>CAJNSZ010000025.1:687409-757288 GCA_905329745.1 Rotaria sp. Silwood2
GGGGGGGGGGGGGCAGGATTAGTAAAGAATCGGATACGAAAAGTTGTACGCATACAATCTGATTCAACATACCAATACGTGATTCAGAAAATGGAATATCATTTGGATATGAATAACGAGCTGAAATTGTTAATGGTTCTTTTTTATAAAATGAAAGCATTTTAGTTGATGGTATAACATTCCAACGACTAAATACTTCAATTTCATTATCTTCATTAATTCCACCATGCCATGATAATGTTATTGGATATGGTTGACAATCTTCAATTTTAAATTCTTTTACTATAAATGTTGGACTTAATATAGCACACATTAATGTACAACCACGTACAACACTTTCATCAGCATTCATTGTTGTCATTGGACATTTACGAAATGTATTTTGAATGATTTGTTTAACAGCTGGAATACGTGTTGAACCACCGACAATTTCAACAGATTCAAGATCATCAGTTGTGATTCCTAATAAACAAAGAGAATTTAGAAATTCTGACCATCTTGTGAAAACATTAAAATTTTTCTAAGGTTAAATAATGTTTTGAAATAGTTCGTGATTTTTCTTTATAAAATTAGTTTGGAATGTAGTTTTATCATATATATATATATAAATATGTGACATGAGATTTAACTCTATTATTCGAGTTGTTAGAATGAATTCAAATTGACTAGAAAGAATTTCGTTGATTTCATAGCAATATTTTATTCAAATTTTCACTTCCGGAGGTGTGATTGCTTATTTTTAGAAGTACAGATGCATACTACATCGTACAATAACTTCAAACTTCGAGAGGATTAATCCAATCTGCGAAAAGGCACGATTTCCTCGATTCTCACACGCTGGATAGAGAACACAGTCGAATAATGAACTATCCGTGAGATTTATTAATAAATTATAATATTCTGAAGCCACTGTTGTTGATAGTTTATCAATAATTTTTTCGGTTTATTTATAATTTTATACTCTTCAATTGGGTAATTTGAAAAGAATTTCGAAAATTTTTCTTAAACTTTATATTTGATTTCTATGTACTCGAAAACAAAAATTTCATTCTTATGATTTTCAGCATTATTCTAGATCTTTAGTTTGTATAAATTTTATTACTAATTCGAAATTACTAAATGCTTAAGGCATAACAAAAATAGCGATCAAGATATTTCAATACCCTATAGAAAGTTTAAGGAAAATTTTCTGTCTATATACATTGATAGTTAATATAGTGTTCAATATTTTATTATTCTTCAACTATTATAATAAGAATGAAAATTTTGATAAGATCTCCTTGTCATAATAAGTGATGACACAATAAGGTTATATTGTCTTCGCTGTCTATCCATCTCTTTATCTTATCTTGTTTCTTCTGTCTATCTTTTTGTCTCGCATTCTCTAATATATAGTCGTCTATATATGTTATCAGTATACAAAAAGTAGTAGTGGTGAAACAAAAAGGAAATACAGAATTAAATTCATCAAGTTTTTAATCTATAGATTTAAAAAAATTGTTGAACTCGAAAGAGAGCAACTGATAAGGTTTCCTCGTAAGCCTTAGAAAAGACGAGAAGATAAAGGCAAACATAAAATTAAGACGAGAATACACACCGTAAACAATATGATCTAATGTTATCGTCATATATTACAACATCTAGTTCCTATCAAAATTTCATTATTATGACATTGGTTAAAGAGCGATGAAATATTGAGAACTATTTTTACTATAGGTACATATAGAAAAAAACATTGGCTTAAACTTTCAATAGAGTACTTAAGTGTCTCCATTACTACTTTGTATATGTCCTAAGTAATTGTTTTCTTTAAATAAGTAAACTTACCAGCTTCTTTAAGAAGATTTGCAAGTGTATTTCGTACTCGATCAAGTAATGGTTTGGCTAATTCTTCAAAATCAGCTCTTGATATTTTACCACTAACATCTTTTTCATCAATAAAACATTCAAGTGAAATTGGAATTGGTTGAACATTACTAGACATTAATTTTTTAGCTTTTTCACATTCAGCACGTAATCTTAATTTAGCTTTGAGCGTACTATATGAATCAATTTTATAACGTTTTTTAAAATCTTCACGCATTTCATCCATTATAATACGATCAAAATCTCGACCACCTAATGATGGATCAAATGCTGTTGCAATCATCTTTAAACAAAAAATGAAAATATCAATGATTATATAAGATTATCAATCGAAAAATATAACGACATACTTTTAATTTGCCTTTATTCAATGCAACAACAGATGCTTGTAATGTTGTATAACCCATATCAACAAATGCAACAAGACGAGGTTTTTCTGTTTGTTCTGGAAGATCACCTTTGTAAATGCCATAACAAAGAGCAACTAAATTCATAAAAAAAAATATTTTTAAAAATAAAAAAAAAACATATTGATTCTCAAAATATATATAGTTGAAATGTGATTATTACTCTAAGTAGCCATACAATTGGCATGTGTGAATATTAGTAGAAAATTTTCGTTTGTCTTTCAAAACAATACTGTTCAATAAGATAGTTAAAGTCTGTTCAGAATAAGTAATTAAAGCAAGCATTCGAAAATTATATAGCAGTAAACATATAAAATCGAATATAATTATGTCGTTATGAATAGAAATCTTGTTTTTTTTAATGTCCTGAGCAAAAGCTAATGATCTCATGCTTTCTTATACTGTTAAATAAATAATATCTGTAAATGAGCAAGCAAAACATTTTTCATATCGATCGTATTACATCATAATGCAGCTAACGATGAATCGTCATTTATAATCTCTTTGTTTCGAAGAATTTCAAGTTCATCTATATACGTCAGAAATCTAGTACTTGTCATTATATCGATTACATAAAACTCATATTTATCACATTAACGATAATGTGTTTTTTAATGAAAGTTATATTAGAAGAAAGAAAAAAAAAAGAATCTTCACGAAGCATAACGCATAATACAAAGGTGACTATGACTAATACCTTATATTTGTTATAAATATACCCTAGATATTTCAAAATAATCTCACGTACAAGCAAATGAAAATTAAAGAATTCTTTTACAATACGATTGATCTATTTCTTTCTTATTGATTATTTTCAATTAAAATATATATACATTTATATTTGACTTACCAGCTGTTGTTTCATTGAGTAATCGAAGACAATTCCATCCAGCTATTTGTGCAGCATCAAGCATTGCACGTCGTTCAGCATCAGTAAAATAACAAGGTACCTGAAAAATAAAATCTTGTTCTACAATTTATTTTTTTCTATGAAAAAACTTACACCAATAACACAATCAACAGGTTTTGTTGATGATTCTGTATTAGTGATATGTTTTAATTTCGAAAACATAACACCAGCTATTTGTTCAGGTGTAAAACGTGTACGTTCATTAAGATAATTGACCTGAATAAAGAAAAAAATAATAGAAATTTTGTTTATTCTTTTTAAAAGCAGATTTGATCAAATTATTTTTTAATTTACTTCAATATTAACTGAACCACCTTTGCCTTCAACAATAGAATAAGCATTAAGTTCTTTTTCTTGTTGAACACATGTATCGTGATATCGACGTCCTAACAGTCGTTTAAAATTACAAATTGTATTTTTTGCATTAGTTATTTCCATTGCTTTTGATGCTTGACCGATTGCACGAATTGATTTATCAAATGTAACATAAGTTCTAAAAAGAATTTTTATTTTGTAATTTCAGAGAGAGAGGAAAGAAAAAGGAATTAAACTTACGGAGTAAGACGATCAGAATATTCATTTGCAACTATTTCAACACCACCAGCACGGGCAACACCAATATAAGACGAAAAATTGCCCATATCAAGGCCAACAACTGCCTAATTGAATAAATTAAATATTAGAGAAAAAAAATGATTTGAATTTACCATGTTTGTTGTATTGAGACGAGATGACAAGGTGTAAAATGAGATAATCTATAATTGATTTAAATAAGATATTCTAATATCAAGGAGATAGGAATATATAAAGCGAACTATTGATTGACAGATCGGATGTAAAAAAAACGAGAAAGGTAGTGAAAATGGAAGAATTTTCTCGACTATTCGAGAATGAGTATGTATGAGAGTAAATTTGTTCTGTACATGATGGTATTATATGGATTACATTATATTTGGTTTCACAATTTCGATCGGAAGAGTCTGACCTCTGGTGACAATAATATTTTTCTATTCAGGATTCGATTTCTTATTAAGATAAGATAAATTTGAGTTTTCATATTTTTCAATGGTTTTTATCAAAAATTATATCTTTGATGTATAACTCGTATTAAAACAATTTTATTTATGTGCAATACGAGTCAGAATTTTTTTCAGACGATCTGTTAAACTGATAAGGGAACCTATACAAGTGTCAAATTACTTTTTGACCGAAAAAATGTTTACTTGGTGAATGCTAGTGAGTAATAGAAAAGTCTACAGTGGTTTGGTTTTCCTGGCCTTCGTTTTTTAGACATTGAAACTTTACTCAATTTTTCAACAAAACGTTATGGTACTTCACAGATCGGATGAACAATTACGTGATTTTTGAATTTCGATTTCAAACTTTGCACAAACAAAGTTCTTAATAAGATTTGTTCATGGGGTTAAGTTTTAACTTTTCTGATATCTTCTTTTATCGACATTGTAGATATATGAACAAAATTTGCTTTTACATATGAGAGAATTTCGAATATTCAATATCTCAGAATAGGACTAACTAGAAAAGCTAAAAAAATAGTATCATCTTCTAATCTTATTAAGAACTTTGTTTGTGTAAAGTTCGAAATCGAAACTCAATTTTTCTCGTGATTCAATGAGGAGGATTATAGCTTTCTGTTGAAAAGTTCAGTAAAATTTTGATATCTCAAGAGCGAAAGCCTGAAAAATCAAACTATTGCAGTATTTTCTATTACTCACTAGTACTCATCAAATAAACATAGTCTCGGACGAAAAGCTATTCGATACCTGGAGGGGTTTCTTCGGAAGTTATTTTTTTACCTGACTTATTCTAAAAAAGTTGATCCCATATAAATGCAAAGAAAAGAACGCAAGTTACTCTTTGGTAACTAAAACTTTTTAAAAGCAAATTTGCTATAACGTAACGTGTCTATTTTATTACAAACAACACATAAGATTCATGTAAACTCTATTATTTTGCTATTATGTGTTATTTTTCTTTCCAAATATGAGATCCGAAAGAGAGTCGGATATTGCATAAAATGACAGATAATTATAATCTGTGCGAAAGATATTTTCGATTATTGAAGGATCACTTTTTAAAAGATTTGAAGTGTGAGATATTCTTTCAAGTTTCAGTTTTGACAAGAAAAATGATAAAAGTTTTACATAAACATTATGCGTTGTTCGTCGTAAAAAAGGTACATTACATTATAGAGAGTTTGATTTTTATAAGTTTTAGTTAAGAAAAACGTATCTCGTGTTTTTATCTTTCGATTTATATAAGTTCCGTGTTTTTTAGAACAACGCTGATAAAAAATCATGTAGTTTAAAAGATCATTCGAAAAATATTGCCCCCCAAAAAAAAACTGAGTAGCCTCAATTGGTATATGTCCGATTCCACAATAACTCAACATAGAAGTAAAATTTTCCTTGAATATAAGGTACTGAAAAAAGTCTAACGACAATGTACTTTGAATTTTTTTTTCTATAATGTTAAGCATATAGCTCAAATCCAGATAATGATATTAATAATCAGTGGAGCTTTTTATCAATTACATTTTATAGAAAGATATCATAGATAAACTATGATAAGAAAGTTTTCTAAACAATCACACATGGAAGTTTTCAGATTTCATAAGATTCTGTCGAAGTCTTTTTTAACGATGCCATCGTAAAGAGCACAAAATTCTGAGCAATATCAGCGGCTGTTCGATTCTTTTAGGACCTTCTCTTAAAAAGTATCACAAAAATCGAAATTTATCAAAAGAATAGATTAGAAAGGGCGCCTTATTTTGCTTTTTATGACGTTTTTAACTTGTTAACGTAAGCTTGGGGAAAATGTGACGATTCCTGATTTTATTCGTAATTTTGTGCTCTTCAAAATGAAATTCTTAAAAGATAGTCCGCTTTATTAGAAATTTTGTTATCATAGTTCATTTATGAAATCTTACTGTAGAATCTATGAGATAGAAAACTTCATTGACTATCGAAACCATTATCTGCATTTATGCTGATTGCTTAACATTGTAGAACAAAAATAAAAAAAAACATTACTATTAAAAATTTTTCCACTAGTTTAGTATAGATATTGATTCCATTTTGACACAAATCATCCATGAAAAATAAGTTTCATAATAAAGTTATACTATAAACAAATTTGTCTACAAAATTTTGTTCAGTAATATATATATAGAATTATGACATAAGTAATTGCCAAAAAATGAGGTATCTCTGTGCTTGTTATGCCATTGTTCTAAATTAAGAACATCAAACTTGCTGAAAGCATAAAAGATATTTTTATATTCTATTGCCAACTAATTGCTCTTACATGTGTATATGCTGATACAGTTATCATAAACTTTATCAACTGTATTTTCACGACTGACATCTATTCATAATTGTTCACATAAGACTTAACCTTTGATATTAAATAGGAAGTGTCTTAATATAGTATACAAAAGATAATATTAAGAAACCGAGAACACCTATTGATGATCGTAGCATCACAATTCACTCTATTTGATTCAATTTACTAGAATTATGTTTTTCATGTTATAAGCATTTGTTATTTTGACTATAAGATTTATTTTTCAATTTTAATTGACACCATTTGAAAACGAAAACCAACTGTAGAATGATTTGAATGAAAAAGTTTGTTAAATAATCAACTGAATATTTATTAATCAAAGTTCATAAGGTTATAAAAGCAAAATGTGTCATGTGTAATAAGTAAAAAAGAAATATTCTTCATGATCTTCGAAATCTATTTTTCGAAAACAAAAATAAAACCGGAATATAATTACAGGATGTCTCAAAAGTCCCTTCGTAAAAGTTTTTTCGTTTGATTTTACTATTGATTAGACTTCATTGAGTAGTTTTTGTTTTGGATAATAGATCAATACACAGAATTTTTATTTCTAAAGACGAACTTTCAAAGCATTGTTGAAAGCTAACACTTTTAGCTGAAATAATAAAATTTAATCTGTTTTCTCTTTCCAGAAATACTCATATATGAATGTATGTTTTAATCGCTTAAATTTTGATTTGGTATTATTCATTTCGTTTTTGTAAAGACATACCAAAATAAAATTCTATAAAAAGACCGTTCAAGTATTAGACAGTTTAAAGGTTCAAATCACTCAACAAGTCGTAGTTATTGAACAAGAACTGCTATGCAATGGTTTTCTGGAAAAAGAAAACAGGCTAAATTTTAGTATTTTCGCTAAAGGTCTTAGCTTTCAACAATGCTATGAAAGTTCCTCTTTAAAAATAAAAATTCTGTGCATAGATCTATAATCCAAAAAGAATTATTCAATGAAGTCTAATCAATAGAGAAATAAAACGAAAAATATTGTACGGAGGGACTTTCGGGACACCCTGTAGTATTAAAATTATTCTTTTAAATGACGATTAATAAAATCAAGTAAAGCGTTTTGTTCATCGAAAATTTCAACACTTTTCGGAGGATCTGGTGTGTGTTTTGATAAATTTTTTTTATTTCTTGTATAAACTGCAAGAGGTCTTGTTCCAAGGTTAAGATTCTCAAAAAGTTGAACAACATGAGTAAAACTTTTTTGTTCTTGTACATAATACCCTCGACATATAGTGATAAACTTTTCATGTTCTTTTATATCACGTAAATTGTTATTTAAATATTCTTCAGCATCTTTATATGTAGGTTTAAAGATGATTTCTAATGTTGGATGGTCTCGTTGTATTCTATTGGTCGTTTTTGGATCATTTTCAGACAAATCAATCCAAAGTAACATTGGTTTCAATGAGGAAGCTGCTGATGTATCACCAGTTAACGGACTCGACCGCGATGATGCATGTAAAGGCGCTGCAAAAAGATCGAATTTAGGTAGAGTCAGAAAAAATACTTCAT
Organism: Rotaria sp. Silwood2; assembly: GCA_905329745.1. NCBI lineage: Eukaryota > Metazoa > Rotifera > Eurotatoria > Philodinida > Philodinidae > Rotaria > Rotaria sp. Silwood2. The sequence continues at coordinate 695,477 of CAJNSZ010000025.1, forward strand.
TTTAAGTGGATGGATTATCATCTAATGGATATGACCATGTTGGACATACTAGTGATTTATTTTTGTATGAAAAGTGATTTAAAGCAAGTTTTGTTTTATGAGAAAAAAAATTCTTGAAAGAATGGAATAGAATCTGAATCAAAAGACAAAAATCGTTTTATAGAGTCAAAATCAAAATAGAAAATAGATATTGACTAATCGCTTGTGTTATTATTCGTCTTGAAACTATGACGATATGCTGTCGATCATATATATTCCATTTGAAAACTAGTGTGTTTAAATCTCAATACTACATAACTATAGATTAATCTTACTCAAACCAGTCGAATGATTCAACTGGAAATATATCAAGTACTTGTACTATATGCCTATTAGTCCAGTTTGCTGTTGCAATAATTTTTAATAGCGATTGGCATTATATGAAATTCAAATAAGCAAGCATGAACAGTTGCATATCAAGTTAGCCCTCTGCCCAATACTATTAGTTAGATAAAAATTAAGAAGATTAATGATTAGCGTAGAAACTTATCTACTATAAGATGTATGCATTTGAATTCACATTGATAGTTTTATTGGAATTCACAATAAATATTTCTTATTTTTTCTTACTTCCATAATTTTGTATATATGATGTTCGATAACCTGGATTCCAAAGTGTTTCTTGACTAACTCCAACAAATTCTTTTACTTCAAATTCTTTATCTGTTGCAATAACATTAGGAAATTCAAGTGCTCCTTGTATTTCATCACGTTTATTTGTAAAAATCAGAACAGGTACTCGTGATAATTCTGAACGAACAGCACGAATAACATCAATTGCTGTTTTATCATTTTGAATTGTCCATAAAGTAACAACTTTAAGTCTGATATGTGGTTTTTGAATTAATTTTTGATTAGTTTTAAGCCATTGTTGAGCTTCTTCTATTGTGTGAACAACAATCACTTTATGATCACAATCTGTGTGTGTTAATAATTTAGGATTATTTAGTAAATTTTGAATGTCTTTAACAAGATTTTCAACACTTTCATTTTTTTTATCACCTATTATCCATAATATATGAAAACTGTTACGAATGAAAGCCGATGGAGTAAGTTGTTGACTCAAATAAGTTACTGTTGGTAGAGGTAGAAATTTTGTTAAATCAAATGGATATATATCTTCAACCCGAACTTCAATTCCACTCATTTCTCTTGTTGGCCATGGATTTGCTAATGATAATTGTGCAACAGCGTGTGGTGCTATACAATTTGATGCAAATCGTAATTCATCATCTGTGATAGGTTTTGATTTATGTGGCCATTTAGGATTTGCTTCAAGATTTTTTCGAGTTTCTTCTAATTTTCTAATTAATTTTTTTGTATATTTTTGATAACAATGGGTCAAATGAGCATATGAATATGATGCTTCAACAGATGCATCGATAGGATTAATTAAAACACGTAATGAACGACCTTGTTGTTCACGTGCACGAAGACGAGCCATAAAACCTTCATAATCAAGAAAATCCAAAAAACGTAATGGTCTACGTATATTTATTGAATTATTTAATGTACATGAACGAAGAATATTACGTGCTAATGCTATAGCACCTTTCATTCCNTCATTTGTATGTGAACCAGAGATGGACAAAATCGCACCGCGCCTCCCTGCGCTTCCCCGCGCCGCTGCTCACGCCTACGCTACACTAGTCTGAGTTTCGATGAGCGCATACTTAGAGCATTCCGGTATTCGGTGGAGTTTGAGAAACTGATTGGTAGAGCAAAGAGAAAGAGAGACGTGCGTAGCGCCTAGGCGTGAGCAGTGGCGCGGGGAAGCGCGGGGAGGCGCGGTGCGCTTGTGTCCATCTCTGGTTCACATACAAATGATAGACAGTAGTATCTTACAACTAAATAGAATATTCAACATTATCTCTCTCTTGTTTTTAACTATAAAGACTCTTATTGTCTCTTTCTAGTTCATCATATAACGTAGAAAAATATAATGTTAACATCTAGTTTAAATTATATCCGCGTCTCATAAAGAACTTATGAAGCCGATGTTCTTTTACTAATTTTAGTTACTCTGTAAAAAAATTATAATTCTGTTATTATTTAAGTGGATAAATCATTGTCTCGCCTTTCTGTTTACATAAATATTTCACTTTATAATTAATATATATTCAATAATACATGTCTTCTTTTTACAAAGATAAAGATTTTTTGAACTGTAGTGTCGACGTATTTCCATCCATGACGGACAAGGCCGTACCAATTATAACTCTGCTTTGTACAATATCATTTGAAATTAAGTACTTCGACACGACTGACGATATATATATATATGTTCAGTTCGATAAAAATATTCCAATCACAATTTTTAGTTCAATAGCATAGAAATAAACAATACATTATCATCTTAAAATAAGTATCGAAACAAAATCTTGGTGAAACTTTTTTTTGCAATTTTACGTTAAAAAAAATCCAATTTAAAACTCTTTGAATACATCAGATTGTAAAACGTTTCATGATGATAAAATAGCAGAAAAAGAAAAAAGAAAGGATCCCATTGTCTCAACATTTGTTATAATTCACTCCAACTTGTTTTTATATAAATGTTTCTAGCTGAGCGATTTGGCCGGAACAAAAAAAAAAAAAAATAATAATAATAAATATAGAGGACAGAAGAGAAAAAAAAAGAAAACCAACAAAAAATCTTTTAGCACAAATGCTCAAGCGGTAACAAAAAGAAAAGAGCGACACACATGTATAATAAACTTGCTTATTGCAAAAAAAAGAAGAAAAGAAAGAATTCAAATTCTATATATTTTCTTATAAGCGATCGGAATGTTTTAATAGTAAAAAAGAAAAAAACTAATCATTAGATTTTTTTTTTGTTTTGTTCAAAAGTGAGATCATTTCTATTTACATATATGTAAGATGAAGTAATCACTGTAAACCACACATATTTAATTTTCAAAAGATAAGAAAGAAAAAAAGAAGGAGAAAAAGTATTGCCAGAAAAAAGAAAAATAAATTACAAAGGAGAAGAAAAAAAAAAGAACTTTATCGTCGTGTTATCGGTGTTTGTGTATTATTATTCGGTGTTAGAAAAGGAAAATTTCGAGTCGTTTGACGTGATTTTTGACTACTTGTGTGCATATTTGAAGGTGGATTATTTATAACATTTGAGGGACCATCTCGTCGTTCATTTTGGACATTTGATGACTTTGTAATCTCATCATTTTGGTTAACTAAAACAAAATGTGAAGAAAATTTTCAATAAAAAAAAAAAAAAAAAAAAGAAATTTTTGTTTTTTTATTAATCGTGTTTCTCCTTTCCTTCCCAAATGGCAAGAGCAATAGGTTAGTGAAAATTAAATGTCAATATTTTCATTTAGTTTTGTTTCATTTCCTTTTGTTTTTTAATATCATTCTTTTTTTTTTCCCCACCTTTAAATCCATGAAAGTATAACGACGAACTGAAATATTTGATTTTATTCTTAAATATCATCGCCTTTGTTTAGTTATTTTACCTAATGTTTTCGTAGCTAATGATGTAAATGATTTAGCAAGAAATTCTTCATATGTTGTTTCCTTTTTATGTGTACGAATTATTGAATTTATTATACGATAACGTTCTTCATAACTAAAACAAACAAAAAAAAAACACAGATTAATTTTAAATAATAATCCTATTAAATTGTATAATTAGACAAAAACAAAAATAAATATAATCTTACAATTCACAATGATTATTAAGTGTTGTACGACGTGCACGACTAGCATTAACAGCTGTTGCACGTACTAATTCTGGAAGAATAAGTTTATCAACAATTGCACCATCAAATAATGGACCGAAATTTGTTGTCTAAAAGATATATCAGATATATATATTATTCATAATAGTAAATGATAATTCAAAAGAAAAAAAACTGATGTGTGTTTTGATAGTCATTAATAAAGTTTCTAAATATTAGTTTTATCGAAAGATAATCCTACGATTGATGATCATCGAAAAGTTTTTATTTAATAATAAAACAAATGCTTTAACGTAGTTTTCATAATATTTCAAGTCAATTTTTGTCTATTTAGAAATCACTAAAAACAATCAACAGTGATCGACTAGTATTATGGTTTGATGCTATTTCTAAAAGTATACTCGAAAATTTTCTTTTTTACTGACGTACGGTTAGTTTTAGCTCGAAATAAATATTAAAATAAATCAAAAAAGTTTTCACTAACGAGGTAATTATCATTAGTGGTACTGTAGATTTTAGATTAGACAATACTTATTAGGTAAGATCTATTGAGACTAGAAAGATTCTTCTATATGCGCTGACTTTCTAGAGTTACAGTTATTTCACTAGATATTTATCTATGGTACAGTGCTAATGAAAAAAATCGAACAAACTATTCATATACGGCTTTTGAGTTCATTCGCATAAAAAATGACAGATAATTAATTGTCTTTTGAAGATTAAATCTTTCAATAATTTGTTCTTTTTGACTGAAGTTTTCAAGATATTCTAATAGTATCAAGAACTATTTATTGGTATAGTTTCAAGTTAGAATTCGTTTGTTCGATTTTTTGTTTTATAAGTGTTGCATCAAGCTTAAAAAATATAGTGAAACGGCCATAACTCCAACGCATGTTATTAAAAACAAATATTTATTAATATAATTTAATTTACTTGGCTAGTTTTATCAATTTTAATTCTATATAAACCATTTGGTAATGGATGTATAACAATTAAAACATCTCCAAAAGCACTAGCAATAATTGATCGATCATATTCATGACAATGTTCTGTCCAAATAATTTGTACTTCATCATTTCCAATATGACGTGTTTTCTTCCTTAGACGATCTTCATCTGTTGAACCATCAATCATTGTTGCAACATGAAACATAATTTCAACAAGTGCATTAGCATAATATATTGAATATGTATTTGCTAATGGATGTAAACCACCTCGAAAACCAGTATGTTTTGATAATTCAACTTGCCAACCGAGATGTGTTAGAAATTCTTCATAATTGGTACTACCATGTGTATTATTAAATATACTTGTTTTATCTTCTTGTCCATAACCAATATAAATAACCGCTAAAATTAGTAAAAAAATGAAGATTTGAAGGACGATGTTGTTAATGATATCTGGTTTTTTTTTTTGTCTTACCAATTTTATGTGTTTCACGACAATTAAGTGTATCTAAATTTTTTAATTCACGTAATAATTGATCACAATTTGTTTTTGATGTATTTAATAAATCAATATTTTGTCGATTTTCAAACATCATTAAACCAAGTTGTGTTATATGTGATCGACATAATGCAAATCGATCATAACGTGATGGTTGAATGATTTGTTCAGTAAATTGTTCAGTTTTTCCAAATGAAGATGAATCTAAATAAAAATATAAAAACCAAAAGAAATAATAAAACTTTTTTTGATGTTTTTTTTTTTTTCTTTTTACCATAATTTTTTTCTGCTGTTTCTTGTTCATTAATCATTTGTATAATAGCTTTTTCATCATGAGAAGAAATTGCTTGTGGTGTTGGAGAAACATCTGTTAATGTTCGATCACTATAAAATGCTAATTCTGGACTATGAGATGTTATATATTGAAGAAGCTATAAAGAAAAGAAAAAAAAAGATTTTAAAAATAGAATTTCGACTTTGTTGTCAACTATACTCGTGAATAAAAATATATAAGCTCTTATTAAACTATGAACGAAGAATACATCTGCCTTTCGATGATCTTACAGTATAAAGTACTGTTTAATGGTTGACTCAATAGTTCGATATATTCCCTACAGGTAATACTAGCTGTAACTCTGGACATAAGGTTAGAATGGTGTAGAGTTCTTGCGCTCAATTGCTGAGGCTCTCCGTTTACACTCTCACTAACCACATACAAGCGGCAAGAGTATATGTATGTCATAACGTAGTTAGTATGATCTTGGATGGGTGATCCAAGATCAATTGTTGTTAATGATTTGCACACAGTACGTTGTGGATACGTGTCGAACAACATAACTACTCAGTCATGATGGTTATATTAGGAGTGATTAACGAGGAAACCACGCGAATTGATACTTGCCTTTTAAGTTCATATTCGATCTACAAGAAAAATTCTGCTAAGACTACTAAAACGAAAAGACTAAAATAATTCGTTGGCATGAACCTTTGAAGCTAAGTTAGGATCGTTTTACTGAATTTTCGACCCATTTTTAGGTATTTACTGAAAAATGAAGTAACGTAATTTCCGTGTGAAATATTGCTCAAAAATAAATCTAATGATGTATAGAATATCTTGAAAGTTTCAGCCGAAAAGGATGTTCCCACGTCAAAATATTGAATGACTCGGTTTTTGTATCATGCCTATGGCAAACGAATATTCTTTTTTTTTTCGGTATGTATCCAAGCTGAATCGAAAATTCAGTAAAATGGCCTTACCTGAGATCCAAATGCGGACGAAACTTTTTTCGGGATTTTTCTAGTCTTATCGAGAGTTCCTTGTGGATCCAATGTAAATTCAAACAGCGTGTATTAGTTCGAATGATATTCTCGCGAAATGAAGAAATGAGTACAAGATCTTAAGAATTCAATATACATTCACGGTGTAGTGGTAAACTTCAGTTTTGATATGAATAATTTTCTTGACTTAGGTTTTTTTTTTTTTATAAACTATATTTTGGGAAAAAATTTTTATGATCGAAAATTAAATTATTCTATATTACTTTATCTAGAATATCAATATTTGGTGGTTGATTTTGATAAGTTGGTGGTTGATCCGAATCAAATTTTTCCAATACTGTAATTCCTCGTGTTGTTTCTTCAACTTGATATGTTGATTTATTCGGAAGAGATAATTCTAGAATAATTATTATTTAAATTATAAGAAAAATTTACCAAACAAACCCTCTCTCAATTGATCAATCATATTCTTATTAAAAACTATTCTAACAAAGTAAAAATTACCGACTATAATAATCTCAAATATGATCATAAGAAATTTTCTAAAAATCTTTATATGCTGATGATAAGAAAATGATTGATCAATTGAAAATATTTCTTCGTTAGATATAAAAAGAAAAATTCTAACCAATAGGATTATTAAATGGACGTGTAATTGTTTTAGAATTTGAACTAATATTAAAAGCATAATTATCCCAACAATATCTTCCACATAAATCTCTTATTATTGTTCGACATAAAGTTGTTCGTGATATAAATTGTTGATTATCAGTTATTAATTCATTTGTTTTATCATTTGGAATTTCAATAAATGATATAAGAAAATCATCATGTATAACAAATAATTGAATATTTGATGAATTTATAATTAATTCATCTGATTGATTTATATATTGATTATCATCATTTTGTATTGTTTGTTGTTTCGATGATATTAACCAATCATGTCCTTCATGTACATTTGTTGTTATAAGTGATGATTCATTTTCAGTTAATGGAAAATGTGAATGTTCATTAAGTAAAAATAATATAGCAAATTTACAACATAATTTTATTGATTGACTTAATGTTAATTCATTATCTTGAACTTTTTGTTCATCATTTAAAGAGTTTGTTGAATGATAAACATCAATTAATATTGAAAATGTACGTTGAATAGCTGTTGTTGCTGTTGAAATTTCATGATTATTTTCATCACGTTGAATTGGTTGTTGTTGTTGTTGTTGTTGTTGCAAATAATTTGTTGGAACATGTAATATCCAATCGAGTAATGCAAATATTAATGATTTTATTATACGTACATTATTACGCATTAATGCACCTATATCACGTGGAATATTTGAACGTAATGATAATATAAGACCATCGATTATTAATGTATATAATTGACCATTTTGATTATCACGATGTGAAATAAATAATGGAGCATATGATGCAAGAAAACGAAGCATATCAGCTGCAAATACTGTTGAATCAGCCGGCTAAGAGAAAAAAAATAAAAGAAAAATTTATTAATTAAATTAATTTAAAAATGTAGACTTTCAAGTTTAGTAATATTTGTAAATAGATTTTTCGAAAGCTATAAATTATATTGAATGAAAAATTTAATTGTAATGTGTTATGGTGAATGTAAAGAGAAATTTTTGATATTTAATCATAGTCTATAAGGTTTCAGCTAATCTAGCTGAAATTTTAACTATGATTATAACAGTTATGTTTTACAAAGCGATAGTGATAATAGTAGGAAAAAAAAACAGTGCATAGCTATGAAACGATTTTATATGTAGATTATGATAAGAATGATAAACTGTGGTTGCCTAAATGTTGACAATATAGACATTCATAGGGACTGACATTTCATAATTATCCTTTGATATATTAAAGCATGTTTATAGAGTTTTCGTTTTCTGAATCATAGACGTGTCGCTTTCCATTGCATGGGTGAGTATATAAGAGCTGGTGCGATGAGCTGTATTTGTGCTTATGTGGTATCACACTTTTGCAATTCTATGTCATGCAGACTATTTATAGTGTGTTGTATAACTACCCGAGTGAATGAATATGTAGTCTAATGATTAGTAAGGCAATAGATTTAATTTGATCATTCAATAGATGATAATAACATGGCATCAGTGATAGGCATAAAATCATGCTAATTTTTGTGTTAGAATTTTAACTCAATATTAAGAGTGCTTGACGAAGTTTAAATTAAATGAAATATGTAATTTGAAGAAGGAATGTCAGAGAATTCTCAGTTATTTCGAACTAAATGTTGCCATAAAGGAAAAAAGTTACAAACAATATTTTTAAGGGTATTGTGAAACGAAAAATATGTACAATGACAAACATATGTTTAGGACAGTTGTATTTTCGAGTTTCCTTCTCGATGGTTATAACTATCAAGAATCTGAAACAAAAAACATTTATGTCGTTGAAAGAGTTCTCTGTCAGAATTGGAAGGTCCGAAGACTTGAACGAAACTGCTTGGATGAGAATCTGTGAAAACCCACAAAATCAGCTTTTTGCCTTCCATTCGAAGCTTTTGGGAAAAGATTTTGTTTGATAGAACAAACAAAAAAGAACATCTCCGATCTCTTCTTGACCTTGCTTCATCGAACTGTACTCAATTTACAGAAAGTCCAAAAAGCCTGATTTTTCTCTTGTTTTTGTTATGTTTGTCACTCTGAAGTCTTCTATTCTTAAAAATTTTCAAATGGAAGTTAGAAATCTGGTTGTGAGTATCTTAGTATTTCACAGATTCTCATTCAAACATCTTTGCTAAAGTCTTTGAGTCTACCCATCTTGATAGAGAATTCTTTCAACCACACAAATATCCTTTCTAAATCTTGTCAGCTATTACCATCATCGAGAAGAAACTTAAAAATACAATTGCTTTAAATCCTTGTTAGAGACTAGATGTAGTTGGTTTTGTATGTATTTCCTATACGAAGATTTAATTGAATTTCCAGGACAACATGATATGTTATACATCTTTCAGATAGCTAACTCGAATATTCATCTACTTTCTTCTCTATTAGAGTTCTATAGTACTTTGGTGATGATAATTCTTCTTCTTCTTCGATTATAAAATGAAAGAAAAAAAGGCAAAATTCGAGTATCTTTTGTTCATAAGCATTTTCATTATTTTTGCTGTGACAAAAAAAAAACCCTCCAATTAAATGATAATTATTTATTTACTTAACTAGCAATAGCAAGCATACTTACATGTTCTATTTTCTCTACAAGTGTTCGCGGATTAGATTGTCCCTTTAAGATGAAAATTAAGAATAGAATATTTTATTCTCTCATTTGTTTTTTTCTATCACTATTCTAATTTTTCTGTACTTATTGTTTTGTTATTCTATCTAAATAAAACCAACCTGTAAACATTCAACAATAAATAGAATAAATGGTCGAATAGGTGATTCAGTTCGTTGATGTTTTAATTCTTCACAAAGAAATATTGCTAAACCACATAAAGCAATTTCTCTAATGAAACAAATATTTCAATTAAAACGAATGAATTTGCTTGTTTTTGTATTTACCGTGATTCAAGCATAGCATCATGTTGTGATGCTTTTATTAAATCACGCATAATCATACGTTTTAATGATGTACGATCCATTGTTGTTGGTACATATTCTTTATCTTTAGTTGATAAAACATCAAGTTGTTCAAAATGATTTGGAAAACAAACAAGACTACTCAATATAGTCAATGCTTCAACTTTTGGAATCTATATTTTAAATAATTTATAATAAGATTCTTAACTAAAACAAATATCATATTACGGTTTTTCCATCAATAAGACTTGGCTTTTGACCAATTTCACAACAAGCTGTTGTAAATAATGGTAAAAGTAATGTTGATGATGGCCAACATCGATGAAAAAAATCTACTTTACATGAACTAATTATAGCATAAATAATATCCTAAAAATAGAATAGAATTTCATTGTCTTTTCAGCTTTTTTTTTTTTTTTCTTTATCTTTTATATTTTACTTCATCTCCTGAAAATAAACCTTGACATATAGTCAATAAAAACATGTCAAGAAAATCTGCTGGTGGTGAAACATCATGATTAAATACACCCATTGAACATAATAATTTATATGCTGCTAATTTTCCTTCACGATATGTTGGTGGTAATGTTTGTATAGCCTAAGACATATTTATATTAACAAAAAAACAAAAAACAACATTCTTATTTATTTCATTTAAACAAACTTCAAAAAGCCATGGTGCAAATATTAATAATGGTGGACCATCAAAATATAAATCTCCATGTAAAGTATCTTTTGATAGAATATGAATCTAAAAACACAGTGATTAAAAAAAAATTTTTTTTTTGTTTTGAAAGTTTTTCTCTTACACGACAAAGCATTTTCCATATATCAAAAAGTGTTCTCATTATACGATTATGTTGTTCAGCTGAACGTATTTGATTTATATTTCCAAGTGAACCAAGCATACGAAACCATGCTGTATAAGCTGTTTCAGGTGCAAGACGTGTTGATTCATAATTTTGTTCATGAATATAAATAGCTGTATCAATACTATCGATCGTAGCTGAATCTTGTGGAACTAAACATTTTTATTGAAATTATAATAAAAAAAAAAAAAAACAAGATTTATTTTTGATTTTTACATGAATGAAGACTATCAACAGTTGATTGACTTAATGGATGATGATTACGTGATAATGGTGGAGATATATGTTGATGATGATCTGATGTTGAAGTTGATTCGGAAACTGTTGTTGAACGAGAATCTGCTGTATTTGTACTGTTAGCTAATTTATACAAAAAAAAAAAACAGAATATTTTAATATAATCATCTGGAAAATTAAGAATGAAATTCCTTTAACTCCGACAGATAATCAAGTATAAAATCGAAAACTTTTTTTTCTTGTATATAAGTAAGCAGCTTCAATATCATATAATAACTAGAAAAGCTTTAACAAATAATCAACAATTGGAATTTCTTCTAGTTTGTATTTCATAAAAAAAAACAACAACAAGATTTTTATTTACCTTTAAATTGTGATGTTAATGTATCACCGCTACCAATACCACTTAAACTATTTGTATCAAGTACACCAGTTGATGCAGAACTATAATCATCACTCATTGGTGAATCAAGTGGATGATTTGGTGATGACATATCACTCATATGAGAATTAGCTAAAAAAAAAGACTGGACATATTAATAAACATGAATATATATATATATTATACGTGTTTGTTGTGATATTTGAATAGTTAATGGTTGTTGTTGTTGTGGAGTAGGTATTAATGATTCAATTGGACTGAATAAAAGTGGATTTGGTGCGTGTAAATTTTCTTCGATTGTTGCTTGTTGTTCACCTGTTTGATTACTTGGAATACTTGCTAATATATGTGGCTATAAGGAAAATAAAATAAAACAATAGAATTCATTTCAAAGAAATGAAATTTTTTTTGTCCTACTCGATTAACAGTTGATGATGCTGATACTGTTGTATGTGTTAAACTATCATCACTATTTGTTCGTTTTCGTGCTACTCGAGTACGATCAGTAATTGATGTTCGAATTGGTTGTTGTTGTTGTTGGTGGTGCTGATGATGGTGTTGGTGTTGTAGTGGTGGTGGTGTTGCTTGTTCGGGTAGATCAACATCATCATCAGAACTTAATGTTCGTACACGTTGTGCATTCGATGGATTTTGATCAAGAGAACCAGGTGGAACAGATTGTGTAGTACGCCGAATACCACCATTTGCACCACCTCGACGAATATTTGACGTTTGTAATGCTTCAGTTTCAACTTTATAAACAAGACGACCAAGATCTTTTGTTAATGCTCGCATTGATAACTATTAAAAAATGTTTTTTGTCTTCTATTAATTTATTCGTAAAGATTAATACTTACATCCCATTGATCAATAACTTCAGGCCACATAACTTTTGATGATAATGTATCACTTAAACTATTCCATAATTCAACATTAACATATAAGGATGCTGATTGAAATAGAAAAAGAAGAGTCTAAAACAAAAGTAGACATGTCAATTATCTTAATTGAATATATAACAAATACAAATGAACTTGATCGGAATAAAAATTTGTATAAGAAATGATGTGAAAATTTCTGGACAAAATATTCCTTCATTTGTTGACTAATGACAAAAGTTAGTAGAAAATTTCAAGCAGAATTTTGTGTTCTTTGTGAATATATATTCGAAATTGATGTGGAACTAGAAGAGTGAGGAATTATGAGTGAATCTTTGAAAGATTCGAAAATAAAGTTTAGATTAGAGTCTGTCAGATCAAAAATTTTCGAACCCACTTAACAGATAAATTTTAGACCTGGTCCAAGACCAACCCGACCGACTCTAGTTTGGACGGATTTCAGCAGAAAAGAAATCATCCAAGGTAAAAATAAAGTTTATTTCTAATACTAAGACTTTTGATGTCTTCAAAACTCCTTAATATTTAGACTAACAAAATTAGCTCAATTATTTTTGAAAGATTGACGTAAAATTTTCGACTTGTTGCTTACTATATAAAGGATTATTTTGTTCTTTAAACCTTGTGAAAATTACTAATAGAATGTACTCAATAAGGGAAGGATATATAGTGTCTAGGTATTGATGGAAAACATTTCAGAATGTGGCGCAGTCAAGCAAAATGATTAAACTAAATTTAGCATCTTTATGGTGAAAATGAGAAAGTGTTGAAAAAAATAGCACGGAATTAATTGCTGACAGGATACGATCAGATTTGCCGTTTCTATTAGATTTGTTAGTGCAATCGCGTCTGTCCAGACTTTATTTTCGGAGTCTTTAAAAGATTTCGAATTCTAATTATAAATTTTCTTCTAACTTCTGTAATCGGTCGAAAAATGAAGAAAGACATTGCAGTCAAATACTTCGGCATTACTATTCATTATTTTCATATTGATAATAAATATAAATAATATTTTTTAATTTTACTCGAATAATTTTATAATAGGCAAACTAAAATTTTCTTTCTTTATCTATCTTATTTCACTTACTGAACAGTTTTAAAATAATAAATGAATATTATTTTCACATACTTTTATCGTATTTTCAATATACAGATGATTTGTATTTGGTGTTGGTCGATCTTGTAATGAAAGTCGAACAATTTTTAACATAACTCTTAAAATTAAATCCCTAGAAAAATTTAATTTGATAACAAGAAAAACAAAAAATCACATAAATCTATTAAATGTTAATTTTTGTTTTTATAATTACCATGTTGATCGATCAGGTGTATGTCTTTGTGGTAATTTTTTATAGAATGTAACAAGACCAGCAAGTGATCTTTCGCGCATAGCTTGTTCATGTTGTATTGTATTCATTCCATGTTGGGGTGTTAATATTTGTTGTTCATCATTGATTGATGTTGGTCGTACAAGAAATAAATAAAATGATTGTGTTATGAAAATTTGTAACCAACGATTAAGACCTAAACGAAGATGATTATCATTAGGTACATCATTTGATGATGAACGTTGTTCAGGTTCAAGCATAAAAATTGGTCGTAAATGTTTTTCCTATGAAATTAAAAATAATAATTATAAGATGAGATTTTAATTTTTTTTTTTTTTTTTTGAAATTTTATAATCGATACAAACTTTTATCCAATCATTCACCGCACGAAGAATTAGAGAAGCAGCTAAACCATTTTCACCGGACATAAGATAACTCTTTTAAAAAAGATAATAATTTCGATAGAAGAAAAAGAAAAGATTTTTTTTTTTTTTGTTTTTATTTATTTACTTGTCGAAATATTTCATGAATAAAATTAATATTTTCTTGTGTTGATAAAAGTACATTTTGACCTATTTCAAACATATTACTATCCAATGGTCCAATTTGACTTGCTAATTGTTGAAATGATGGTATTTGATTTTTTGATGCTGAACCCGTTATTATATGATATAATTCATTAGATGATGAATAATCTGAAGAAGCAGTTACTGTACTAATCGATGTTGTTGATTGAAGTGGAACATTCTGAGGCGATACAGCTGGATTTGGCACACGGGTTCTATAGAGACAAAACATCTTGTTATAGATCAAGGAATTTTTTTTTAAACCTAAAACGAATATCTTTTAGATATTCTCTAAATATGCTGATAATACCCATAGATTACGTGCAATTATTATTCATGTGAACAGATCATCTAGAAGTGTATGTTAGGATTTGCCTGGACTAGAATCTGTCGAGTTAGCTTCGGATCCCCATCCGAAAAATTTTGCACCCGACGAGCTCTAGTCCAGATTTCAGTAAGATTTATTAATAACAAGTAATCGAACCATGTTCTTTTCGGTATACGCATTAGAAACACCTCTTACAGTATACTGACAATATCAGTCAATCATACGTAGTTGTTCTTCGTATAATTGAGCATTTCATATCATATCTAAATACTGAATAGTGATGTATGATTTTCATTATCTCAAAAATAGAGAATGGATACAACTATTATTAAAAAGAGACTAAATAAGTATAGTTTAAAATAAATGCATTTTTTTGTAATCAAGTCTTCATATGTTCATAATAAACTAGTAACAAGTTCATGTGTTATATATATTTATTTTATCAATTAGAGTTCGCGAGGATCTCAAATGAACAACATATAGTAGTTCATAAAATAGTTGTGTTTGGGAGAGCATTAATTACTCGAAAGAAATAAATTCATTTTTGTTTTTCATTGATGCGTAGCTGAAGAAAAGATCTACACCGCATCATAATTAATATTGTATCTGTACTCATGTCATAAAAACAGGATCGTTTTTAGCAGTGAACCGCAGTTTACTGACAAAGATCATTGATTAACTGTTTTTCTTGCCAATCAGAGAAAAGTAGCGGTTAACCGCGATACGTCAGGAATAAGTAGTGGTTTACCAGAAAAAAAAAACGCCGGTTAATCGCTGTAATGCAACTGGTAAAACCGCGATAAAGCGGTGGTTTTCCTCCAGGTTTCACTATATGGGTATACTCTTAATTCTTAAATTTTTATTATTCTTCAACAAACTTATGATCAATAAATCATGTATCTATCAACTATTGAAATTGCATTTATATTTTATACTTTCAAGATTTTTCGTTTATCAAGTTATATTTCCTGCTAATAATTAACATCAATTTATTTTGTTTAGGTTAAATAATTAATCTAGAAATTTTTACAAACAAAATGAAGCATACTATTCTAAATTAAATTTCAACTAACAAAAACTTTTTGATGAGAATTTCCGGGAAGAAAAAAACTCACAATGTTCTATCACGATTTTGTCCTTCATTAAGAAATGGTAATAACCACATAACAAATGCTGTTCGACATAAACATGCTTGTCGTCTTCTTGATCGATCACTTTCACTTCGTACTGTTTCAGGAATTGTTACTAGAAGAATTTTTTTTTTTTATTGTTTTTTCTAATAACAAAAAAAAAAATAATTTTTTTTTTACTTGGTATAGATAAATCATAAATATTTTGTTCAGTAAATGTTGGAAAAAGTGTTGGCATATAATAATGTTTAAACATATCAAATAAAAATCGAAAACATTCTTCTTGTTTTTCTGAACGTGATGATTCACGATTTGAATCCCATAAAATACGTTTACATGTATCCGACATAGTATGTAACATAAAAAAAAGCCAACGCTCAACAGTTGGTTCATAATCAGAAGTATTTTTTGGCCATATTGGAATTATATCAGTCCACCGAAAAGTTTCTAAAATATTCGAAAGTTAATCTTCTACATATATATATATATATATATATCATTACAAACCAGGTGCTGTTCGAAATGTTTCACTAAATGCTGCCGATACTTGTTCATCTGTATTTGTATTTTCTCCACTACCACGTGTACCAACCAATGTTTGATTCCAATTACGTATAAGACTTTTAAAAAATGTATGTTCATCATCAACAGCATTATTACCTAATATTTGATACCAAAGAAGAAATAGTCGTATGCCACGTGCAACACCCTATTTTAATTCAATAATTTATTTTATTTTTTTGTTTTTTTTGTAGGAAAATTAAAATTTATTTACTTGTGAACTATTACAAACAACAAAATATCGTTTGATTACATTGAATATACAATGTGCTTGCCATCTTTGATGTACAAGTGCAGGTAATAATGTAAGAATGCGCTACAGAAAAAAGAAAAAAAGAAAATACTAATTAAACATAAAGAATAGGTCATGACATTAAAATTGATATTTTTATTGAGAAATTCTACATGTATAGGAATTGAAAAGTCTCAAGAGATCAAATGAAATACTAATAAAGAATGGTTGAATTGTAATTCTGACAGTTTTTATTCTACGCTTCAATTATAATCATTTATCAGTGGCACAACTGTTTAATCGATCAAATCATAGATTCATCAAACATATATGTTTTCACACTTGATATCTATGAGGTAAACAGATTAACCATCGAAAAAACAAATTCATTTATCAATGAAATACATATTGAAATTATTTATTCGTTTTATTTTTTCCACAAATATCTATTCACCAATGAATCTCAAGGGAAATTTCTACTTTAAATAATTAATCTATTAGTCAATATGAATATTCATTTACCTCCAATAAATTGGTAACATATTCAAGTTCTAATTGATTTTGTTTTGAAACTAAAAACAAAAACAAACAAAAATTTCTTTACTATTCTTTATTTTTGTTGACTTCTTTCAATCATAACGTACGTGCTCGTGTTAAATTACTTTCAACTTGACTAAAATTTTCAAAGAATAAGTAAAAAATATACTGATATGAAGTTTTAAAAAATGCTTGTAAATCATCAATAGATAATTGATCTAAATCAAAAAAAAAAATATAGTCATTTTTAAATTATACTCATAGTAAAAAACAGAATAGCTTTGTTTTCACTATAGCGCATACCAATTAATTGTTTTAAATGACGTTGTCGATCAGATGAATTTTTTGTTAAATCAGTTATTTTTTCTTTTGTTCTTTGAATTGTTTCATCGGCTTTGCCCGGCTTCGTTCGACCGAACATTAGTGCCACTCAAGATAATTATTAAGTATAAACAATATATTAATTACATGGAATACAACAAACGAAAATAAGCAGATTATTATCTAAAATATATATATGATATCTAACTTCTTCGTTCTTCTAAAAATCTGAAGAATAAGCGAAAGACATGAAAAATATATATTTTTTTAGAAACTTTTATTCGTTCTATTTCTATCCAATAGATTCATTATAATACAAAGATGTCGTTAATAATTTCATCATTTTTTCCTTAGAAAAAAAAAATAATAAAATTTTCATCTATGATTTTAATTTTTAATTAAAATTTTTGTTTAACTTTATAAATACAAAAAATTTTATTTCATTGGTTATTAAATATCTTTGTTGACCTAAACGTATTAATAGGGAGGACAATTAAACAAAGATGGCGATTGATTATTCTCCGACTACACATGCCCTCTTTTGTCTCGAAAAATAAATATCATTTTCTCGTTTTTGTATTTTTTGTATTTTGGTTTAGATGGTTTCATCTGAAACAACATGCACATTAATTGGTGGAAGTTTAATTGTTCTACTTATAGCTGGTTATTTTGGTCAACAATTTTTACCTGCACCGAAACCAAAAGTAGTCGGTTTTGATTTAGGTACAACATATTCATGTGTTGGAATTTATCATGCTATAAGTGGTTTAGTAGAAGTTATACCAGCACAACGTAATCGTTCATGTATGCCATCAATTGTATCATTTTTACCTAATGGAACAATTCTATTAGGTTATGATGCATTTGATCATCTTGAAACAAATCCAAAATATACAATTTATGATACAAAACGTTTTATAGGTAAACAATTTTCATTAGAAACAATAAAAAAAATTCAAAAAGATTATCCATTTGAAATAATACGTAATCAAAATGGTTATGTTGAATTTATTATATCAGAAAATGGTACACGTATAACACCACAAGAAATTGGTTCTTTATTATTAAAACATTTAAAAGGATTAGTTGAAAAATATTTAATGATTTCAAAAATTAAACTTTGTGTATTAAGTGTACCTGCTGAATTTAATGATGAACAACGCACTGCAACAAGACAAGCAGCAGAATCAATTGATTTAAAAGTTGAAAGAATTATATCAGAACCAACAGCAGCTGCATTAGCATATGGTCTACATAAACGTGATAATGTACGTTATGTATTAGTTATTGATATAGGCGGTGGTACAACTGATGTTAGTTTATTATCTGTACAAGGTGGAATGTTTTCAACACAAGCTATGGCGGGTAATAATCGTTTAGGTGGACAAGATTTTAATCAAAATTTATTTCATTATATATTAACATTAATTGATGATAATAATACTAATAAAACTGATCCAAATTTTTTACAACATTTACGAATTGAAATTGAAAAATGTAAACTTGATTTATCAATATTAGATCAATGTATAATTAATTCAAAATGGATTATAACAAGAGATTTATTTGAAAATATAAATCAAGATTTATTTAAAAAAATTCTTGAACCATTAGATAGAATATTTGCATATATTAATTCAGATATTAATGAGGAAGATGATAATGATGATATAAGTAATAGATTAACAGCTAATAATATTGATGAAATTGTTTTAGTTGGTGGTTCAACACGTATGTTAAAAATTCGACAATTAATTGAAGACTATTTTCAAAAAAAACCTAATATTGAAATTGATCCTGATGTTGCTGTTACACATGGAGTATCAATACAAGCAGGAATTATAGGTGGAGTATGGCCATTAACTGTTACTGCTACAGAAGTACGAACGACAGTAGAAAAAATTCATATTGAAACTTAATAGGAAATATTCTTTTTTTTTTTGATTCCATTTTTTTTAATTTATTCAAGTATGAGGATATTTTTTTTATAACAGGAATGACAAAATTGATAGGCACGTTTGTTTTGTTTTCCGATCTCAAATCATATTCAACCGGTGGTATTTCTTATACCTTCGGTTGTAATTGTGTTTTTCAAAAAGGAATCTTGTTTTCCAAAACTTGTTTTGTTTTTGTTGTCTATTTTTCTAATTGTTATTTATTGTCCTGTTAACATAACGAATTTTGTTTTGTTATTATCTTTATTGTTTTCCTATATGATCTGTTTATTTAAACATGATTAATTCTTTTTTAGATAATAATAAATATATCTTTATTTTTTTTTCCTTTTAATTTTATTAATCTCGACAACGAAAAGCTCATGCTGATCGTTAGTCATTTATCATCATGCGTAAAAAGTCAACAACATTATCTCCATTAAAACGACCGTCTACTCGTTCATTATCCACAAATAAACAACAAACACCTTCAGATAAATATACATTTCAATCCGACGACGACGAAGATCATAAAAAGAAACCTTCGGTGTTCACACGTAAAAACATAACACCAATAAAACGTTCTCGTGGTCGACCACCCAAAACTCCTAAAATTGAAGAAATTCCAAAACGTACATCAATATCATCATTAAATATTGAAAGTGATAGTGATACAGAAGAAAATTCCTTAATAACAAAACGTAAACACTCAAGTAAATATTCATACGAAAAACCAGTTACACGTCGTGCATCACGTCTTATATCTCAAACAAATACATCCGTAAGTGAAAAAAGTAATTCTACACCAAAAAAACGTGGACGTAAACCAAAAATGTCAAATATAAATGATAATAATAATAATAGTGAGCAAGATAAATCTAAACAACAAATTGAAACCGAAAATATAACTCCACCTCAATCAATAAAACGTCGTTATATAAAAAAGAAAACTTTATCAACAGATACAAATCCTAAAACTGATCTTAATGAATATGATGAAGATAATAATAAAAATAATAATAATAATCAAAAAATGTCAACTATTGATGAAAAAGATCTTATGCAATTTGGTTCACCACAACAACAACATCAACCTCAAGTACAACAACAACAACAACAGCAACAACAACATCAATCTGATGATGATTTTAGTGATGATTCAGTTGAATTTGTTTGGAAAGGTTCAAGTAAAATGTCAATTGAAATTCTTAAACGTCGTATACCAAAAGAAGAACCACGTGATTCATCATCAAATCAAATTGATCCAACAGCACAACGTAAACGTGCTATTATTCCACGTTTAACTAATTTTGATGCTTTATCTGGTCAACCAATTGATAATAATAATACAATAACAAAACGTGATAATATTGAACAAAATTCACAAAAAAAATCAACTTCTGTTATAACATTAAATAATGTTTTTCAAAATGATTTTGTTCCTTCATATAACGATACAGGTACAAAAATGACAACAACAACGACAACACCAACATCAACAGAAGATAAACCTCGTCCTCGTATTTATGCTGTTAAAAGTACAACAATGAAATCACGCCCACAACAGCAACAACAACAACAACATCAACAACAACAACAACAGCAACCAGAGATTAAACGACCTAAATGGATGAATGATCAACAAGAAAAATCCGAAGATGATGATGAAGATAATTTACCACCAGCTGGCGAAGAACCAAATGATTTTGATTATGTACCAAAAGGACAATATACGCCTAAACGTCCAAATTATCGTGGACGTGGTACATATCCAGGACGACGTGGTACAGGTATGCGTGGACGACCACCTGGTTCACGTCGACAATGGCATGATGATGATGATGATGATGATTATGATCAATATGAAGAAATTAATTCAAGATATGGACCACGAAAACAGACAACATATCGATCTACAAGTAAAACAATAATATTTATTATTCAAATAAATTTTCTCTTGTTATATTTTAGGACCTATGTATGATATGGGTGGTGGTGAAGATGATGATTATGATAGAAGTCATCGAATGAGCTTAACACAAGCTTATCGTCGAAATAATATGGTTCGTCCACCATTATCAGCCATGAGTGGTCAACGTCGTATTGCAATTAATAATGGTAATCATCCAATATATAAAGTAAGAAATGAAAAAAGAAAACAACTTTAAATTATTTTTTTTTCGTAAGAATACTCGTCTCTTTTTTTGACCAAAAACGAAAATAGTCAAAGTTGAGCTAAAACTCCACTTCTCTATCGTTATTGTTAGCATAAACTATCAACGAACCATACAGCAGATTTTTCTGTTTGACTTCTTGTTTTTTACAGTCGAAAGCATTTCTGTTAAAAATAAATGCTATATTCGAAATCAGCATGTGAAAACTACATCGGATGATGTATAACATAAGATACTTTATTGAGAAACAATATTGAGGAGATTTTTCTCTCAGGAGTTTTCCGTCAAAAAATTCCTTTTCTTCTAATGAGCGAACTAGCCGAGTTATTCACCATTTGAGTTCATATTAAGTGCACAAGAAATTTTTGATAAGAATTTAAAAATCTTAAAAGAATTCGTGCTCATGAATTTCTAGAGCCGAGTTATGATCGTTTTACTGAATTTTCGTTCCAGCTTTAGATATTTTGCTGAAAAATCAAATAACGAAATTCCGATATGAAATTTCGACCATAGGTAGGTCTAATGATCCTTAGAAAATCTTGAAAGTGTCAGATGAAAAGAATGTACTTTTGTTGAGATATTGAATTTTCAAGAACACTCAATTTTTGTAACAAAGGACCATTTTTTTGGATATTCAATATCTCGACAAACGAATATTCTTTTCGTCTGAAACTTTCAAAGTATTCGAAGGATTATTAGACCTATTTACAGGTAAAATTTGAGATCGAAAATTCAGTAAAACGTTTAAACGATGGATAAATCCTTCATGAATAATATACAATCACATTTTCGGGCAAAAGAAAATTATTTTCGAGCGACGAAAGTTACACGTCGATTTTCCATACGTGGAAAATGCACATTTTGAAAATATAATAAAATTCTTCTTCAATTAGTCCAGATTATATAAGACTTTTTTCCAATTACAATTCTGTAATTTTCTTTCTCGATAAGATCTTATTTAAATATAAGAAGAAAAAAAAATTTAACTTAATATATGGTCAAAAAAAGAGATGAATATTCTTAAATAATTATCTCATAATATATGTGTGTGTGTGTTTTCTCAGCCATACAAATCATCTAGTTATCGTCCAACACCAGCTACAGTGGGTTTATCGACGTCAAGTCGTCGTACGAGTAGTACTAGTCGAAGTCCTGTCAGTACAATATCCAAATCTCATCATCATTTATCATCAACAATTTCCAAACATTNCAAATGAATTAAAATAAGTGTCATTTTGACAATAATGTCTAAGAAGATACGATGTACACATATTGTATTTGATCATTATAAGTGCATTGAATATTTAAAACATTTTGAGATAATATAATTAGACACTGCATGATGTTATATGAGCAATAATTCTTGATAATTTATATCTACATTTTCAAACTCTACATATTCCAAAGTTCTGAAGGAATTTCTGTCTTCTGTTTATCTACTATAAACATTCATTATCAGTTTCATACATCAATCGATAACTCTTGTCAGATTCCATGTAACATTACATATATGAGTATGATTTTGTTTTTTAAATATTTCTATATACCACTTCATTATTATCATTATAGTCTAGATTGTAGCAGTATACTACTTTTTAAGCTATCATTTTATTAGCAAAATAAAGAAATGTTATTCATAGAATTCAAATGTTTGTTTTTTGCATAATAATTTTTATATTCAATGTAATGTATTGACTAGTGATTGTTAATAACAATCATTATTATTAAATATGTCATATTTGTAAATGAGTCTTTTGAAAAAAAAAGCACTTATTCACGACGAAATTATATTTATTCATAATAAATATATGATTACATGGTATAAAATGATTCTATCTTTGAATATGACATTTCGTTAATGCCCTTTTTACGTAACAAATATTGCAAGTAGACGATTAATGTTTGATCATCTCCGATCGCTATGATATTCTGATTAAAACCATATATAAATATACATTATCACTGTTATGAAATAGTTGTATAGAAAATAATGCAACTGTACACAATAAGTTTTTATGATGACAACATATCAATCAATTTCTTTGAAACCAATATTCGACATAGTGCTTTCTTACATATTTCATTAGTAAGAAAAAATCCTGTTTATTAATTATAATTACTAACATAAGAAAATCAAACAGGTTCTTTTCAAAAAGGAAATATTATTAACGAAAATATATCTTGTCAGGTAGAAATATAGTTCATCATTGTAACATGGTAGCGACTGGCATCAAGGAATTGATTGATTGAATTTAAATATCAATACGAAAAAACATATTTTGAATATAAAGATAAATATTATTTTTAAAAGAGAACATTATACTCATTTCTAGATAACAATCTTCGTTTTTTTCATTAATGAATTCATTATGATTAAATTAATGCAAATATATCTATAGTGACGTTCATTCACATTAGACAATGAATTCTTTTCGAATGCAAAAAAAAAATGATCGAAGATTTAGTTAAATTAATGATGTTTCTCTTTAGATCATTTGAAAAAAAAAACCAAAAGATAATAACATTACATATTTATATTGATGAACAGTAATGTTTCAGGCAAAGTCTGACATGAACTCTCATTTAAAAAGAATATATTATGTTTAAACATAACTATATTTTCACGACAATTTAAAAAAACATCTCAAAAATTGTTCATTCATAAATTTGAATTTGATAGATCAACTATTAATGATTCTATAGATAATATGATTTACTAAACTGCCATCGGCATATGTTAATAAAATAAATACACAGCAAACATCATTGTATTTTTCTTCTGTTTTATATTTGATCAAAAAAAACCCAGAAGTTTGATTTTTACATTCAATGAAGTTTTTATAATTCTGAGTATTTTTGATCTTTAGAATTTCGTTTCGTAAAAATTATGATAAATCTTTCAGTATCCATAAATAAACTTATTAAACACATCCATCATATATCTAACATCTTTCCTTACATATCATCTATTATAAAACACATGTGTTCACACTGTTTGACGGTTCATAACTTATATCTTACAAGGAAAGTATCCCAACTGTTTAAAAGCTTTTGACTCCATCTTTTAGCTATAAGCAAGTTTCAGTGAGACTAAGAAAATCGTAAAAGGACTCGTGCCCATGACCTATTCATCAAGAGTTATGATCGATTTACGAAATTTTTGGCCTATCTGTAGGTATTCACCGCAAAATGAAATTACAAGATTTCGGTCTGAAATTTTACGCATTGATAGGTCTAATGATGATTAGAATACTCTGAAAGTTTCAGTCAAAACGAATGTCGTCTTCTCGAGATATTGGATTTGAAAAAAACTAGTTGCTTGTTG
Source organism: Rotaria sp. Silwood2 (assembly GCA_905329745.1). Lineage (NCBI taxonomy): Eukaryota > Metazoa > Rotifera > Eurotatoria > Philodinida > Philodinidae > Rotaria > Rotaria sp. Silwood2. The sequence goes on from CAJNSZ010000025.1 coordinate 720,321, forward strand.
CATGCTTCTTACAAAAAATCAGTCATAACTCTTGATCAATAGGCCATGGGCACAAATCCTTCTAGGATTTTCTTAGTCTCACTGAAACCTTCTTATAGCTAAAAGATGGAGTCAAAAGCTTTTAAACAGTTGGGGTACTTCCCTCGTTAGTAAAATTTCAGCTTGTTATCTGCTACAGTGTACAGATATGAAAGTATTATGATAATGATTAGACTTTAATAAAGAATGAAGAAAATAAGATTTCATGTTTAATTGTGTTTTTATTCTTGTACAATATAGTCATATGTTAACAAATGTTCTATCTAAAAATAAAAATTAAGAAACATTCATAAATGCACGTACTTTATTCAAATATAATATGTTTTAGATCGAAAATATTTTTCACATGAATAATATTTCTCTAATAAAACAATATGCTTTATCGTTCTTATTATTTATTATATTCTTTTTTGTGCACGTGTAAACAACCCATACTCTCGTCCTTCGCATTAAAGAAAATTATCATTTATTGACAATAAGAATAAACATTAAGGTAAAAAGTTAGACCACACACGAGCAATTATAAACAACGCTATAGTGGTGAGCATTCGTCTGCCTAAGCATGCCGAAAAATAAGCCTGCTGCTGGAATAAAACCGTGGACCCCTTGGAGACCACGGGCACTAGTGATAATTGTTGGTATTGGTGCTGGTCTGACTCTCATAGGTTTAGCATTAGGTTTAGGTTTGGGTATTGGATTGCATAATGATAGTGGAAATTTTGTTTTGACTCTATCTACAGTAACTACAACAACAACAACAACATCTACAACATCTACAACAACTACAACAACTACAACAACGAGTGTAGCAAATACAACAACAACAACAACCACAACAACGACCACCACCACTACCACCACCACTACCACCACCACCACCACCACCACAACAACAACAACAACAACAAAAACAACAACAACAACTACAGTTGTAGCTGGAAGAAAATAAACAGTATTCAATTATGGATCATAACAATGAGTCATTAAGATCGACTTTACCGTGCTCAAGGATATTGTCCTATATTGGACGGTTTATTAATTTATTTCTTTTCCTCATAATAATCATTTTAATTGTATCAGTTGTTTAACTAATTACTGTGTGTATCAGAATTCTTTTGAGAAAATTTCAGTTTATTTTGTTTTTTTTTCAATTGTATAGAACGTTTTTGTTCGTAGAATCGTCGGGTTAAAGCTTATATTTCTTAAAAAAGCACATCTTATCAAAAATATTTCAGATGATTTTTTAATGAAAACATTGTACTGAAATGTACTGATCATATGTGTGTTTAAACGATAGGAGACTGTAATATGCACATTCAAATTCGTATCAATGTTTTTTATAACTCTATGTTGACATATAATAATAATAATAATAATATTTTTTTTTGAAAATATAAACAAACAAAAGCAAATATTAAAGGTAGACTAAATTAATTAGTAGATCTTATATTTGACAGTTATTTCGAATACTATTTCATTTTAAACCTCTTACTTTATCAAGAAAACGATAAAGGTGTTTATTTTTAATTACCCCCTCTTTATTGTCACACTAGAAAGTATTTACAAGAAAGAATACCGTAAGTATTCACAGTTGCTTGATTCATACGACCATGGACCATATAAACGTAAAACAAAAAAACAATATATTTATAAGATACAATCTTTGATAAATAACAAGAGACGAAAACAAAACTAGTAATAGGAAAAAGAAAAGAGAAATAAATAAATCATGAATGTATAACGAAATAAGGCGAGAAACCAAACAGAGGAGATAACAACGCAAATAGCAATATAACTGACTTCACATATATAAATATCCAAGTCATTAAAGAAGAAGTGATTCATGATTTTCACGCATAATAGTGAATAATTGCTGTCGACAAACAAAAAAAAACACGGAGATTATCACATTCACTCTTATGAAATGCATCACAGTAAAATATACGCTTGTAGAAAGGCGAGTGCCAGAAATCTGTTGTTTTTTTCAATTCGTTCTAATCTCTTCTATATATATCTTTTAATATACTCCTCTAATAACTCTTCATTTATTATTTGGATAAGTTTTATAGCTCGAGTACAAAGGAACAGCGATGAGTCAGTCTGAAATCCGTTTCTAAATTATTTTTAGAAGTAATTCTTTTTAGGTTTTGGGTAAGAATGAATATAGGAAAAAATTGTGAGCAAAAAATATATCTTTGTCAGATATCTTTGATAAGAGTTCTACCATCTTTCATCTATTTTTATTTATAAACCGTTGTATGAATGTTTTGAAAGGATTTATCAATTGTTAATTTCGAAGACATCGTATTCGTCTGAGTTACTGAAATTTGTACTTGTGACTGCAAAACCTGCACTACTGTTTTGGACAATACCACTGGGTTTTTCATATCTTCCAGTAACTCACTATTTTCTTAGATACGTTTTTGTTCTTTCTTCAAAACAATGAATCATTCGCTTGATTCTTCGGCATATTGACGAGGATGATATGAATATGTTACGGTCATCAACAAACATGTGGCTAGAATGAACATCTACACATAAAACAAGATTATAATGAAATATAACAACCAAATATTGGCTCAAAATATTGCATTAAGACAGCTCAACATGGTATTAAAATATTTTCAAATATTATACATGCACGACAGTCACTTAGCTTTGAAATAATTAGTGTCGATAGTCCTAAAGGTAAATCAATTTTATAGAATTTAACAACAAATACTTTTTTTCAAACTATATCGTATATCTTTTGATAGTCAATGCTAAACGTGACATTGATCCTATCTAGAATCATAACAGGGTACTCCTACTTTTATTATGCTTAACTTAACTATTCTAATTAGTTAATTTTCAGACATCGAACTATTTGTATTCGTTTAGTCAAGTTTTAAAACATTGTGCTGAACAACTAGAATAACTCGATGGAATTCTTTTAATCATAAAATAAGACACTTCACAGAAACCAGATAGATTTTTTAATTTTTACTTTAATATATGTTTTTTTTCAATATCTAAAAACATTCATCATTTTGATCTTTTTATTTAGCACTGCTAGTTTATTTATCAAGTCTAGATATTCTGCTTTAATTTAATATTAATGAAGATTTGACATATCCGTACTTTGTGCTTTGAATTATTCTAAGTAGTATCTGTAAAGTTCATCCATGATTTCGTTGTCTTTTATCAATATTATTTTACTAAATATCTAATTTCGAAAAGGATAGTGATCTATGAATATATATTTCTAATGGAGGTTTAATCAAAATGATCTATTTGTCTTGCCATGCGCTTCTTGAATTTCGAACAGAAAATCATGTCATTTACTTGACTTACATTTTTGAAATTTCAAATTTTACTTCTCATATTAATACATCCAATAGCACTTTTGACTCGGTGTTTGTAATGGCAATTGTTTTTTCTCTCGATTATTCTATTGTCTCACTCGTTTTGCTTCTTTTAACTCCTGAATAAGATAAAGTGCAATAAGATAGTCATTTTATTCTCTCCATCGTGTAAATCTGTCTTTAGAGCATCAAGAGAGCGGACATAATTCATATAAAATTCGTGCTCGTACATTCCTCTGTTATGCTTCTTCAATCCAAAATTCTTGTAACAACCTGAGAATAGCCTCATATACCTTCCAATTTACAAAAGGACATATTTTATTCTTATCTAGACTCTCATTTTCGAAAGTTATCATTACTGGACAGTGATCACTAGTTTCTATATTTAGAGTCTCTGTTACTGTTTCTTCTACATTTGAAAATGTTAAATCAATTTTTCTATTGTAATGTTTTGAACAATGCAACATATATGGAATGTAACAAAGTTTTTTTTTCTTCTACCCATTCTTGTAAGCTTCTATTTATTTTATTCGATTACGTTCTTCCCCATTATGTTATGGATGCGTTAAAATCAAGTAGTAATGATTGTGTTTTCAACTATATGTGGTGTTAATTCTTCTAAAATTCTGGTTTGCTCAACCAGTCTCATTACACAGCGATTATTCGAACTGTTCCTGGAAATCCATTAATATCATTAATAACTGTATTTTCAACATTAAAATCTATCATTGATCTTTTTAAATATTTCAATATTGTTATATATACAACATCTACGTTTCTCATTAGTTTCGTTTTGATGAAAAATATTCAAATGAGAACTTCAAAATCTATTTCACAGTTCATCGATTTCAGTAAAAATATGAATAAAGGTATCTACTTTGTAAACAATATCAAACACTACTAGGCACATAGAACCATATTCTTCGACATTAGAGAGTAGAGAATATCAAGTATAACGCGTTAATCGATATTCGACTCAATTTGAGTGTTGAATTACATTCCTTCAGATCTTCAAATAATGAATCGAAACTTAGTGGTTTTTTGTCAGAAATGATACTGAATACACTTAACACTTCTCACTGATCAGAAATTTCGTTCAATTTTTCCTTCTTGACATATCTCATCGTTGAACACTTGAGGAGTACGTAATGAAGGACAAATGCAAAAAAGTCCAGACTAAACTTCAGATTAATGACAATGATATTGATATTATTGACTCATGATAGCCGTGTAGTACCAGATATCAATGTTTCGTACGACTTTTTGGTGTTATTACCTAATTTTAATTTATTACTCGCATGACTCACAAGAAAGAACGTGATTGAGATTTCTCGTTGTTTGAAGTAATCTTCAATCATAATTGCTGCTAATACATGAGATGGTTAACTCTTAGAGTTCTCGGTTTGTTTATTTTCGAATAAAAAGTCATGGAAGGTTACTGGAAACAACAAGTTTTACCTGTTCGAATGAAAAACGACGTTATTGTTGAGCTTGATCTAGGAAAGAATTATTATTCAATACATATATGAAATCTGCAGCCATTGGTATATTCGTTTGACCAGTATTTATTTACTTTCCATTCGATGAAACATTTTTTGTGTTCATATTTCTGCACCATATTTACCACTAGAGTTTAAGTTTCGTTTAGGTGTTTGAGACATTAACGATATGGAATCTGAATAAAATGCTGATGAAGGTTGAGTGAGACATTGGGATTTTGACGAATGTACATTATCATTCTTTCAAATTGTACTTAACTCTCGAGTTAATATTTTCGGCGGTAGTGTGTTGATTAGGTTTTGTGATAAGGTTGATAGATGAGTTATTTATCTGCAAATTTGATGATGAATTGTCCTTGTTTGAACGATAATTATCTTTGATTCCTCTCCTCATTCAAGTAACAAGAGAAAGATGAACGTCAAAAAGAGAATGTAAGCAAGCTCGTGTTCATCTGCTCTGAAGAAAGGAAGAGAAATGAAAATGAGGATAAACGCTTGCTAATACTACGCGATTCTAATCAATTAACTATGTAAGAACTTTAATTTAAGTTTCTTGTAAAGCAAAAATAAAAACAAACTGGAGTATTATTGAGACGAGAAAAAGAAATAGTTTGACAGGAACAATTGAAATACTTATTCTATTTCTTTTTACCAGAAACGAAATAGATCAATGCATCCGAAAACTACTTTCTGAAAGTTTTATGGAATTCTTATTAATTTGAATTATCAATTTAATAATTTTATCACATGAACAACAGATTTATACAATTATTGTTTTAGATTTCTTTTGATAAAAAAAATTCCTAGTTGATCTGTCATTCTGTATTTCATATTTGTTCTATTTTATTGATAAATCAACTTCATGATTAGCTGTTTAAATAAGAAAATTGAATGATTTATTTTGTCAATGAAATTTTACTATCGAAAACAAAATTATCTATAAAAATATCAAAGAAACTGAACATTGTTTTTTTTCTACTGCGTCTATGGTATATTAGAACAAGACAAATGAAATTAATGATAACAAACTTTGAAGCTTCGATATGACAACCAATAAAGAATCGAATGTGAATTTATTAATATGTCTTCATCTATCTATTATTTCGAAAAAATTACAGTGAGCAGTACAGGGTTAGAAATAATATTTTTCCACGGGGGTAACGCTTTGATTTTAAATAGTAAAAACAATGAATTTTATAACAAATGAAAGCTCGTGAAAAATGGGATTCAGGAGTATAACTGTCCATTCATAATATGAGAATACGCTATAGAATTACAGATAGTTTCAAATTTTAGATATATAATTGGATATTTGCACGGATAGTCAACTATTAGAACATCAGGTTTCTTCGTCTTTCACACTTTATAAAGCATTCTTCTCTGATCATTTTGATAAAAAAAATATTTTAAATTTGATCAATAAATAACGATGCTATGGTCAAAATACTCATAAACATGTTAGCTCTGTCAGCTACAGCAGCTTGAAATTGTCTGCATTTTGATCCTCGCGTCGTTATTTATTGATCAAATTTAAAATATTTTTTTTTATCAAAATGATCAGAGAAGAAAGCTCTATAAAGTGTGAAAGACGAAAAAACCTGATGTTCTAATAGTTGACTATCCGTAATTCTATACACTACTCTCATATTATGAACGGACAGTGATATTCTTAAATCCCATTTTTCACGAACTTTCATTTGCTATAAAAATTCATTGTTTATACTATTTAAACTTAAAGCGCTATCCCTCTGAAAAAATATTATTTTCAATCCTGTATAATTATTGAGCAAATCTCTCCGGTTGTATGTTATTAACAAAACGACGGAGAGCACTTATTTAGCTTTAGTTCAACAGCAAAATTCAATCTATAGGAATTAATAAAAGATAAATTTTTACTTTAGATCAGTATTTTTTTTCAGAATAAGCAAGAAAGGACCAAAAGTTGAGACTTTCTCTCCCTTCCTTTTTTACCTATCATGACAACTGACTACGAAAAAATAGGACATCGGGTACAGAATGTTGTAAGAAACTCTAGAAAATCATCCCTGAATCTAATAAGATCATATAGTTCTTATATGATTTTGCAAGAATTCTACAATATCTTGCAGTTGGATTGTTTGATCTGGATACTTTTGTTTGTACTTTTACATGCGCTTAAGATTGAGTTAGAGTGTCTCAATCGGCAAGAAGAATGAATACACAACAGGAATAAAGGTGAGTAGTAATGCAATTCAACTCGATATTATTCAGTAGACGAAGATAAAAAGTAAATGTTTCTGATCGAAATAAAGAATATTTTCTGTTTTTCAGTTTGTATAATTTCTTTCGGACAATACACATTTTTTAATGTTATGGAACAATGTTGATGAAATTAGAACTGATTTGAAAGCATAGTTCTTTATACAGACAAGACGGTATATTTTGAGCAGTTCTGTATCTTTTGAAATTTCTACTCAGTGAAAAAGTTTCTAGTGTTGTCATCTTAATTAAGAAGAACTAAATATATGATTGAGATTAGCATGAAGAATAAGAAAAATATCTGAAACACATTGTGTAATTGTTTCCAAAAACGTATTGAACAAATTCAATTAATCTATTCTGTCCTATCAAAAATCTGCAGACTAGGGTAGATTACAGGCAAAGTAGCTTTGTTTCAGCCTGGTCTACGTCTCCTCCAGGCCAGAACAAGTTATAAAAAAGTGGCCTGTTGATATATCTAATATAGACAAGTAAAAAAGATTATAGAATATCATATATTAACCATTGCCATATCTATTTATTAACATTGTACATATTACGTGATTCGATCTGATGCCATAGGAAAAACAGACGATTCTAAGGATTATCAATGAAATGTTGCTTATATTGTGAAAAGAATTGGGTATTTAGTATATTTTCAACCATGAGTTTTGTTTAATTTCGAAAATTTTGTGTCAAAAAGAATTTAAGTGCAGTACAATTAAAACCTAGTATAATATTTCTTCTAAAATTAAAAAAATGATCAGATTTTTTGAATACTACATCCATATATTCATTGAATGGATTATTGAAATTTCGAAAATCTTATTAATACCTTAAATAATATGAGTAATTCTAGTAATTGTCACTATTGTAAATACCAAAATTTAAAAGATAAAATTTACCCTGTATGGTTTATTTATACATTATTTAATACTATCAAATGCTTACAAGGTTTTTGTTTCACTTGTTAATGCAATAAACCCTTATTCTTATTCTCATTGACAACATAATCTGATAATCTATTTTTTTAACGGTTGTTTTACTTAATTAATAGGCAGCATCATTATTATTGAAACTATTAGTAAGGATATTATTGTTTAAAATGATTCAAAAATAAGATGTTAAAGATATCAAATAAAAAATTTCTAACTATAGAATACGTAATTAAAATATATACAAGCTGATTACTGCTTGATCAGCAGTTTCTTCGTAAACTGACATAAAAACATCACTCATGTCATTGCTACGTATAATAGTATTTGTAACAAATTTCATGATATATGACTAAATTCTTGACCCCAATAAGAAATAGATTAAATAGAAAGAATATAGTGCGGCGAAAAAAAAAAATGACTGTTTTATCGAATTATATGAAGAAAACTATCAAAATTGAGTAACTCAATCTAATAATTCTTAATTTAAGAAATAAAATTAGTATTATCTTAAGCAATAGAATCAAATGTCTCCATCTATTACCAGTCATTTGGTTTCAGTCTATTTTATTTTTTTTTTTAGCAACAAAAGTTTTCTAAGTCAAATCATTTGTATTGAAAATTCAGTATATAAAATCGTAACTATTAAACAGAGAATTAAGCTACTCTTACCGACTTGTCAAAGAAGATGTCAATAATTGTTGATAATATAATGATTGATGAAAACAATCTGTTATATAATTACATATATTTTGACAAAAAAAATCTGTCTTCATTATTCTTCTCTGAAATAGAAAGAGTATTGCAAATAAATAAAATAAACATAATTAAAATTAAAAAATAAAACTTATTCGAAAAGTAACTTGATCAATGAAGAAAATCTGTATGTCTTTAGCTATGATCCTATTCTGTAAAAAGATTAATTCCTATAAAAAATAATTCACAAAAGAAAAACTAAATTCTATCTGTTTTGATTGATCTTTATTTTATGACATAATTAAAGTCAAACATTTTCAAACTAAAGATAAGTATGAAAAGTTTTATTGTACTACATAGAACAAACCTTATCTCTTTGAATAAAAGTTCAAATACAAATGACAATATACAAACTATCGATTAAATTGTATTTTCCATATGAAATATCTTGTCTATGAAAAATTCGATCAAATCTCTAGAAAATTTTTTTTTGACATTCTTTTGTTAGACAAGCAAACAAAGCAAAAATAGAAATTGCTGATAAGAAGTTTTTTTTTCGCTTTTATTTTATTTTATTTTTTTTTTTTGTCAAGCAATTATCTTTGTATCTTGGGATTTCAAGTATTGTATGTTTAAAAGATGCTCAAAGAAGTCAAGAGAAAGAAGAGCTGCTCTTGGGGCATAAATTTGTCATTTTATGACGTTTATAGTTGATCTGACGTGCTGTTTTTTCTTCCCTTAATGATACTTAAATGAGAAAAAAAAAAAAGATAACAATTATTTCGAACTACTAGTTGCAGATGAAAACTATTTGTTCTCTTTCGATGATTTTATCTTTAATCTATTGATATCAATGCATAGATTAAAATGTACATGCATCAAATAGAAAGATTTCTGAATTGTTTTGATCAAAAGTCACTTTCGACTGATTATTAACACATCATATAACTCATATAATCATTTCTGATGTTTGATCATAGTTGAACAAGTGCATCAAACAACACTAGAAAAGGCCATTGGTAAATAGAGCTTGTTGACATTTGTTAATTTTATTTGATGTTCGTATTATATATTTATGTTGTTCTAATTTTTTTTTTTTTGTAAAGGATGATGATTAATTCTTTCAATATGTATTACTAACATTTAAGCAACGCAAATTTTCTCGAACCAAAAAGAATATGACAAAGAAGAGAACAAAAACAACAATAATATCATCAATAAGAAAGAAGAAGATGAATCGTATTGATGATTATGGCAATGTAGCAGTAGTACCACAAGCATTTTCTAATTAATAATAGAAGGCCAAGTTGTTGGTCTTGACAAGCAAAGGAAGAAAAAAAAGCAAATCGTTTCAAAATGTCTTTCTTCGCATTTTTCTGCTCTTCTCATAGCCATCCTCCCCAAAGTCTCTTTCTCTTCGATTGATGACTCATAAATACACGGAAAAGACGATGACGATGACAAGAAAGCAATGTGGCATTCTTTCGCATCGTTAAGCAATCGTGATGATAATTCGCACAATGGACGACTGCCATAGTCAGAATAACATCAATAATAAGACAAAAAAAACGACAACGTATGCTTGGACGCTAAATAGAGGAACAAGTTAAGTGTTGTTAATATAATAACAGGTAAATAACATTAGAGCTAATTCGTTTTGTTATTTAATAATAGGCTTTTTTCTGCTGAAACATAACAGAAGCATTCATTCACATTGTTCGTAATCGAAGTTTTGTCTACTCATATAAAACATATTGGTACTTGCAGTTTCCGAGAAACAATTTTGTTTCATACGGGAATAATAACAAATATAAAAGACAAAAAGAGAGAATTCCCTTTTGTGGCTTATTCTTTACCTGCTATCCTCTTTCTTTTTTCATTTAGTTTTGGCCCCTAACAGCATCGTTCAATAATGCACATAGTTACGTTTGTCACTCATCAATGCTCGTCGTCGATTTAGATATATATATATATATGTGTATGGTGTGCGTGTGTGCTCATAATAGAGTTGTAAAGATGATCGATGCGGCGAATTGTGGTTTTTCTATTGAGCGTCGATAATCTAAACAACAACGGTACACTCGCTTCTTTGCTTATTCACTCGTCTTCCTTTTCCTTTCTTTTTCTTCATCTACGTAAAAAAACTGACTGTTAGATAGACATTCGATGAACAAATTTGTTCCTCGCATGTGAGCACATATATACTATCTGCTCATTATAGTTATTCGTATTCTCATTAAATACTATTCAAGAAAACGATTATCGCCTTTTTATGATACATTCCGTCAATTTAAATCAAATGATCGGGTATGTATTCTATTGACAAAAATATATCGATTGATAGAAAGTGAAGATGACATGATAGTTTGAGATAACATCATTCACAAGACTATGAATATTTATTAAACCTTGTCAATCAAAAACTCATTTATTTTTCTTTTCTTTTCTTATTTCTAGTTATTCACTTCTCCTTCTTTTCTTCCTATGGCCATCAAATATAATCGCCTTAGTGAATTATAAAACTGCTTGTGAATTATTGAAACTTCCACGTGATTGTCATTGTCAACGTACACGTGGTGTACCAATATCATCATTAAATGAAACACGTTTACGATGTCGTCAATTTACTAAAATAACAACAGATTATCGTTGGTCTATTGTACCATATGATCGTTTAGCATTTGAAACTTCGAATGATAATTTAACATTATATCGTTTTGCATTTGCTGATATTCTAGCCCGAACATTACGTTTTAGTGTTCGAAATCTTTTTTTAAATGATCATGCATTTGAAAATGCTTATATTGGTCAATTAGCTATATCATATACAGATAATTATGGTTTAATAAATTTTGAATTAAATGGACAAATATTTTATGGTACAACAATAACAAATATATATATTAAATCAATCGATTTTCAAACACAAATATCTGAAATTATATTATCAAATGCAAAAGTTCATACATTGCTAATTGAATCATCAAAATTTTATGGTTTTACAAATAAAAAATTATTATTTAGTCATCAAAATGAAACAAATCATCAAAATAATAATCAATATGATAATTTTCTTGAATATGATACAATGTTAACAACAAATTTATTATATCAAACAAGTAGTCAATCATCACCATTAAAAATTCGTCGAACAAAAAATAAGAAAACTTTACGTCAAATATTTGAAACAAATGATGAAAATTCATCATTACCTGAACAAACTGTTATGATTAATATAACATCAACTCCTCTTCCGACTTTTATAACTATTTATACAATTATATCAAGTATTAATACAACAAATTTAACAGAAAATTATTTTCCAAATAATTTAGAATATAGTCAAACAGATGAAATTGAATTAAGTCATAATTATATTTATTCAATAGATGCATATGCTTTTCGTCATTTACAATTCTTTGAAGGACGATTAATATTAACATATAATCATATTCAGTATATATCTCCATATGCATTTTCTTATTTATATTCATTAAATAATTTATCATTAGCTAATAATTATATTCAAAATTTGTCATCAATACATTTTGAAAATTTAAATCAATTATATGAACTTGATTTAAGTTTTAATCAAATGTATCATTTAAATCATGATACATTTCAATATTTATATAATTTACATATATTACGTTTAAATAATAATCCATTAAAATTAATTGATTCAAATGTATTTACAAATTTAACTCGTTTAAAAGAAATTCATTTACAAGGTGTACCAATAATTCAATTAATTGATCCACAATATTCACGTTGGATTTGGAATTTAGCTAGTTTACATGTGAATTATTTACTTAATACAAAGTAAGATTTATATGAGAAAAAAAAAACGGACTTTGTTTTACTTGGAGAAAATGAGAAATAACCTTATGTTCTTAATAACAACAGTTATGTTATTATATTTAGCTAAACAAATTAAACATCTCTTTTATTGCCTGTGTTATGAATTTTTTTTGGTCGATTTACAGTACAAGGACACATTGTTTACCAGCTAATAAATATACTGCCTACAACATACTTCTCTATATAATNGTAGGCGAGAGCGTTATTGAATTGGTTTAGCAGTAACTCGTTCCAAGAACAAGCTTCCAAAAAACAAATTTCACCATGATGAGATCTGTAGTCTTAGCTAAAAACACAAATTAAACCCTCTTCTTATTTAAAGCAAGAAAATTTTTAGGAATGTAAGCTTTTTGGAGTAGTTCTACTGAAAGGAGTCCTTTTATATGAGTACGTTACCACGTCTTTCTATTCTTGTAAAGTCGTTACAGTCTGACCAAATGAAATGAAAATTTTATTGAAACTAGAACTTTCATATATTTCGAGGCAGTGTAAATTCCAGCTCGTTGTCAAATTATGTTACTGAGTCATGACAATCTGAGAGTCAAAAATAGACGAATGCATTACCCGTGAAGAGACGGACATATAGACAGAATTCCACGGTGTCAATTCGTTTTCTGACCAAGATTACTCGTATCATATAGGCCATGATAAAATTTGAGTTTTCTGAAAATAGTTCGTGGTCTCAGCTTATTTCTGCTCAAATATTTCACTTTTACCACATTGTTCAATAGAAAGCCGAGGTTCCACACAGGTTCACTTAGAAAATGGGCTCTTCGTAGAGAATAGTCGAAATGAAACTACTTAGTGTATGCTGAAGATTTCAAATTTCTTGATTGCTTTTATTCGAAAACATGAACATCGAGCATTGTGGGTTACAATTAATATGAAAAAAACAAAATTTTTCTTGTAGTGAAATCTTTGGACAGAAAGAACTCAAATATCTAAAAAAAAAACACTGTTTTGTACTGAAAGATGTCATTAAAACTAAATATTTCAGCAGAAACAAACAAGAGACACGAACTCTTTTCAAGGTATTCAAAGGTCATTAGGACTTACATGATGAACATAGTCCTAACTCGAAAACACATTGACATCTGAGAATCTTGTTTCGTTAATATTATCAAAACTGAGTAGAAAATATTGTTTCTTTTTTAAATTGCTTTTGAATATATATCGATACAGACACCAATAAATACGGACTGAACTCTAGCTTTCTGGTTATATCCAAAATTCAAAAGAAAATAGTAATTTCTTCATTATTCTTAGTAGAAGCATATAAAAATAGAGCCCTTTTCTTTGTCAAAAGCTTAGTCAAATAGCATCAATAAATATCCGCAAAAAAAATGTATCAATCATGACTTGTCAATTCTTTTAATCTTAACCATCCAATCTAATTATTCATCAATGTGAATTCAAAATTATATCTTGATATGAGATGTTCTTTCAACTAGAACCATAGTTATTGATACACCAAGTTGCAAAAATAAATACTCAAAGAAATCATTGAAAATACATAGCAATATTTTCAATTAGTTAAGTTACGTAGTAAAGCTCTCAACACATTAGAAGACCCAGGATCTTCTATTTTGTTTTATCGTTCATAAGTTACAAGGGAGATTTTCTATTGAGTTCCTAAAAAAGTCTTATTTTTTGATAGTCTCTTCAACAATTCTTAGTTTCAATATAATTGTGTTCAATGCATCGTTAGTAATCAAGTTTATTTCAGGTATTCTATACACATAGAATGAGAAGGAAACAGATAATATCCCGTGAAAAAAAGGGAAAAAATCGTTCGGGTAAGAAGAGTGTATTTTGAAACAATACAATCAATATAGCCTAACATCTTGGTAACATACATAATAACATTCTTGTTTTCTAAAGAATAAGATCTGTCATTGACAATTATTTTTTTTGTGGAAATTATTTAAGTAAGTTGCTTATGTTGAGGTTGGAATAGTTTAGATAGAATTGGTTCAGAGTGGAATCTACAATTAGTATATTTAATTAATTTCAGGCTAATTTCAATAAGTATGGTTGTCTGAGAAGAAACAATTTTAAGAATACATAGCAATTGAGTAAATGTTTAACGTTTTTGTGTATGTTTCGAGAATAAGTATGTTATTAGGCTCAAAATGATCATTTCATTCAGTAAATCTCGACGTGTATATCGAAAGATATGTTTTCTTCAATTACACAAAAGTAAGAAGAGAAGACATTTTTTGTTAATACACAACAGGATTTTATCGTATATATTTCTATTTTAGAAAGATCTTTTCATGTGTGACTCGAAACAATGTGCACTGCACCAATTAGGTGGTATCATCAATAAGGGAACTAATCTTTCGTATAGAGAACCTAAAGAACTTTTTCTTTTTCAGAGTATGCTACAAAAAAGAGTACTGAAGTGGCTGCCATAATATGTTTTCAATAAAGAAATGCATTTTTCAATAGACTGTTATTTCCTATAGGCTTTTTTTTTCAAGACTTTTGTAACTCGAAATTACCATGTCGTTATGAGAATGGAAGCAAAAAAAATCGCTCATACTGGACGTAGATATTATTATGAGCGTAAATATTAAAAAAGAATCGATTCTGCGAGAAGATTTTTTAATGTGTCGAAAACTTTGCAATTCTCTTCTTCTCACTATGATATATGGAAGAGAAAGTACAGTTCAACGTTTTCGATGAAAATAATAGAGTTATTTGTTTTTCTTTAGATAGATTATTTATATTGAACTTCCTTTATCCAATAATTTTCAATTCAACATAAATAGTTTTCATCAAAACGCAATATTTTTCAAATAAATTATAACTACTTTAACAATAACTTTTTCTCTTAAAACATGCAAAAAAAACACAAAAGAAATTCTTAAATTTCTAATTTGATTTCTTATTTTTCTCATCTATGATGTTTCATCATTCCTTAACTATAAAATAATTATACACAATTATTTAATTCAACACTAATTTGATAAAAGTATGTCGTTTATAAAGTATATGATGTATAAAAAAAAAAAAAAAAGAAAAAAAGTTTAAATTTGGTTCGATATTTTATTGTATTATTTTATACATAATTTCATTGTTCAATATCAATAAATTGATCTTCATCAATATCGTCATCATCCGTATAATGCATTGATTGAGATGTATTTTCATCATCATCTGATGTACATGAAGATGAGACCGTTAAAGTAGTTATTTGTTTTTCATTTTCAATTCTTTGTAATTCTGCATAAGATGGTATCGAATTTTTTTTAGGACGACCTTTTGGTTTTGTTGGTGCTTCTTTACATCCTTGTTGTAATACCTGAGCAAAAGAATAAGATCATAAATATAGATATACTAATATTTGCGTGAGAGTTAAGGATGGGTTGGTGTAAACTCCATAACTCGATAATGACAACTGTTATCGACCTACTTTTTTCAATAAGCGAAATGGCAGAACTCCGGATTCATTTTTGTCTGATAGTATACAGGATAAAATTATTTTAAAATCTATCATTTTCTCAAAGCATTCAAGAAATATGCATGAAAAAAAAAGTGTTCTGTTTCAAGAAAATTTTGATTTCGACGTGTGCTTAAGATAGAAAGTCTTCAGATCTAAGTTCAGGACTTGATTTATATAATTATCTTTTTATCTATCAATATTAAGGAAACGGAACACTTGCTGCCAGTGTTAAGTAATTAATCTTACACATAATTGTTCTTTATTTTTCGTACACAACAAAGTTGTCGAACACATTAACGGACATAATAGACGAAACATTAATGAATTAATAAAACAGTAATGAACATCTTAAGAGGGAGAATATTTCGAGCTTATTAATACTGCTAGAAAATCTTATCGAATTATTCGCTAGCAAATGTATTACAAAGCGTGAAAGCATAACCAAAGTTTTTTTTTCTGATCAGGGATTTGAATCAAAAAAAGATTGATCGCGTACATTACTAATATATACATACTTGCTTTTTCCATTTCATTCGACGATTTTGATACCTGAAAAACAGAAAAAAAAGTGATTATTATTTCCAAATAATAATAAATGTTTTATAGATACCAAGTTTTAACTTGTAATTGAGATAAATGTAACATATCAGCAAGTTCAATACGATCTGGTGTTGATAGATATTTTTGTGTTTCAAAACGTTTTTCAAGACCAAGTAGTTGAGCATCTTTAAAAGAAGAAGAAAAAATTCAACGAAATTTTTTATTTTTACTCTTAATTTTTACCAGAAAAAACTGTTCGTGTTCGTCGACAACGTCGATGATGAATAAATGTATCCAAATTAGGATATGTTGAATTTAATTGTAATGTTGATAAATGACAATTATGTAAATTTGAATTACAATGTGTTGATCGATGTTCTAAGAAAAAGAATTTTTTTTTTTTTTTAAATTATTTTCTTAAAACTCTTAAAATCTGTTACCAGAACATGAATGTTTATTCGATGTTGAAAATGAAAGATAGGATGTTGATAATAATGATGGAAGTTGATAAGATCGTTGTATAAATGTTGGATAAATTGATGTTTTTGATTTTTCATATTTAAGAATATCATCAATTGAAAATGGTAATGGTTTATCCGTAAAAGTCATTTTCTATATTATACAAAACAAATTGAATCTCAAACTATTTCTTATTATTATCTACGACTAAGAACCAATGAGAGTATAACAATGATCGTTTGCATATCCTGCTGAGTAAAACACAGTTAGAGAGAAAAAAAGGAGAAAGAGAGATATCTCATTATTTTCTGAGAATCATCGTTGTTGGATATTATGAATGATAACGATTGGATGAATGTTAGAAGAGAAGAGAGATATTATTTTTAGAACGTATGTGCTTATGCTTGAATATAAACATCAACCAGTAGTATACAATTGATTGTTATCATTCTGTACATATAATGATAGATTAAGACAATACCTGGTTATATAGTCGAGATGACAGTTCTTTCATTTAAAGGTTACCCAAATACCAACAAGTTCCAAATTGTTCTTTCGATAGTAATGTCTGATCGAAAGACGACACACGGAGATAAGAGAGCGTAATTGCATGTGTGAATATCATATATTGATAGCAAACATATTGTATTAACCACATATTAAAAAAAAGAAAAAGAAATCTTAAATTATAACAGTAATTAATTACTTGTTCATCAATACAAATATTCGAAATTAGTTTTTTAGATAAACAAACATTGATATCAAAAGTTTTCATGATTGGTTTTTCTAAGATTTTAACATTGAATGAAAGAGAATTGTTCTTGAATTCACTGGTACAACAACATTGATCCTATTGGAATGTAAAATTATTTTTGTAAATCTATTTGGCTTCGTGAAATAAAGTATAATACACTTCAATTTTAGATACTTTAGAACAATGCTCACGGACGTAAATAATGGAGAACGTGTGAGGCGTAGTGTTTCTCCCTGGTTTTGAAACTTGAGCGTGCTGCACCCTCCTTCTGCTTTCAGTGGTGAGCTACGCCCTTTGCAATCCCATTATATAGTTCTCATATATTTCATATGATTAATATTCTAAGTAATTAAATGAATCCTATATTTCACAAAAAAAAACAAAAAATAATTTTTTTTTTTTTTATTTGTCTTTTTAACATATGAAAAATAATGAAATTCTTTCTTGCTGTGTGTAAACTGTAATCAACTATCATCATTATCAATATGCAAGTGATTAAAAATTGAAGTATGATGTTATATGTTATTGTTTGATTATGATCCAATCGTCAATATTTTTATAAGCTATGAATCGTACGTCACCTTCGACAATCTATTATCATTCATCATTTCTATCTCAGCTTGCCGTATGATTTGATTATTTTTTGATTATGTTGTCTCTTCGTCATAATATCATCCAATAGTAATCAGAGAATCAATGATAACATTTGATGCATATCCTATCCAATAAAAATAGCAAGAATATCAACAATAATTAATTGAGACAAAAAAAGAAGAAGAATAAAAAGAAAAAGGGAAGAACTTTTCTATTTTCTTAATGAAATAGACAGCTGTCCAATGTCGTTCAATTAACGATCGGAAGTAGCTGTTGGTCACAAAGGATTAATTGAGGGTGGACCACCACCATGGTATAATAACATACGAGAGAGAAATCACTAGGGACTCGTTTCACTTAATTTCTTTCTTACATTCATACATAAGGACGTTATTGATATGAGAATCTAAATTGTAAATAAACATTGGACAAGTCAAATAATGAAAAGGTTTCATAATAAAAAAAAAAGAATAAGTTGATTAAAAAGTAAAAAAAAAAAAAAGTGAATTGAATAAGTGAAAACAACATAAATCATATTTGGCTTATTGCAATTGATTTTTGTTATTTTTCTATTGTCAATAAATCGAAATATATTTGGGTGGTACACACAAAGAAAAATTCAATCAGTTCTTATTTAAAACATTGAAATACGAAATTTTCATTAACAAACTATAAAAGTAAAAAAGAATATAAGCATGATAAAAAAACCAAAGCCAACAACACGTCCAGTTCGTCGAATAAATTTATCATTACCAGTGATTCAAACTGATGCATATGAAATTTATTATACAATACCTCCATCGCATGCTCAACAATCATCAATAATACGTCCAATAACACGTCGAAAACCTCTTATTGATAATAATAATAATAATAATAATAATAATAACAATAATAATAGCAACAATAATAATGATAAGTCGAATAATGAAGCAACAAGAATTCAATCTCCAGGTCGTCCTAAACATCTTACTGGTCCAGTATTAGTTAGTTTATTTGTTGAAATGCCTCCAATACCGACAGATTCAACATCTACAATCGCTGATGCTATATCACATGCATTGATTAATTCTGGTTATTCTGGACAAACATTACGTGCTCTACCAACCATAGCAAAACAAAATAAACATCCAAGTACAAAAAATGATGATGCAAAATCTCAATCATCATCTGGTGATAGACTTTTATATGAATCACTTGTATCATTTGATGATGCTCGTAAAAATAAAAGAAAAAATAAATCGTATCAAAATGTTCATCATCCACAATTTACAACAGTTAAAGTTTTACAAACACGAAGAACAACAAAACGTATATTTGATTCTAATGATATGCATTTAAAATTACCAAATATATTTTCAGTAGAAAATCTCTTACACGAATCAATTATATCATCTCGTCGACGTCTTCATGAACAAGTTGAACAATTAACAAAAAATTATTTTCCAACAATACAACAACTTCGTCGTAGTCATCCTTGTTCTGAATTAACCAATAATCGAATGCATTTACATCGTGAAGAAAAACGAGATTTTGCTCCGGTATCTTCTCGTTCACGTGTAGTTCGATAAAAAAAAAAAAATTGATATTATATTTTTCTTTTATTATGTTCATATGACATTTGTAAATAGAACTCATAATAGAAATATTCTTTCATGTATGCCAACATTTATCTGAACTCATCTTAATAAACTTTAATGATGTCATTTCTTTTTTCTATTTAAAAGAAAAGATAACATACCAATAAGGTTAAAATAACTGTCATGTTTCTAAAACTAACAAAGGAGAGAGAAATAAAAAAAAGTGCAGCAAAATGTTTCTATTGTATAAACATCATAGTGATTGTTAAAAAAATGTTCACTATATGGAAAGTATTCAATTTAAAGAGTTGATGCATGACTTGTTATGAAACGAAGACAAAATTATCGAGTATCTGTGTCTAAATTAGTCTTAGATAAAAGTCTAGTGATTTATTCTCTTGTTTATCTATATTCGTCTAAATGGTTTGAATTGAAAGAATTTTAAATAATGATAAAAGATTTTGTTTTTTGTTTTTCGTATGTAATGTCATTATTTTCTTCATTCCTACAATAGTAATATACATTCTCTGATGTTCTATTCTTTTTTCCTAAATGTCAATGTTAAAATAGACTTTCCTATTCGAGATTTTCAATCAGAAATATGTATCATTGAATATTCAAAATAGAACAATTTTAGTATTTGTTTATTAATGTCCCGTGCATATGAAGAAGTCAATCTAATATATACGTTCTTGTTAAAAAAAAAAGAATCAGTTTAGAAAATAAAAACACTCGAAAGTGCTTGTGGTTCTTTTTAATGAGTTTTTGTAATATAAAAGCTATTTATTGCAGGTCAATTAATTTCAGTATGTGAAAACTGAGGAGTTTAATTTAGCATATTTCTAAAAAATAATTCAGTTGTATTATCCTGAACTATTTCATGTATTTGTGGATACAAGATAAAAGATATGTCATATAAAGTAATGTGGCAATTCTACTGAAACAAAAAAAGCTTGTGCTTTTGATCTTGGTTGCTTACCATCTTCATCTAACTTTGTTCAATCGAGTTGAAGTTCTTACTACTGATGTTTAAAAGTATTCTCTATGAATAAAATTAGTGGTTTTCTTTTTTAATTTGCCTACTACAACTTATGGAAGTCTGAAAGCCAAGATCACAGTTTCGACTCCCAACTTTGACGTACTTTTCTCGTAAAAAAGAGAAAATGAGATTTTTGGAAAATCTTAAAATTATTCTTGAGATATAACTTGATAGGTATCTCTAAAAGAATGAAAAAACTGCAAAATCTCCATTTCAAAATTGTTTTTTCTTGAACACATGTCTCCTTATTTTGTGTTTATGTAAAACTTTCAGCTTGATCAATTGTAACGTCGTCTTTGAGAACCTGAAACGATCGAAAAAGAGGCACAGTACTCTCAAGAAAAGTTGGATTTGTTAGAAAGAAGCTGTATTCAATTATCAGCTTCAAAAAGAACTTTTCAAAAAAAAAAAAAAGAATGAATGATAATGTGAGATTATGTATTTTGGTGCTTAGAAGCACATAAATAACAAAATTGGAATAAAAAAAAATATACACAAAACACCAGTGAATAGCAAACAATTCATCTATAATAAAATACAACACGTAACGAATGTTTGAAAGACAATAATTCGCTGTAGAGAGAAATTGAAAAAAAAATTGTTTCAAGAAGTTAAAAATGGATGAGTTAATAGATCTTTTGCCGATGGTCTTGCTGTTGGATCACGTGTTAAACATAAACGAAAAAATTCTTGAGCTGTTGCTGGACAAGTATCAGGTAAATCAGCCGGCGGTTTTGTACCATTAGCTAAACAATTATTAAAATTAATTTCTCAAATTAAATTAAATTAAATCTTACCAATAATTAATAAAACAGCTAAATGATTATGTTCAGATGCCCATGGTGGTTTTCCTGTTGCCATTTCACATAAGGTACATCCTATTGACCAAATATCAGCTTTTTTTCCATGTCCAGTCTCTGCTATGACTTCAGGTGCCATCCAATTAGCTGTACCTATAAGTAAATTTAGTTTCAAATGTCAATGAAGAAGTTTTGTGTTGTTAAACCTTTCATTGATTTAAGTATTTGTCGCATTGAATGTGTATTTTGATTTTTCTTTAATCGTTTTGCACAACCAAAATCAATTAATTTTATATTACCATCAACATCAAGCATAACATTTTTTCCTTTTATATCTCTATATAAAGAAAATAAATAAATAAATGGAAAACAAGTAGAATTTTTACCGATGAACAACACCATTTTCATGAAGATAAGCAACACCTTCAACAATTTGTCGAGTATATTTTTTTAAAACATCATTATGAAATGGACCAAAAGCTGTTAATAAATTTTCAATAGTACCATTTGGAAGATATTCCTAAGGAGAAAACTTCATTTACTATACTATACGATAATTAAGTTTTTTTCTTCTTTACCATAAAAATTTTTATCAAACGTGTATTTTCTAATGAGATACCGAGAAATCTAAATTTTATATAATTTTGACGTAATTCTATATAAATTTTTATTTCTTACTTGACAACATATGGATGATTAAGTGCTCGAAGTATATGAATTTCTTCACGTACTGATTCATAATCATTACGTACACGTTCACTGTCACCTTCATCAAGTTCGATTTCTTTAACAGCAATCATTCTTCCAGTTATTGTCAAATATGACCAAACAATACCATATGCCTATAGAAATAAAAGTTTTTTTTTTTTTAAATATTTGTCCTAGTATGATCGATATCAAAGATGCGTTTTAGTCATCATTCAATATATTTATTTAGTTCATAACTGCTGTGAATTAAGATTAACTGTCCTTGATGAGAATCGAAATTTTTCTTATTGACTTTTTATGAATTGTTAATGGGTTTAATTTTTTTTGGTTTTATTCTCTAATTCATCTCTACTCTCGTTTGAATATCGAAAATGTCTTATTCAATTTAAGTGAGAAAATAAGCTTCGAAATTTTATTAGTAATTCATTTATTTATTATTGTATTGCTTCATTTAATTCATTTTAAAGTAGATAAGGTGAAAAGATGAGTTCGTGCAGCTTGTCTTGCTAAGTGTCATGGCAGAAAAAAAAAACAAAAATAGACACTTACTCCTCGTCCAACTTGTCGACCTTTTCGAGCAGTTCGATAGATATCATCACAATCAGTTTCAGTACATAATGGTGTTGTATTATAATCTTCATGACTACTTGTTGAATCAATGGTTTCACTACCTTGAAAAGAAAAATATTTCATTACAGAAAAATCTAACAAATATTATTTGATTGTTACCTCGACTATTTAAACTATCATTGACAACACGAAAAGCTGGTCGAACAGAAAGACCCGTATCTGAATTATTGTATGTATGTGTAATACTAGCAGAAGGTTCAAATGGTAATGTTTTATTATTAGCTGATGTACTTGTTGTTGATGATGGTATTGATGATTTGACTAGTACAATGTCTTGTTCATTTGTTTGTGATGGTAATGAACGAAGTGATGTATCTTTACGTATTGAATCTTTCACTGTTTCATATACAGTACGAATATCGGAATTAATAAGTGAAGATTCGTTTGGTTTTGGTGGTTGAGGAGAAGTTTGAGATATTGGTTCAATAGGATGTTCGATTGTTTGAGTTAAAACAGGACTGATTTCAACTGCTTGTAAGGATTCCATACTAATTCGTCTCTGTTTAATAAAGAAGAAAAAACGTTTTAAAGATTCCGATGAAATGCTCAGCAAGATAAGCTATGTTATTTCCCATAAAAGAGATTGAATCATAAGTTAACGACATAACACTTTACGAAATTATAACATGTGTATCTTGGGATAATAAACTTTTCTAGAATTAATTTTTATATGTTACATGTATGCTATTTTACTCTAGATATACAAATGGTACGAATCCTTCTTTAGCATCTTTATATGATAGTAAGACAAAAATCTATGGTAAAAATATCTATTCAGAGAAATAATCTTTATCTTTGAAGATGATACAATAAAAAACATACCGGAATATCATCAAAACTTGTCATAACTGTTGTTTGTGATACATCTAGATGATCTGTAGGTGAAGGACAAGATGGTATATCTTCATCATCTACTGTAGGTATTTGAAATAATTGTGAAAGTACAGATTCTTCTTGATTTATAACTTGTGGTTTAACTGTCATGACCCAATCAGTTCCGCCAATAATAATTGCATTTTCATTAGTTTTTTCTTCTTGATTTATTTCTGTATTTGTACTTTGACATTTCATTTCAGTTTTTTCAATAACTTTTACTAATATTTTAGGTTTATTTGTAATAATTGTCTTTTTTAGTTTGGGACTTTTAATAAAATTTCTTCGTTGTTTTTTCATTTTAGCAGCTAATAGTTTTGTTTGATGTATTGGTTCAGGTTTTACGATAGACTTTTGTGTTTCAATTATTGATTCTTCAAATAAATCAGTTATTAATGGTTGACCTTTTAAACTTCCTCGTCGTTGACAATTAATTATTGTAGATGTAACAGCTCTTGTTATTGTTTGTGGATAATCAGCATCAACTGTTTTTTCTCCTTCTAATGATAATGGTTTTGGTACTGGATTTGAACATTGACGTGAATAATTTGAATTCGAACGAGGTGATAAATGACGTTTTGGTTCAGTAGGAATATCTAATTTTAATTGTTCGATTTGTTGAGAAACAGGTTCGACATTTACATTTGCAAAAGGTAATTCTTCTGTTTTGACAGTATTTGTTATTTGAGTTGTTTCAATAGATGCAGCCGTAGGAAAAGAAGGAATGACGTCACTAATACAAAAAAAAAAAATACGTCATTCAAAGCAAGACAAAAACAACAAAATTCATATTCTACTTGTTAGATTGAATGATTTCTTCATCGGGTATTGTTGGATTAATTTTAACTTTTGGTACATTAGTTTTTGTTGAAATTTTTGTTTTATTATTTATTATCGATGGTTTTTTATTTGTTGTAATATTAGATTTAGATTGTGGTTGAAAAATATCTAAAGAAAATTTTCCTAGACGTTGATTATTTGTATTCGTTGCAATATTATTATTAGTTGTTGTTGGAATTTTATTTCGAATAGGAACTGTTGGATTTTGCCGATCAACACTATGTACACGACGATTATCAACAATAGGTTTTTGTAATCGTGGTGCAACAATAGGTTTAACTATTGGTGTTTTCTGTATAGCTGTAGGAGAATGCATAGTTTTATCTGATGGTAGAATATTCGATTCACGATGAAGACTTTTCGAAAGTAAACGTCGTGTAAATTCTTTTTTTTCTTCTTGTATAGCCGATGTTTCTTCGGCAGTAATTAATGGAGGCGATATACTTGGTGGTGGATTTGTTGATGGAATTGTTAATGATTTTGTTAAGTTGGAAGGTGGATCAATTGGTATTGGTGGTAAAGGTGTATATGATTGGCGAATACTTCCAGTAAGACTTTCACATACTGTGTCAAACGTATCTTCACGACGAAGTTGTACTGAATCAACAGGAATACCAGTGTGACGTTGAAAAAGAATTGACGAACGACGACTGCAAGCACTGCTAACAGACCGACGACAATAACGCGACGACTAAAAAAAAGAAAAGTAAAAATAAACGAAAGGAAAAAAGAAGAAAAAGAAAATTCTTATGTTTGTGAAAGAGAAACTCAAGAAGGAAAGAATTTAATAGAACGATAGAATCTTAATTTTGTTATTATTTAAATTCATAAATTATACAAACTGAAATTCGATCACTGATAGGTGATGGAAATGCATGAACTGGATCATCATGTTGATTATCAGAAGATAAAGGAGCATCTTAAAAAATAAGAAACGATACAGAACAAAAATTTTTATAAATAATTAAATCTTTACCAAATACTAGATTTGATTTTCGACCTTGATCTAGTATATGTTCATAACTGTAAAGAAAGATATTCAATAAAAGTCAAAATGAAAATTTTTCTTTTTTTTTATAACCTTGATTTTAAACATTTTGGAACTGTCCAAGCTAAAAACAAAACGCAGCATGAGTTTCATAAAAAGTACAGACATTTAATAATTTACTTTTAGGTGGATAAGTATCGAGTAACATAAGTACATCTGCTTGTGACCTAAGAATAGAAAAAAAGAGTTTGAAAGAATGAAATTTATTATTAAATTTACTTTTGAAATATAACTCGTGAAGTTTCGAGGTCATCTAGAGAGAAAAAAAATAATTAATAATACAAATATATTATGTAATCATACCATCATCAAGAGGAAGTATACGATCATCAGTTGTTACATCTGCTGTTAATGGTTTTGATTTTTTTAAAATTGAAGTTGGCAGATCTCCATTAGTTACTGTGGTTGTTGTTGTTGGTTGTTCATTAGTAATTGGAATTGGTGGTAAACGTTGTCCATTAATTTTACCTTTAAATGATGTTGATAGATTTTTTGTTGTCATTGATAGTTGACTCTATATTGTATATTACAGTTCAATAAAAGATAGAGACTTCATCACATTTGTCCCGAACACACCTTATCAAAAGCGAACAAAGTAAACAGAAAACACAATAGAAAAAAAAACGTTGACGAGATGTCGTGTATATGTGTGTTTGTGTGTAACGACATAGTTTCAAATTTTTCTTTCGCTCTTGCTCTCTCTCTCTCTCTCTCGTCTTTCAATCGTTTTCTTCATACATTTCTTTTTTTTTTGCTGCTTTCATGATTGCTTTATATAAAAGAATAATCACATTTGCTTGACTTTTTTTCTTTTTGAACCAATCTACAAGAATATTTTCTTTTCAACATTATTCTTTTAGTTAAGTTCATTGTACACATATTATCAAACGAATTTTTATTATTGAGTTTTAATTATAAAAATAGATTTCTTACTATTGTGTTTCGAAAATAATTTTGAATTAAGGTATTATAACCAGGCATACTTCAGAGTATGAACTAGGCATATTTTCTGTCACACACATATCAATCATGACATACAGAGATTGTTTTGAAAATGTATTCGAATTGCTTTCGATTGATCTTTTTTCTTCTTGCAATTCTGCATCTTCATACAGACGTTACAAAAAATGGGATTAGTAATGATGCATGTTTTAAAGAATGATTATAGTTACGAAATCATTAAAAACGTAAGTTATCAACTTTTTATTGATAGATGAAATATTTTTGTTCCTATCGGAACTTAAATTGCCCGTATAAAGTGAGAGAATTCTTAAAAACACTACTTACATTCTTGCACTTGATTCACAAGAATATTTTTGTCATTGATCGGCTAAGTAAGACCAAATGATTTTAAATGCTTTTCTGTCAGTTATCTTTGATTCGACGAACTTGTTGAATCAAACTGCCTTTATTTTCTCTTTTCTCGAATAATAACTACCAATTTAAGGTTCAATGTTGTTTCAATAAGCATGTAATTTATTAATTGCTAAAGATTGATCAGCTGATTTGAACATATAATTATGATTAATGAAGGCTATACTTAGTAAATAATGCGGTGCAAAACACAGCATTTCTGTAATCGGTCGTGTAGGCATTCGATCTCCATACTTCGCATGTTTTCTACTGTAGCAAAATGTGTACTTTTTGTCGTAATATTCTAGAGAACAGTAAGTCGTTAGAAATTCATTCGAACTATGTCAGCATGATCTATGTCGAGTAATGATACAAAGGTTTTTGAACCTTCGCTATGAGTTTTCCTGCATCTTCACTAAATTCTTCAAAACGCTAATTTTGACGATTTGGCTTCCATCTTTTACCAGAAATAATCAAAGCTTACGACAAGACAGAATCGACTTTTAGGTAAAACCGTTTGTCGTTCTTATGTCAATTGAAGCTTCATTGCCGAATATTGAGATCCCTTCGCATCATCAGTTACCATATTCTGTTGCAATGATCTCGAGAACGAGGAGTTAGAAAACACTCAGATAGACGAACGTGCAAAAGGAAATGATGCATTTTACAGGATTTTTCCATAAGAGGCAATGAACTTTGACAAGTTCAATTTACTCTATATTCACTTGAAGCGAATAGTACTTAGAACATTAAATTAAAATAATTTTTGGTGCAAAAAACTAGCACACGACATCCTTCGTGTTCTTACACATTCTGTTTTTATAAAACAGATATGCATAAGGGTGAGTTTCTAGATAAACTCCAATTCACCATGTTTTTGAAGAAAAACAGATGTTTCATCATGTATTTTACATGGAAGTCATCAATGAAAAACGATTTCACTCAACAAAAGAATTGAACAGTTAACTCATTTGAAATCTTGTAAAAATTTGATGATTCAAATAAAATTACAAGAAAACTATAATTGGCGAATTTTAGTTTTTGTGAAACATGAAAGTTATGGATTAAAAATAGTGCACAAGTACTGAAAGTCCTGTGATGATTTTCATTTCTTGTGGAATAGCGAAATTCATCAATTTCTTTTCATTATTTTATTCCATGGGTAAAGACTCTTTTTTTCCGTATCAAACTCTTATAACTATTTGAAATCAAAACAGATTATATATATATAAATAGCAAGAATAAATAAAAATTTAAATCTTGCTCACGATGTAGTGAACAATAAAATTAAGTAAATATTACAGTTTGATCAATGAGTAGTTGAATACTTTTGAAAAAAAGACAAACAGCATGCTGTGGTTTCAATGTGAATATTCTCTTCACCAACATGCACAACCACTCACACTCACACAATCACCATTTGACAGATCTTGATAAAAAACATCGATTAGCATGCAATATAGAATGAATCTATGAGCTCTAGTCAACGATTTTCATGAGTTTCTTAACATTATTTGGTAGATTTCGTCCAAATCTATCGATTGATATGACATTCGAACTGGACTGCTACCATTGGAGAAAATTACTAATTGATACTTGTCAGAAAAATCCATTATTAGTATGCAACAGGAATCATATCGTTATATAAGGAACGGCAAAAAAAAACGTTTCTCATCTGTTCATACGCCATTCGACCGAGAACTAAAATAACTTGATTTGCCATACA
This sequence comes from Rotaria sp. Silwood2, assembly GCA_905329745.1. Classification (NCBI taxonomy): domain Eukaryota; kingdom Metazoa; phylum Rotifera; class Eurotatoria; order Philodinida; family Philodinidae; genus Rotaria; species Rotaria sp. Silwood2. The sequence goes on from CAJNSZ010000025.1 coordinate 749,325, forward strand.
GATCAGCTAAATATAGAAGTGCATGACTGAAGTATTATCGATGAAAACACTGCATACCTTCGCATATGCATCTGGCCTCCATACTTTGCGTATTTTTCGCTGTAAAAAAATCTGTACTTTGTGTTGCGATGATCTCGAGGACAGAAAATCATAAAATACTCATTCAAACGTGATTTGAAAGTATCGAGATTCAACTTAGACTATGTTTTTTCAATCCATCCTAGGACGGTCGCCCCTTAGCTAATAAATAGAGTCTGAAAACGACAAATTTTTCAGAACTTAGTTTTATTTTTCGTTTTGAGATAATTAAAATGAAGAAACTAATAAAAGTTAGGCGTTATTACTCTCTTTACTCGTGTATAAAGCAACTGTGAATACAATGAATTATAAATAATGAACCATACTGATAGTAGCGCTTGCACAACAATTAGCGTTCATCTAGACTCGATTCACTTGGCTTTAGAATGACGAAATAGATAGATAAATATGCATTAAGTACTAGATAAATGCAAATGATGACTTGACATATAAAAGCGATTCGTTTTACACGACCTATTTTTTGCATAACGTACTACTTGATTTTTATGTTTGTAAAGAAAAAACCGATTTTGATAAACTACAGTTATCTAACGAACTTTTGTGCTATATGATCGAACTTTTTGATCGTTGTACTGTTATAACTCAATTCGTTTTTTCTTTAATATCAATTTTAAAAATTTTATGCTCAATATTTGAAGATTTCAAATACAAAACTTGAAATGAAAAATTTCTCGACTTTTTCATCGTTCATATTATTGCATATCCTCTTTATGTTTAGAATAGAATGCATATTATATATATATACATTGATTTATAAAGATTACATCGAAATCAATACAATCATTTAATGATAATCATACGTTCAGACTCACTGTCTAACTCATAATACATATTGCATCACATCGTCGCGTATACAGCATTGAACAATCGATCGCATCATTCAATAATTTAATAACAAATATTGTTACTTCTAAAGGTATCCCAAGTCAAACAAGAACAACACTAAATGGTCGCATATTAACCTATCATATGGCTTTGTATTATCACCGTATTTCTCCACATATTAAAATACAATCGTATACGATGAAATATGGAGTGTATAAGAGTTTCCTATTTCTTCGTCCACGAATATATTACTCCTCGATAATTTGTAATAGATATCATATGACCATTAGGTTAATCTTTACATTATGAAACAAATACAAATTATTTTAAGCAATAACCAAAATATAATAGTTTTTTCACTTCAATTTGAAAGTTCGCTATTATTTTGTTTGTTACAGAAAATCTGATCAATACGTGCCTAATGAAATCCAAATAAACCTATTATCCGTTTCCGTCAACCAGCTATGCATAATCTGCGTATTTTTTGTGAAACTCACATTCTGTTTAACAATCTTTGGATACATTTTTATAACAGCCAAGAACAATAGGTTTCAGATTCCTTTTCCAAAGTTTCTTAGCAACAGAAAAAAAGCACTGAACAGCACTAAAAACCAGACTTTAGATTGTTGTAGAACGTTCCAAAGCCTTTGTCGAACTTGTCATGGCTGAAATACGTTTGTAATTATTCTAAATAGTACAATTTTTGATTTTGGCGCAGATAAAAATTTATATTCACGATTCCAAAGATGATGGGTAGTGATACATTGGTTGGTCATAATCGTCATATAATCAACATAAAAAGCGTAAATCGATCAAGTTATTACTTTAGGAAATGATCAATATCAGTTTCCGTCGTAAACTTATGGACTTATATCATAGTGTGTTAAGATCTGCTGTAGATATATTACATATATCTGACAGATGTATGTGCCAGTCAAATCAATGATTAGAATAATAATAATGTTAAATTAAGAAAGACAGAATACGAAAATGAAAAACCGTGAGTGAAAGGCATCAAAGCATAGAGAACCAATAAAAAATAAGAAGAAATTTCTGTTTGACATGTAGACATAAATAAGACAGATCGTTTTCCGGGCGATTGATTATCCTTGGAAAACAACTATGGTATGCTAGAAATATTTTCCTTTTATGTATTTTGTATTAGTGTAATGAGACTAAAGAACACATCCGAGTTCCGCACTCTAGCTCCGATGGGACTGCGCTGATACGTTCTTTAACATACTAATATTATGACGATAATTGAATGGAAACAGACGGCTGTTCTATAGTGCAAAGGCAAGAAAATCATGCACACCGACACCATATTACTATATGAAACATTTATTAAGTAGACATAATATGCATCTGCCAATAATAAATAACAAAGAAGACATGAACATGCAGAAAAAGAAACTGTGCTTTTCAGTAATAACCTTTTGAATGAATTTTTTGATGAACTGGTTTAAGAGCATGTCTCATATATTGCTATATTACAACAATCTAAACATGAATCAGGAAACAATAGGCATTAGTCAATATGTATGTAAGAAAATAATAATAACCGATTAGAAATTATAAACAGTAACTTAGTGAAACAAATAAACACACTAAATAAATAAATGGACAATGAATAATATTGTTAAAATCTATAATTAGCCATGATTATATCCAGTGAAAACAAAAGTACACAAACAACAACAATCATGATTCATATTCTAGTGACAAAACATGACTCACTGTATATTTTATTACCTACATTGCTTCTTTAAAAAACGAATTAGTCTTTTGAGAATATACGAAAGACATGGTAGTTATGCGTCCTAGTAATTTTAACAGACCTTACTAGTTCGTGACAGACATTAGAATTATTAGAGCCTGCCTCTTTCTATCTTAGGCAAATTCGATGACATATTGGAATCTCTGTGATGCCTAATTCTATGTTAATTTAATTGTATGATTTCATTTATGCATTCAACTTCTAAATTAATAATAATCAAACTTCATCTTCTCGCAAATTATATTACTTTAAATACGTGTTCAAAATCTAATCTATTAATAAATCTTCCTTAATATAGAAATTCATCATCTTCATATAAAAGAACATCAATTTCAGTATTTAAAATAAACCGAAATAATCATAATAAACATCAATATTTTTTACTTAGAAAAAAAAAAGATATATAATGAGAAGAAAAGCGAATGCAAAAAAAAGAAAACGTTTATACACAGAAGAGTCAAACATTGACTTTTGATTAAAATGAAGCATGCATAGAAAAAAAAAGTGTTTTCGATTTAGTTCAAAGTAGTCCAGCATCCATTAATGAATTCATATCTTGAACAATTTCTTTAATAATTGCACGATTGGCTGTTGAATTTGTATTAAAAACATATTCAATAAATTGTAAATTTGATAAATAATTAAAAATATAATCGATACGTATATGAGATTTTTGTGTTAAATGTGTTGATATTATTTTATGTGTTAAATCTTGACATTCTTTACACATACGTGTTAAAAAAACACGATCAAATGTATAATCAACTTCATAAAATGTAACAATTGCTTTTGATAATGAATGAAAACGATTACGAAAATCTTCAATTAATTTTATTTCATATTCAGTAAATAAATTATTTTTATATAATATACCCAATTTAACAATTGTTTTTATTATTGATTTAAGTAATTTGTCAGCGTCCTTTTTACTATCTGAATAAGCACGTGTTAATTTATGTAAATTGTCTAATACACGACTACTTGTGTCATCAATAAAAACTTTGGCAACTGATTTTGATGAAAGTTTACTAAAAAAAGAAGAAAAAAAAAACATAATTCTGTATAGTTGTTGTTTTTCTTTTCTCATATGGAATTTTATTACCTTAGTAATTTTTTTTGTGCACGAACACCAAGACTTTGAGCTGAAGCACTTACTGAAGTTTCTTCTTCATCAGCTAGAAAATATAATAACAAAAAGAAAAATTAATTATATCATATTTCTTAATTAGTTTTGATTTAATTTCAGCAAGTTGTATTATCAAATCGGATTAATTCATTTATTATTTCGTTAGATTTCTATATGAAGATAGTGATTGTTTAAGATTAACAATGGAAATAAAACTTCTGTAGAGCTCGTTTTTTTTTTTTATTCGTTTTGAGATTATCATTTGTATAGGAAATAAAGGGTATTAATTTTAAGAAAAACGAATCATCGACATTCTTTGTTCGGAATTTTTTTTTTCGAAAAAAATAAGCAAGTTCATATAGGTCATCTATATGACTGTATGCGATCGAAAAAGATACTAAGTTCGTAGTTAAGAAAGTGAAGTTAATAGTTATACGTATAGAAAATTTTATTTCGTTATTTTACATTGACAATATCAGCAGGTAAAATATACCAATATATTTCTTACTAATATAATTGTATTCAATTGATTCTTTTCAATGATAGAAATAAATAATAATTAAAAAATTTCTTTTTCAATAAAAACTAATAATGAATACTCACACTCAACAAATCCTTCCAGTTGACTGGCAAGTTGCTGTGAAACAGAAGTTGATGTTGTTGATGTTGCTACTGACTTCTTATTCGTTTTAGATGTCATTCTACAATGTCTTCTGATATGATTGTCTCGTTCGTTTTCTTTTAGCACGTCACAAAATATAATTCTACTATTTTAAGTGTTACAATAAGTAGTTGATAGGATGATCATGTCTCGTAAGTGTATAATGTGTTCAGTTTAGTAGCTGTTACTTGTTTTTGTCGAGCTTCTCTTTTTGTAAACTTTTTTTCTCTGTTTTTTTCTCAGTCGCCGGGTTCGATGAAGATGATAGGTAGAATGAAGTAGAAAGAGAGAAAGAAGAGGAACAAAAACAATCTAGATAGCAAATAACGTTTCAAAAAAATAGAACTTGCAAACTTGATTTATTAGTACTCAACCAAAGCATATGGCCAGATGTTCTTTTTTTTTGCTTCTTCAAACTCAGTCGTGACTACAGACAATGATTATTATACATGAAGAGAAAAAAAAAAGAATATTTATATTGATTCTTTTCTAGTCAGAAGAACAAAAAAAAAAGTTTTTTATATAAAAAAAAGAATCTTGTCATATTACAAGAGAAAACGAGCATGTGTGTCAAGCGATAACATATGCGTAAAAGCATAATAGGAAAAGTCAGGTGTAATCTTATTTCTTGCTTTTTTTTTTCTTCTTATCTGATTGTAATAATGAAAGAAACATACTCATCATTTCCAAACTACCATGTTACTTACATTTCTTTTCCTGTTCAATGATTGGTATCCTTGTTTCATTAAAAAAGCTTTATGATAGATGACAACGGAAAATAAAAAAGCATTCATGTGTCTATGACATGGAATGCTTGAAGGAATTTATTCATGTAAATAGTGAAAAACGTTAATCATAACAATAGCCTTTAAAAAAATATTTCAACTGAAAAGAAGTAATTTTTCTATTCATTTCATGTGAGAATATTATCTGTAACAAGATTAAATCTTGTTATTATTATTTTTTAATAATAATCATAAAGTTAGGCTTTTTTCTTTTCGAATCAAATGAAACACTTGTACATACCACTATCATCTTCATCATCACTTTCTTTGAGATATTTTTCAACTATTTTATTTGTTCCGTCATTTGGATTGATGGTTGTTGAAATTTTTTTATCTGTCATGATTTTGTTCTAAATAAATAAGGAATTATAAAAATAGTCTTCTTTTTTTCTATATGAATAATTTGAATGAAAAGAATTTCTGATTATCTTCTAAAATTCTTACACTTCAATAAATAAAACTGTTTACTACGTAGATAATAACAAAACAAAGTTTTAAATTTTCTCACTTTCGTAATAACGATATTCTTGTTTTTTTTTTAATTCTTGTAAATATATTTTTAGTATCTCAACAAAACTTTGTGCAAAAAATAATCTAAAAGTTATGTGAAATGAGCTTTAGATTATCTATTCATAGTCACTATGGTCATTTGATATTTAAGCAAGTGTATTTCCGAGATCAATTATTAAAAAAAAACGGAAATGCTATTTAATACTTTTACAATAGAAAGAGGGGATAATTCAATTAGAGACTCATGAATTTGTTTTTTTTTCACTGAATCAAGTTAAAAAAGATTTCAAAAATTTCTATCAGGTAGACTGAGAGACCTTAAATCAGGTACTCAAAAAATTTTCAAATTCCCAAAGGTATCGAAGTTTTTAATCATTTATTTATATTTAGTCGAAATTTGATGCTTTGAATTGGATTATTATCTTCATTAATAGTACAAAAAGAAAGAAATTTGTTTTTAGGTCAAAGTTTGTTAAATCTATTCTAAATTTGCTGTTATTTTTATCAGTTCGTGATTAGAATTGTTACAAAATATAACTTACTCTGAGTGCAGATTTTTTTGTAATGTAATGAAAGAGAAAGATCAATGATCTCTAATGAAGATCACGTAATCGAGAAGAAAAAAAACAGGTATCTTTATTGCTGATTTATCTCAATCTTCACTTAACCTAATTGCTGTTGACGTGTGCGTGATAGTACGATGTGTTAAGCTTTTGTCGATCGAATCGCTTTCTTCTTTATCTCTCTTTTACACACGATCTATTCATTTGGTTATACTATATATGAAAAAAAAAACGAGAGAGAGAGAAAAAGCAGAACAAGAGTTAGATCATCGTAATTGTTATTATTATGTTGTGTCGAAGTGAATGAGTCAGTACGATAGGCATGTGCTATCCTTTAACTATTAGTAGTAACTTGCATTCTATCGTGTATTGCCCTCAACAAATATATGGATACTAACTGACACATAAGTGACATATGCTTTCAACTAGTTTTGTTTCCTTTTCTTTATAATTAATTGTTTTACAACAAATTATTGGGTAAATAATTTCAAGAAGTCTTGCGTAATTAATAATCAGAAAACGAAGATTTACAATAGTAAATCTATATAAAAGTAAATATATTAATAAATGAAATGAATATAAGCTTAAAATATTTGTACTAAATGAGCTCATTAGTTTAATATAAAAAAGAAAAAAACTTAATGAAAGTAGAAATTGAAAAAACAAATGTTCTTGAAATATTTGATTTATTATAATATTATTCATCTATTTATCTTTAGTATTTATTTGCTTATCTATGTAATAATATTCTTATATTTCTATTTGTATGATGTAAATGTTTATCATATGTTGATGAATTATTTCAATAATCTACTACACAGATTGTACACTAATTTTTTAAACTAAGATATGTATTAATTTGTATATTATCAAATAAGTGTTTCGTTGATTGATAAGAAAAATAAAATTATGCATAAATATATGGATAATATTATTTTCCTTAATTGTTTGCTTTACTCTATCATACCAACAGTGAAATATAAATTTCGCATTAGAAGAAAAGATAAACAAGATTTGTCTTTAGTTGCAAGTTGAATGAAAGCGCGTATGTAAACGACTTAAATGTCATATATGAAATATAGATCAAGATTTCTTCATATGAATTAATTGAGATTGAATTTTTGAATGCTTAACTTTACCATTATTTCATACAAAAATAAATGTCATAGAATGTTATGGAAAGAAATACATATAGAAATAAAGTAATAATTCGAAAGTTATTTGAGGACTCTAGAAAGTGTGCTAAACATTATAATTTTCTCTGTATTCATATTAGGCAAAGTCTATTCTTCTAAACATTTTTTATGAATAAATACCTATTTTACTGTATTTAACAAATGGATTGTAGAAAGATAAACTCGATACAGAAGACACTGAGGTCTCTGTTTGCTTGGTTTCTGTGCAAATTTAAAAAACTTAGAAATCAAAAATTGAAATATAGTTATCGTGTAGGAAAGAATTTTAATTATTATTCTTTTCTATAGGAAATTCTTAATCATACTAAAACTATTTGATTTTAAGAAAAATTTTACTGTCAGTAATGATTTGAAAATTTTCTTTTCGTCGATACTTTGTAAAATTGATTAACAACTAAAATATAAAGTCAATAAAGAATTTA
>CAJNSZ010000025.1:757298-822437 GCA_905329745.1 Rotaria sp. Silwood2
TTATCGTGAAATTCTCTTAAAAGTATTTCTATGAAATCAATAACGAAAAAAAAATATATGAAGAAAATCTCTTGTTTTACTTAAAACATGAAGCATTCAACAGAATTAATTTTGGTTATAAATAAAAAAAAAAGAATGATTGTAATTCGTTTTCAAAAACTCAAAAATCTTTGAAGTTCTTTTAGATATTCAATAAATGAGCAATTGCATCAAGTCAGTCAAGTTAATAATCGTCTTTATCATGTGTGAAGATTAAAAATTTACAAAAGTTTCATTTCAATAAATCACGAATTCAATGTCGAAATCCATCATTATTGCTAGCATAAATAGAACAACAGTGTCTTTATGATCTAAACTCTGAAAATTTTAATATTATTTGCTTAGATTTGGTTAGCAATAAATAAATTCTTATCAAAAGCATCAAGCAAATCACATCGATCTACATATGTATATCGTAAAAGTCAATCCAAAGATGAAGTTTGAGCAAAATGGTATTATAAAATAAACAATGCATTTACTTGAATTGAATACATTTCGATGAGATATTCATGAAATTGAATATCTATATCTGTATTATCTCTAACACTTATTCTACTGACTGAAATAAACTCGATCAATCAATTATATATTCGCAGTTACTGGGAGATATCTTCTTGAATGACAATATGATGATAAAACGAAGAAAGTATTTGTTGATGTCTGTCATCAACAGTATGCTGATAATGATCGTAAACTATAGATTACTGATAAATTCGAACAAGAATACGATTATTCATTTAGTAGTACGTCTGAGACTATTTTACATATTTAGTACAGCTTTGAGAACATAATATGCAGGAATTATTATTAAAATGGACTTTTTAATTCATCATTTCAATCGATTAACTGAGCTATTATACTGTCAATCAGTCAATCAACATTCATATGTTGCCTCTCGAGAGAGAACGATATGTTGAATGAATGATGAATTTGAGACGAAGAAGAAAAGCAAAGAATGTCTTCTATCATTTAATAATTTCCTGTCGACATCTATAATGAATGAGGTATTGATGAAATTTGATCTTAGAATTCAAAACAATCTCAGTTTGACAGTCATTATTTTTCCAACAGAAATCAATTTACTGATTGCATCAACAATATATGTATTCTTAACCAAGATTAATTAAAATTCAGACACATAAATAGAAATATTCTTTTCTATGTAAACTATCTTTCGAATCGAAGAAATAGAGCATATGGAAGATCGATGGTAAGAGATCAGTCTAACGTTGACAAATGACAATGATTAATAGTTGATGCAGCTCATTAAACATATACAAAAGTCACTCGAGAGTCATCAGAACTAAATTGATTGCGAAAGCTGCTTATCAAGGTAGATGAGCTGAACAAAACTGTCGAAATCTACAAAATACGGTTATAGATAGCATGTAATGTTAGTTTTAGAGAACTAAATTTCTTTCACTATCATTTTAGATACATCACCTACGAGACTATTAATCTGATAAGCGTACTATTCCATTGAAAAAGCTCTTTCAATATTGAATCAATATATCTACCTTCGAATGATCCTTTATTCTCACTCGCTAACATTGGCATTGGTAGGACTCATAGAAAGCAAAGTGACCTAGATATTGCATTAAGATACCACAAGAAAAAAAATACTTTGAGAAGTAGAAATTTCAATTCATCACAAACAACCTAATCAGATGTTAGTCGATCAAGACAACTACACTGAAGTTCCCAAAAATCTATGAAAATGTCATGCTATGAGAGTATGATTGATGTCAAACAAAGAACTCTTGCATCTAATTTTCCATCATTCTCAATCAATTCAACTTTGTATATTAAAATCAATCTCCTGTGATTATAATTCAAAGTATCGAATTAAATTTTCATGAAAGTTTTTTAAACAGCCATTTCATAAATAACCTTTTATTTCGATATCGTCATGACATGAAGTTAGCCAGCATTTTTCAATGAGCCGCAAATACATTCAAGTATGTCTTTACCTACGTCTAGTACTTATAAGTCTATAACTCTAACAATTCAACACTTCTAACATCAGCAAGTTCGACATGAACTTTTAAAGAAGTAGATGTCAATTGTTTTGAATTTACTGTAAAAATTCGGTGTTCCTTCAACTTTTACTATGAGAAGNTTTATAATATAAGCATGATTTTTTTTGAGGGATTTTTGAGTGATTGAACTTGTGAAGCCTGTTTTCCTTCATAAAGATAAAAATAAAAAAAAAAGGGCCCTCAGAGGTACTGCATCCTGACATGCTCTTTCATACGAAAAAACAATGAGCCAAATTGGTTGAACACCTATAGAGAATTTTTGGTGATGCGATGAGCTATTTTTCGACCCTTGTTTGGTTCATATCTACCTTATACATCAGGATAGAAGGCTGAAACTTTTATCACGTGCGTCCTATCACAGGCCCAACATATCCTCCAAATATCAGCCTGTTTGGATGTTCCTGGGCTGAGATCAATTTTTGAGGGGGGGGGCCTTAAGCGTACGCATATTGAATCATTTATTCGTGTAAAACATCAATACACAAATGCACATGAAATAAATTTATTCAACAATCAAAATAATTTTCCAACTTTTAACTATCTCTAATGATAAATGTTGTTAAAACTGAGTTTTAGACTTTGTTTCGTCAACATACCTCCGTCATTGACACATACTAAAATATGGCTTATTGCTTTTCGATTTTTTTTTTTGTAAATTTATTCTTCATTCTTTGTCTGTTTTACTTAAATATTTGAGTGTGTTTCAGTTATATAACACCATCTATCAAATTTTTTCCCATAAAGTTCGTTGTTAACTCAAAGGTATAAATATGACTAAATTAAAGAAATATTATTTTTATTTTGATTAAATTTCATAGACTTATTAAACTTTTGAATTAGATTGTTTCGTTTTTCTTCTAGAATCGAATTTTTCATTCATTTATGCTTAATCGTAAAATCGAAGGTACTATTTATTGTTGATAAAAAGTAACAATAAAGATGATCACGAAAATTATGTTTATTTTGAGGCTTATGCTATTGAAAAAAATATTTAATACGTAAATATAATATCTAAGTCAAACAAGTCAATATGAAACGAAAACTTTTGTATTTGATATTAATAAAATCATGACATTAATTCATTTTTAATATTTACAATGATGGCTTACTTGTTTATGTTTTGATTGCTAATAGAAAATGTTAATAGAAACATTAACATGAATGTGGTTTTGTTGAATAATGGATTGAATTATCCAGATAAAAGTTTAATTTACGAACAAACAGCGAAATTGATATTACTGTTAGTCATATGATAACACTGTTTTCATGCTCTAGTTCATTTGATGCATTTAAAAAACCGATGGGATCAATCATTGAAAAAACATGAAGATCATGAATCGAAGGAAAGGAAGAACAATAACAAACTTGATTCATTCAATGGACTCATAGCACCTAGTTTTTTAGCTTAGTGAATATTTGGAAAATAAGTTCATTTCAATTTGTTTTTTTTTTCATAAATACACTACTTAACGTTCTTGTATTTATTCTTTCCCGATTTTTGTTTTTATTGACTGTCAGTCAAGATTTTTATCCAAAAAAAAACAGATCTTGACTGCAAAATCCATGTAGACCGAATCTTGACTGATTAGGTAATAACTGTGGCACCAGTAAGATTCTTATGTTATTGAATTCTTACTCGATTCTTTTTCTTTTAAACTCATTTAGGATCATTGTGAGTTAGGCGTAGTCTCTTTACAGATTAGCATGATTATCTTCTGTTGTTACTGTTTTCTATTTAATACAAGCTTTCAACAAAATACACGAAGAACTAAAAGATAAATACAAAAAAAAAATAATGCATTTCATTTCGTTTCATATCAAGTACAAAAACAAGAGGTGGAGAACACTTACAATAGTATATAAAAAGAACAAAACAAAATACATGTTTACGGTCAGGTTATAAATCTAACACGTTTATTATAAAGAAAAAAAGAGAAACAGATAATCGCAGCAATTTATCTACATTAAAAATATGTACTTTCTATAGTATGTCGTCTTCATCTTCATCATTTAGAACTGATAAATATTCGATAATTGTCGAAGATCTTTGTTTTCATAGAACTGTTCTTGATCAATTGAATGATTTGTGTTCATTAAATTGAACACAATAAATATTGACTGTCGTCGTGTAGAAATAAATGACCACCGTTCAGACGTTCGAATATATACGTATGTGTATAAATAGACAGCGCGTTCTATTTGTCTTGAAGGTCAGATAAAAATCTTTTTATCAGAAAAAAGAACATTATCTGAAATTCAAGGACACTTAGATATGCTGTGATTCTTGACAGGTTCTTATTTTTTGTATCAACTGACAAGACTCTTTTTATCTTGAGCCTCAAGCAAGAATCTTGTTTCTTTCTCTTTAAAAAGAATCTTAAGGTGAACTCCAAGAAATCATAGATGTCTTGTAGTTCTGTTCAGGCTCTTGATTTTTTGATTAATTAGTCGAGATTTTTTTCATTTTTAGCTTCAAATCAAAATCTTTTCTTTTCTATTGAAAAGCATCTTCCTTGAACTTCAAGATTAAAAAGAAGCTTCATTGATCAATAAAGAAGAACAAAAACCTGAAAAAAAACGATGATAAGAAAGTCGACTAGTGATACTTTATACATTTCGCTGTTATTAAATATAGTCTAGTGAAATGTTCTTGTACGAAAATATTTGACAAATAAGTATTAAATTTATATTATCTCAAATGTTCAAAGACAAATCTTTATGCGTGTTGTTAAAAACATAAACGCTGTTACAAACTCGCCTTGTGATTAAATATTAGATATGAATACTCAAGAACCAGCTGAGTTAATGCGCAAAGCTCCATTAGTAACAAGTTCACGACATAGAACTCGTATATTTACCAGGCAGCATCATGTCGCTATTTTCACTTACGATAATATGAATTGCCTGCGTGTATGTGGCCTATCATGATTTCAAGTTATTTGCAAATGCTATATGTTATCAACTTTTCAGGATCAATATGCGAACATATATGGTAATGATTGCTTGTAATAAGTGGGGCATACATACACGATTATGATATGAACAGTAGTTAAATCATTTACATGGACGCCTGGAAAAAAAATAATTACATATTCTGAAAGTACTCAAAGATTTTTATCACTGTGTGTTGATATTTTAATTTACACTTATGGATTTCCAAAATAAATCGAATGCAATAAAAGCACCCTTAATACCAGATTTCTATAGACTTCATTTTATCACTCTCATTAAAACTTGTTTTTTAAATTTTTCATCAGTATAGACTCACCTTTTTTTTTGAAAAAAGTAAGTATATACTATGATAGAGCTTAAAACCCTCTGTCATCGCATATAGTTATGTATTATATTACATTCGCTAATTGAAAAATAATTTGAGTACAGTAATTATACCCTTAATTGACAAGTACCAAAAATTGTTATTTTTTCTTCTTTACTTTCAATGTATCACATCTATGAAAATAAAATTTTAACAAAGCAATTATAGGCTCCTATAGAACATGAAATTCTCTATCCTTCTGTATATTTTTCAGTAATTTTGCATTTATTTGTTGTAACTTTTAAATGCAAAACAATAGATAAATATATAGAATGATAAAGAATTTCAATTTGTATCATAGTATACACTTACTTTTAAAGATTAGATATGTACTTACGAAAACTTTTAAAAACTAATTTTTATGAGAGTGAAAAATGAAGTCCGTAGAAATTCGATGCTGATGGTACTTTCATCATAGTCGATTTATTTTCGAAGTGCATAAGTGTAAAGTAAAACATAAGTGCGCAGAGTGATAGCAAACTTCGAGTAATTTCACTAAAAGTGATTATTTTCTTCTAATTTATTTTAATAAAAAGTATATATTTAAAATGCCGACTACAACTAATTTTTTCCAAGGTTGTTTATATATATACATGGAAGAGAAATTTAAAAAGTCCTAAGAACCATTGAACTGTTTATTAAGCATAAAAGATACATGTACTCTTTTCTTCGTAGAACATGGACTAAAAATTTGAACAGGAATCTAACGTAAACGAAAGGCCGTCTACAAGTTTGAATTGTATACTTGATAAAAGTTTTTGCATTTTTATTACATGCGAATGATTTTTTTACGCTTTTTAGCTAAATTTGATAGTAAGTCTCTCATTTTTTACACAATTGACTAAGTATGATGGAAAATAATACAAAGAATTTTATTTTACGTATTCATGAGAATGAGAAAGCTTTAAAAAAAATGACGCATTATATAATAAAGGAAATAGAAATGTATGTATATATATATAATTTAGATAATACTTAAAAGTAGTGCTTATAGTTAATTGAAATATCAAAATAGAATTATTAATTTATCAAGGTTATCTTGTATTTAATCAAGTTGTTTGAATAATATTTCCCTTGATATCGATTTAAGATCAACAAGTACAACCGTTACAGTTTCTCTAATCATTTATTTTGTTGCTATTTTACCAGCTTTTAATACAGTAATTAAAATAAAAAATAGTTTAGCTTTATTCTTTATTCTTATGTCACCTTGATTATTAGCACTGTTTGTCTCCGAAGGTATCTGCTGTGCAATGAATGTATTGTAAACGTGAATTTCTTATACATGTGTCATTTATTCGACGGAAATAGAAAGCAAACAAATAACTTTGACATCACGTATAAAAAAATATGTAATTATTCATATTGATTTCTTTCATTGAATCAGATATTGAACTGAACCGACTGATAGTAATAATTTTTTCCGATGAAAACTAACAAGATTCATCATCGTTATAGAATTGGCAAATTCATTTCTCTCTTTGTCTTCATATAATGTAGGCGTAACGTGTTAAAAATCAGTGAATTTTTGAAAAATACCTTTTTTTCTTTTGTTCTCATTAAATGAGTAGGCGAACGAATACGTTGTCATATACAATTCTAATTAATTTATTTGATATGCTCTTCTTATTTTAATATTTAACAGAATATTTTTATTATTAATATAAATTAATGTGGAGGAGGGTAAAACGGACGAGAAAGCTTTTTTTCTAGTTATATTTTAATAAAGATATGTATCGAGTTTGTTTTTAAGCTCATTTTCTAATATTTGTGTTCACATTTCAAGATAAGAGTAAAAACGTCAAATAGATGACCATGCTAGTATTTTTTGACGCGTGTTTTTTCCTTTTTTCTTAATTTCACAATGATCGACAGTAACAGAAATAACTGTATTTAGCAAGATTCGCTTTAAACAAATTTATATAGACTTTAACAGAAAATATGACATGAAAAGAAGAGTCATAGTAAATCTTATATATCTCATTCTTTTATTAGAAAAGAGTAAAGAAAAACGACGACGCTTTTTCTTTAATATATATTTTTAGATTCATTGATAATTTCATTTACAATTACAAAATCTATTACTAATGACTCAGGTAGTAAAATCATAATGTTAATTTATATAAAACTATTTTCTTCATTTTAGTTGATCTCTTATTCTACTTCAAATTATCATTTGTTTACTCTTTTTATTATTCTTATTTTTGTCAATAACAATCATAGTTTAGCCTATGGTATCAGTAGTGAATCTGATTATGATCATCATGATTCAATCTATAATGATTTATCATATGATAATATTGGAAATAGTGAATCACTCATTCTAACCAATCCTAACAGTTTATATGTACCTGATAGCAATGAAATAATATCAAGCAATCCTTGGTCTGAATTATTCCATCGTCATTATACTCGATCCATTTTTACTCCAACATATTATCCATTAGCACAACCTAATTTTGCTGTACAACGCGATAGAATTCATTTTATTCCATATCCAACTGAAAAACGTATAATTCCAATTGAACTTCAGAAAGCCCTTTTTGCTCATGGAATTGTAGGCCGTCGACGTTAGATAGCGGTTTTTTTAATGAAAGGAAAATCGCAAATGTTTCGTTTCCACTTTTGATCTATTACGATTAAATAAAGGAATATTATAAACGAATAAAATAAACAATACATCCCAATTTGTTCAAAGAGTTTTTTCATTGTCATTGGTTAGCATACTGACAGCAAGTTGTTAAGTAAACAATTATTCAAAACGAGAATGTGTATTTTGAGACCTAATTAAGATATTGTTAACATTCAATCATACATATTTTGTGCAATATTTTATGAAGTTTAGTATTCTAAAAATATTGAATCCGTATCTATTTTGTATTTGCCGTAATTGTCGAGAAACTCTCCAATTTTGTTTTTAGATTGAAATCTTATGAAGAATGAAATATAAAAACCAGCACTATGCCGGACTTTCACATTTATATATTAGAAAATATTTTTATGAATAGTTTATGAAAAGGATGAATGTGACTTATGCAGAAAATACAAAGAGAATTTAGACTAAAGGGAAAAATGCAATACAAATCTTGTAGGATTATATATGATGCTATATGTAATATAATTAACACTAAATTCAATAATTAATGAAACATCATGCAGACAGTATTAGAATACAAATAGGATTCAAAACATTTTGTCGACGTTTAGTGCGTAGAGATATAATCTGGATCTCGTGTTGAGAATACACGACACAGAAAAAAAAATGGACGGAATACATTGCATTGCCGGCCTTGCATATTATGAGAAATTACAAGTATCAGAGAAAAACACATAGGATAGCACAAAGAATTAAGAACATGTAAATAATTTAGTAGCCAGTAGAATCAAGATTTCTATTCGAATTGAACCTGATATATACTCAATTGTAAAACTCCATATTTCGAAGCATCGATTGTGACTAGGAAAAATTCTTTTAGTTATATCCATAATTTCGACAAATACCATGATAATCTTATGATGATTGCTTATACTAAATGAAATTTATAGAAACTTCTTTTGCTTTAAATAAATATGACGTTAATGAATATACATGATCTGTAGATACGAGTATACAAATTTATTTTATCATACAGTAGCTATCGTTGTTGTCATGCATTTCAGATTTTTCTGCAATAGTGAATTTAACAGAGTAGTCCATAAGTACTTTTTTTTGTTTCATTAGGAGACAATGTATGAATATGATGAGATAACTGACGGGGGGAGAAAGTCATAATGAACCTGATGATGAAGATGAAAACGAACAGCTTGATATAGCAAATCACTTTACATTGGAAGACAGAAAATATTATTGAATGGATTGATTAACATTGAATACTAGATTCACAACGATATAAAATAGATTCCGAAAAAACACATCCATGAATTATTTAAAAAAGGAATGAAAATAATCCGTATAACTCAATGTGCACCTAAAGGGCGTTCCATAAGTAACAGTCCAATTTTAATTTTTTTTTGTATCTTTACTATACTCAAAAGTGGAGAGCGATTGAAAAAATATATTTGAAGAGTAACATATAAGCTATTAATCAACAGATTTTGCATGCAATTTGCACCAACCGTAAGAAAGTACGGCATAAGTAAAAATATAGAAAAACTTTTATCAAAGTTAACTTATACTTAATTTCTGTAACTTAGTACCGATTCAGTATTATATGAGTATCTCTGTCAATTTTTGATGTTTTTACTTGAGTTCTTTCTAAAACATAATTTGTGCAATTCTCTACAAAATCCAAGCAAAATAGCTTCAAAAAAAAGGAGAATTGAAAAACCACATCTGATCAGCAGTACTACACTCCAAAAAGATCCACTTTCAAAGACACTTTTTTTTGCAAAACAAATTATTTCATGTTTCCTGATCAAGCAGGTTTCAGGTCCTTTTAGGATATTCTTTTAAAAGTATTTTCTTGAATTTTCGTAGAGAATTTCACAGGCTATATTTAGAACAAAACTCCATTCGAAACATCAAAAACTGACAGAGATACTCACAAAATACAGAATGGGTACTTATTTACAGAAAATAAGTAAAAGTTAACGTTGATAAAACTTTTTCAAAAGGACAAGGGCGGATAAGGCCATTTTGCGGCCCCCTTCAGATTCGATCCATTTATATCTAGTTCTAACCATGAATGGTCTCTGATCATATTTTACAAGTTTATTTTCCAAAAAGTCACTCTCGAGATTTTTGTACCTGGGGTACCCCCAGAGTTCTCAAAGAAATTTTTTTTCTCAAAATTGATTCAAAAGTACATGCAACTATAGAACAGATGATGTTGATTCCAAATATAACAAAAAGAGTTCTTAGAACTCGTTTCCTTTATAAATAGCAAGGACCACATTATTGACCTCATAATTACTTTTTGGCCCTCCTCAAGAAAAATGAAAGGTTAAATGCTAACTGAAAAGATGTTATATTATCCAAAATTACGTACTCTATTTGAATTTGAATCATTTGAAGGAAAAAAAACAAAGATTGAAAAAATAAATGCCGATTTCAGGGTCAAAAATTACCTTTTTTTAATGATTATATTCATATTCGTTCAAGTTCATTTGGAAGGGAGGCTTGCCGCAGAGCCAAATTATCCCTACTAAGGTAACTTTTTAAGCTCTATATAATGGTGATATAAAAGAAATAAAAAAAGGTGTGCAACAGGGTCAGAAATTCAAAATACTGCTAAAATTTCACTATTTTAAGCAATAATCGTTACATTTATCAGTGAAGGGAGGCTTGCCGCTGAGTTAAATTTTCTCTGTTAGGGTAACTTTTTAAGAGAGGGTCCATGAATCCACCACCCAAAATAATATGAGCCGGTTGCCGAAAAAATTTAAATTTTGAAATGAGTTTGCTAGTTTGAAAGAGCATAAAAAGTTACTCTGAAAAACAAATTTTTACAATTTTTGGGCAAAGCCTTCGAATATTTCGGTGACCTATAAATTTTGACGCAAAGTATCGATCTATCAAAAGCTATAGTTTTTCGATCATTATGTTTATGAAATTTTTGATCACAAAAAGTTGATCGAAACCATTATCAAATTGTACCAATCGATAGAGCGAAAGCTGCTCTACAAAACCTTATATCTCCTAAATGTTATTATTTGCCTTCTAAAACGAAAACATTCAATATAATAGATGGAATCGACCATTTTTTGTTCTATTTTACATGCTGAGTTTTACCATTCTTGCTCCTGTTATGCAGTTACTTTTCAAGAACCTACGATAAACTTTACACAGTTTTGTAGAGCGTCAAAAGACGCATCTTTTGATAAAAATATATTGATTCTGAAATACTCGCAACATCCCGAAAAGTCCATGACAATGCTGCCTAGTATAGAGGATCGAAAATATTTTTTTGTCGTCGTTCTATTAGAAATCCATATAGCTCGATAGAGCTTAGTGTGCTGATTACAGATATCGGATTTTTTCTCAAAATTAGTCGGATAATAAGGAGCATCTGAAGCACTTTCTGAAAGCCCTAAAAACGGTTTTTGACGTGGAGATCCATGGAAAACCGATTCATATCCGTTCAAAATAGGCTCATTCAATGCAGAATTGTGTTTTCCTTTAGAATCTGTAAGAACATTTCAATATTGCAAACTATTTCTGTCGATAAATGCTGAATACCATCCCAATTGGATCATATTGTTACAAAAAATGATTTTTTTTCTTATTTTCGAGTTATTGTTTATACGGGTGCACTATCGTGATTTTTCTATTGAATACATAATTTAATGTGCTCTTTCTGATGACACTATTTTCAACTTGATATTCGATGTATAATAAAGCACTTTTTCTTAACTGCTATTCTTCATAACCAATTGTGTCCTTTTTGACTGATATTCGACCATTTTTGCACAGAGTAATCTCCGATTGACTTCAGACAAATGTGATATTTCGAATCAGCATAAAAAACTGAGCCGATTTATGTATGTTTTATACCATTTTTGCGACTTTTTTTTTCCGTCAAATTTTGATCCCTGCTCCCTCTCCAGGATTGTCGAAAAATAAATTTCATCAGGACCAAATTGAGGCGGTATTCAGCATTTATCGACAGAAATAGTTTTCAATATTGAAATTTTCTTACAGATTCTAAAAGAAAACAAAATTCTGCATTGAATGAGCCTATTTTGAACGGATATGAATCGGTTTTCCATGGATCTCTGCGTCAAAAACTGGTTTAGGGCTTTCAGAAAGCGCTTCAGATGTTCCTTATTATCCGACTAATTTTGAGAAAAAATCCGATATCTGTAATCAGCACACTAAGCTCTATCGAGCTATACGGATTTCTAATAGAACGACAACAAAAAAATATTTTCGATCCTCTATACTAGGCAGCATTGTCATGGACTTTTCGGGATGTTGCGAGTATTTCAGAATCAATATGTTTTTATCAAAAGATGCGTCTTTTGACGCTCTATAAATCCGAGCCAATTTCTGAAAAGCGAACCTGAACCAAACCAAAATCGATCCAGAAAAAGTCGCTTCAGTTCGGTCTTTGGCTGCTAGCTACCTGTCGATAAGACGCTTACCTTTTTTTAGCGAAAGAACAGATGTGGAAGAAATGCTTAAATTGTGTGTTTTTGTGGATGGAACGTACTGTATTGTTTTCATTACTGTAAACAGCAAGTTGTTATTAAACAGTCAAAAAAGTATAAATTACAAGTGATTTCATTATGTGAAACATATTTATAAGTCAGAAACAACAGTAATAGGTGATTTTACAATGATATATTCCGGGCTTCGAAAAGTTAATAAAATAAGATCTGCACATGGGTATCAATTTGTTGAGATAAAACCTCAACGAATATTTAGAAATTATCAGGTTCATAGTTAGGGTGCTTAATGAGAGAATTATTAAGATTTAAATGTATTGTGCACAAATAGATACTACTTATATTACTGTTTATGTTGCAGTTAATTCGTATAACAAATCTGTGATCGATAAATATGACCAATTTTATTTACAATTACAAGCGACCATTGATAAGGTGCCAAAAAGTGATCTAATTGTTTTAATGAGAGATTTCAATGGTCATATTGATAAACAAGACCATTTAACTGTATCTCAGATTGCTGAACTTCATGCAGTTGATGTTTATAATGAAAATGGCATTAGATTCATTGATTTTTGTCTAACAAATGGTATAGTAATTTCGCACACTTTTTATTCAACATAAATTACTGCATCAAACATCTTAGAAGCATCTGGGCAATAAGCAATGATATATTTTAGATTATACAATAGTAAACAAGAAATTTAAATCAAGTATTGAAGATGTGCGAGTTTATGGAAGAACAGCTGAAAGTATTGGAACTGATTATTATTTTATGCAATCTAAAATAAAACTATGTATGAAATTCAGAAGAAAAAAGTTATAACAAAATCAGCTACATTTAGATTGTTTTAAATTACAAGATGATAACATATTTAAACACTTTTGAAATGATTTTGAGAAGATTTTCGAAGATAAGAAAAAATGATGATGTTAATTTTATTAAAAAAGGATTCCACTATTGCACAATATTTTAAGGAAGCTGTACAAATACATTTTAAATTAGATAATAATATCAACAACAAGAGAAAAGAATGGATGACTGGTAATATATTGAAAGTCGTAGAGAAGAAATTATCTGCTTATTTGATATGACCAAATTATAGTGGTACATCAGAAGAGAAGAAATATAGAAAGAAATCCATAATTTGGGAGAAAGTAGTTAAATCAATGGTAAATGAAAGGCAAGTTATATACTGGCATGAATAAAGTAAAGATATTGAAACAGCTATAATAAACCATGAACCAGCATGTGCTTGTGCAATGATTAGATGATTGAAAAGTGGTATACAATATGTCGAGACTAGTGCTATTCAAAATAAAGATGGTAAGTTACATATCTATTCTAGGAAAAAACTGAACCAATAAAAAGAATATTTCTTTGAATTTTTAAATATTAATTATGTCGTTGATTCACATCGCAACGCCAAGAATACCTATAACAGAACGAGATAGACAGAAGAAATCACCTAATTTAGAAGCAATTGGTCAAACATTAAAAAAAATGAAAAATCGGAAAGCTTCTGGTAATAATAATACTACTTAGGGCAATCCAAAAGTGGTGGCAGTAGTACTTTAATTCCTTATAGAAAGCTTAAAGAAACTTTCTCTCTACATAGTCTGATACAGGAAAGAATGCTCTATTTTAGGTATGCACCAGTGTTAGTTAATTGGGTACGAGTCGGACTGGGTATATATTTAACTGATCTATGATTTATTGAATCATCGATAGTTTTTCTTGTGTTAGTATATTACAATTATCTAATTCTGGTATTCTTAGCATATTGGTAAGAATTCAAATTTTGACCAAATTTAGTATTCTTCTGTTATTGACGACCTAATTATCATATCACCACTAATTATCAAAATATAAAAGTTTCTTATTTATTAATCATCTACTTCTGAAAGTATCACTGACGAATAGTTTTCTCATATGATCGTCTATTGTGATACTTTCTATCGCTGAGAATAGCTATTTGACATATTGTATTTATTTTACTGTTTATCTAGTAATAAATTGGAAAGAAAGAATATTACTTATCATAACAAAACTTAAAGAATTTAGATCGATTTTATACAAGTGCTGAAAAATTATAATTAATTCAGAGAGTCTTTGTTTCTTGAATACTGATGAATACCGGTCATATAGTCTGCATCTAAACTATTTTCAAATAGTACTAGTACTACAAAACGATCCCTAGAAACAGACATTATTTCTACAGAACTCATATTCTGATGACAACATTCATATGATATGAGATATAAAATGCAACATTGATATTGATGTGTATGTTTATCATATGCAGCTGTTGAATAAAGTATTCAGATATAAACTTATATAAGACAGAATTTTCTATATTCATGGGGATCCTTCAGAGAGTTCTGACAGTTGACAGTAATTATATCACAAGTTGAGAGACTATTTCTTTGACCCCATATTCGTTCTGTTACTCAGGCAAGATTTTCTGAGTCTCATTATAGTGAACTCACTCATTTTATTTCCCTGTTAGGAAAAGATTCTTTAATAGTTAAAAAGACATTTTTGAAAAGTGAAGTACTGTGTTCAATTGCGAGACTCAGATGAAATTTCTTGCAAATGCTTACGTAATAAAAAATGGTGATAAAGCCAGTGATATGAGTTGCAACACTTGGCTAACAAATAATTTAAACTTATCTGTCGAATAATAATTGAATTAAATAGTATATATTTTATCAAACAGAATACATAAAAATAAGAAAGTACACTTTGTTGTAAAAGAAAGAAATATAATCAAAAAGAAATATATTCATAGTTATACACACTGATTATATATATATCTATAACATATTTTCATTTTATAATGGTTCTGTTTGCTACGATCATCAGATCAAGAGATAGATTGTTACTAACTAAAGTCATATAAGAAATGAATTAGTTGTTTATATATCAAGGTTTGGGCATAAAACTATCTTTCATATAAAAAAAGGAGTACATAGAAAATAAACTATAAAACAATCTAAAATACCGTAAAAATTAAAAAAATGTGTAACTTTGACACCCACACCCTCAAATTTGTATTATTAATCATCGAGTTTATCCTAAAAAAAATCATTAGGAAATGGCGTTCACATAATAAAGTATCAGGTGTTTAACGATTTAGTTTATATTCGAGAATATATATTCCAGTAAAGATTCGATTTCTTGTATCTGACGATATATGATAAAGAAATGTCTTCAAGTAAAAGCGATATATTAGTTGAAATACACATAATTATTACGCTTTGTTTCGTACCCAAGCATTTTTGGCAGCTTATGTACGATATTAATAGGAGCTTAAATAGTTCATGTTAGATATCTGTAACAAAGGTTCTTCTATAATATGAAATAGGTTTGTATGATCCAAAAATCTAAGATATTCTATTTGCGTTAACGAATAGAAAGATTTCATGACATTTTTTGTGTACTATTAACTCCTATCGTTACATAGGTTTATTAGAACTTTGTCTCGCTGTGAGATACCCTTGCAGAAAACGATTTTGTTAGATTCTTTGAATACGAAGGTTTTTCAGGAATATTGATGGTATATTAAAATCTTCGTGTTATAACGATACATCATAAAGAGGACAGGATATGTTGAGCAGCTTAATTTCCAGATCAGATCAAATCCTATAGACATAGTGGTCATATAATGAATTGTCCTTTACGCTATTTAATTATGAGATACACAGGTAATCAATATTATTTCTGGAAAACGTTTTCGTACTAAATCTGAGGTATTTCTCTATATAAGTCATTTTGTTTTTGACAACTTACTTTTAAGAACATTGTTGCAGTAAGACTGTCAACAGATAATCTTGATCGTTCTTTTCGAGCAACATATGATGACATAGAAAATGCAGATTCTGATGGAACACTTGTTGCTGGTGTACACACTAACTGTCTGGTTATTTTGGAAAGAAGACGAAGCATTGCTCCATACAATTTCCAAAAATTCAAGCACGATGATGTTGATGCTTTATAAAGACTATTATATTTTGCAATTAACCATCGATAATTGTACAATTCTTCAATTATAGATGCACGTGGTGACGTAGTTGGCTTTTGTACACTATCATCACCAATACTGTTGAGGAACACTTCATTTGCTGTTGGTTTGGGTTTTTTAGTAGATTTTGATATTGCTGGCCTCCGATTGCGAATTTAAAAAAAAATAGGAATCCTTAGAGGATCAAGTTTGGCTAATATATAGGATTTTCGATAAAAAACGGCAAAAATAGAGGATTTATTACACATTGTTTCCGCTCAATCATCTGGTTTTGTTAATTTCTCTGCTCGAAAGTTTTTCTGCTGAAGCTAGCATAAACAGCTCGACCGTCATCAGGATTTTTATCTAATTTTTTTACAGAAATAAATAGTTATTTCGAACATCATTAAAAGATTTACTAATAAGACTTTTCTCATAAATCAATAAGTAACAAAAAAAGTAGGTCATAAACTTCGAAAAACTGAACAAATGAAAAAACCACAAATACTATTTTTCATATTATAAAGAGAACGGTTAGATAAGGTCGTAAATTCGCTGCCCTCTACTTATCATTTTCAACATGGCAGAAAAATAAAACTTTCAATTCTGCAAATTTCTGTATATTTTTCTTTTATTGAACACAAAAAACTTTTCAAAGGCAACTGAATGTTGGGATTTATGAGTCATTTATAGATTTTCAGTATTTTAGATGATAATTATAATCTCTATAATTTTTTCCTCTTATCATTTGTGTTTGAAACCTAATGGCATAGATCGATACAGATTTTCACGCTCGACAAAATTACATATTACTCGTCTTTTTGAACATGTTTCTTCTCAAGTTATATGGAATTTATATTGGATGGGATCAACTCAAAAATACCGTTTACATGTACTATTCGTGAGTTTTTATATTTCTGTAAGACGTTATTGAACCCAAATGTGAAATTAGTGCTAAATATGGTTATGATAAAAAAAAACTACGCCATCTCATGCTCTACAGATCCATATCGTTTTCACTAAAATCTATTCTCTACTAAGACTTTTTATCAAAAAGTTGTGAGAAAGGGACCATTTTCATCTTGAATCTCGATATATTTTCAACTTCCGAGAGAAATGAATACTATTTTCGGAATCAATGTCAAAAACTACCATTTCGATAAAAATAATTTTTTATCGAAAATTTGACGTGGTCCCCTCAGTTAGAGTCCTGTATCGATTGGAAAATAATTTTCTGGAACTATTCATAGATTTACAGAAGGTTTCATCGTTGTTAACGCTAATAGATTATTCAAATATGCATCTTGTAGAGAAATCTTATACTTTGAAGATCATGTATTTAGAAACATATAATAGGTCATCATGTCGAAAAATATTTCTTTAAGAAACAACATTTCGATATTTTTCGGTTGCAGCAGGTTCCATGTTTAGAACCATTGCTTGTCAAAAAAAAATTCTTCAATATGAATGATTATTGAATGTTTCTAAGTATATGACTTCAAAGAGAAAACATTTCTCTACAAGATAAATACTTGAATAATGTATTAACGTCAAAAAATGAAGAAACGAACTATAATTAATTGATCAATTCCGGAGAGTTATTTTGGAACCGATGCAGGGCTCTNTGAAACTCGATAATTTGATTTTTTCGATAAATACATACGAATGGGTCGAAAATTCAGTAAAATGGGCATAGCTTTTGAAGGAAGCAGTAGAAACCGAAACCCTTTTAGAGTTTTTACTAGGGCACTATGTAGTATCTATGAGACGAAATTCATTGAAATACGAGGGGCACCTGAGAAGGTTTCTTGTAAGTCAAACAAAGACGTTTAATAATGTAATAATCGAATTCATTTATTTAAATAACACTTCAAACTTTATGAATCAGTTTGATAACGAATAAAAAAATACATCAATTTGAAATTGATATTAAGTAACAAGAATCATTTCGAATACGATCATTGCACTAAAAATATGAAAAATATTTAAATTCATTTGATTGGAAAGAACTTTAATATTTAAGAATGAACATTGTATGTACAGTAATTGAAACATCAGGAAGAAATTCAATGTTATAGCATAATAGGTAAATTACAACGTGACAGAATTTCAATAACAAATGAACTTTGTTTAATTTGTATAAGTAGTATGTAAACAGAAAAATGTCCATGGAGAATCCATCCCTTTGGCCATGTCTGCAGAGAAGGCAGAGGTTCTCTTGCAATGGTTCCATAGAAGATCTAAAGCTTCCAAAGGTAGGAAGACCGATTGAGCCATCGCTAACCCCTTCCTCTTCGATCTGGCTACACCACTTTTTATAATACTACTGTTTTATGATATGCCACTTTCGAAAATTTCATGATGGATCGTATTCAAACGCTCATAAAGTATGAAAGAATTAATTGTTTCTTAATTGTTCATACTCATATTGAACTGCTGGACAATATCATTTCTATTAATAAATAGATCAAATTTTCAATTATAAAAAATAATCGTCACACTTAAACAGTAAGAGTGTGATTCGACGAAAATCCTCATTTCATCAAATAGGCAACCTTTTTCACTTTTCTTTGCACATTATCATTTATATTCCAGATGTCGTCTTCTTCCAGAAACTTTTCAAATAAATAAATGACTCATCAAGAATAATCCACATATTATTATTTTTCTCTTTTCACTCTTTAGTTTTAGTGTAGCTTATTCTATCGTGTTTTGATGCTTACAATATTTTATTGTCTTAAAAAAAAAAGAGTTATTTGGCAATAACCAAATTTTTCTGTAACATCACATTTTCAAATCACAACAATGCGTCAATATGTGTCATCAACATCAATTATAACAAATGAAGACGTTATCTATTATTTAATGAATGAAGATGATGTTCTGAAAGAAATGACAAAAATAATAAAAGAAATAAATGAAGTTTTAGGTTTATCATCAGTTGCAATGGCACGTTTATTACTCAATTATTTTCATTGGGATAAAGATACACTGACTGGTAAAATAAAAATTGTAATTAGTTGAAATGTTTTTTTTTCCTATTAGATCGTTACTGGGAAGACCCAGACAGATTATTTCGTATATTGAACATTGCTAGTCCAAACTTATCATCGACAGATGATTATAATCCTCTTTCACCACCATCAAATGTTGAACAAGATCCATTATTAAAATCAACAAATCGTGAACTTGTTACATGTAAAACGTAAGAATTATTCTGTTGGTATAAAATGATTTTGTTTTTTTTATAGTTGTTATGTGGATAAATCTTTGAACGAATTTTATTCATTACCATGTAATCATCGACATTGTTTAACATGTTGGCGACTATATCTTGAATCAAAAATATCACAGGGCGGCAATGAACAAATAATATCATGCCCATCAAGATGTAATCAAATTGTTGATGATGACCAAATATTTCAATTATTATCAAATAATGAACGATTAAAAAAACGCTATCAACAGATATTAATTAATACATTTGTTGAAACAAATCGTTTAACACATTGGTGTCCTGGAAATGCATGTTCAACAATAGTTAAATTACAATCTCGTTTAACTGATTGTGCACAAATGATATCATGTGATATGTGTAAAACAATTTTTTGTTTCCAATGTTTAAAACAATGGCATGATCCAGTTCAATGTTCATTATTACAAAAATGGGAAAAGAAAAACCGAGATGAATCTATGACCTGTGAATGGATTGTTGCAAGTAAGCTTTTATGTTTTGAAACCAATAAAAAAATTCAATTTTTATTTCTAGACACTAAAGAATGTCCAAGTTGTCATTCAAGTATTGAAAAAAATGGTGGTTGTAATCACATGAGTAAGTCATCAATTTATTTAAATTAAAAATAATGATTTTTTTTTCTGTTTTAGCTTGTCGAAAACCAGGATGTGGTCATGAATTTTGTTGGATATGTTTTGGTATGTAAAAAAAACAGGTTTTCTAATTAAGTATTGCGTATGTTCTAAAATTGAACGTAGAATCTATGTCTGTATGAATAACAGGAGCTGAGTAAGATCAGACTTCTCCCTCATGAGTAGGAAAAATCAAGCTCTTACCATTGCAAACGTTTTGATCACAGATCTGTTTTTAGAGATACTTTTATACCGAGCATACAAGCTCGTGGCTTTTCGAAAAAATTATAAGTTGACTGACCTTCATCTATTTCAATTCACTTTAACTCATCTATATATATCACTTGAGTATATATAGTATGTTCACGAATAATGCATGCATATATTTTTACTATTCAAATTAATATAATTCAGCAACCATAAGTAATAAAAACAAAAAGGAAGTTTCTAGAAAAAGTAATCGATAAACCATTTATCTCTACTAAAAATTTCATTTTTTTTAGTCGAAAGCTTTCAATTTTAAAGAATCTGTTACTATTCAGTTATGTACAAGATTTTATCGCGAGAGGCACAAAAATTTTATATCTCTGGAAATCTATTCTATGCTAAAAACAACATTTTTAAATTGAATTCATAATTAAAATAACATCTTTAATAATATCATTATTAATCTCATTCCTATAAGAAATTTTTGTCCAATCTTTAGACTTCTACACTTATCCTAATATAGTCTTGTTTTCTCTTAGGTCCTTGGAAAGATCATGCATCTCGTCAATGTAATGTTTATCATGATGATGAATCAAATAAAAATCAAGTATCAGCTCGTGAAAGTCTTGCACGATATATGCATTATTTTACACGTTATCAAACACATAATCAATCACTTGAATTAGAAGGTAAACTTTCAAATCAAGTTGAACAACGTATACATGAAATGCAAGCTGAATCAATGTCATATACTGAACAACAAGCAATTTATAGAGCTTTTGATGTTTTAAAACAATGTCGACGAACATTGAAATATACATATGCGTTTGCTTACTATTTATATCGAAATAATCAAGCTGAAGTATTTGAACAAAATCAAGCTGATTTAGAACATGAAACAGAAGCATTATCAGGTTATTTAGAACAAGAAATAGACGTTGATCAAAATATATCATTAAAATTAATGGATAAAACACGTTATTGTGATCAACGACGAAAAATTTTACTTGATCACTGCAAAGAAGGCTATGCTGAACACTATTGGGCCGGTTTAGTTCCATATTGAACAGCAAAGAAAACACTAATTCTTTTCTATTGTTTAATCAACCAATATTTGTTTTTTTTTAAACTGTGATGAAAAAAACGAATTTTTTTATTTATGAAAAAGTAAATATTGTGTGTGCATGCTTTATTTAAGATGACAAGTTATACGTTAGGAAAAAAAGTTATTGCACCTGTGAAACCGGAACGGGGTGTTTTTCCTCTTGATCATGAAGGTAGATCATCAATTTTTTATGACGATTAGACGTACTTGTAATTATTTAGGTGAATGCAAAGAATCAATGTTAAAATATATGTTATGTTTATCACGTAACGAAAGTAAACCAAGTAAATGTCAAAGTGAATCAAAAGAGTATTTTCAATGTCGAATGGATCGGTAAATAGAAAATGTTTGAATACGTCTTTTTTTTTTTATTTGATTTAATATTTAGAAATTTGATGAAAAAACATGAATGGGAAGATTTGGGATATTTCAATGGACAACAAAGAAAAATGCCAGATTCAAATTAGTTGAATCTTTTACTAGTTTATTGTACTTCTACTAGAAACACAGTATTAAAACAAACTTTTCTTTTCTATTCTGTAAAAGAGAATCTTTTAGTTTTAAATATGGTTGCTAAAATACGCGAAGAGTAATAGTGTTTCTAGTAGAATATAAAAAATATTCTCTTCGGTGAAGCATTTTAACATCAAGCTAAGATGTGTTAGAAAAAAAACTAATCTACGTTGTTCAAATCTTTTAAAAATGTGTTGTCTTTAGAATATACATTCATAAACAGTGCATGAATGTTACGATAGAATCATAGTCTTTTTCTGTAACATAATTTTTATAAGCCGATGGTTACATCTTCATACAGCGTCGAAACTTACTTCGTCAACTAGCAATATTAAAACAAAAAGAATATCTGGAATAATCAACAAGATATCTATAATAAGCATATATATATATATATATTCATTTTTAGGTCTTTACTAATCGCTGCTAAATAAAGATACTTTCCTCCAATTTGCAATTTGACAGTAAAAAAAAAAGAAGATAGAAAAATAACTTATAATGAAACTTTTTGGGACGATAACTCGAGATGATTGATCACACTAGGGTCAAGTTGTCACTTGCAACACCAAACTAAAAAATTAAAAATATCAGTCGCCAATTACAATATAATCAAGCAGATTTTGTTTAGTGCTAGTCTGATTGTAAAGGCTTCCCATGTAAATATTTTTACCCAAAAAAGTGACTATTAAGTACTTTCAATAGTAGGTTTTAAGCAGGACAAAGTACTTATAAGTGAACCTTTTTAAGTACTTTTCATACTTTTTGACTAAAAAGTAGTGTTAAGTACTTTTGAAAGTAGGAAGAGTATGAGAAAGTACTATAGAAAGTGGAAAAAGTATCAAAAAGTACTATAAAAAGTGAAAAATAGTAAGAAAAGTTACTTTATTTTACTTTATTACTATTAAAAGTGATAAAAAGTGATTTTTGGTTCACTTTTCTTTTACATGGATTGTTTACTTTTTTCATGCCAATATCATGATAATAATAGAATAGAATAAGAGTACTATTTTCATAGAGAGTTCAACAAGTAACTGAAATCAATTTAGAAAACTACAGTGAAAACTTTCTAATTTTAACATCCCAGGCAATATATAAAAGTGTTCATCATACGCAGATGTTTAATCGTTACGTGTGCACAAGAATGTATAAGAATAGAAGTAGAAACAAAACGTTCATTTAGGAAGGTTTGTTTTAGTTAGTAGTAGAAAAAAAAGTAATTAATAGTTTACTGTACGGAGGTAGTTATAACTATGAGACTTCAGTTGATCTACACCGACATCCTTCCGGTTCTATTTTCATATTCATGAAAAAAAAATATATTGTGGCGTGGGACTCTGTTTTGTTTTTCATATTAATATTTTTTCATTTGAATCAGAGCTGCCAACAGGTCGATTGATATTTTTGATTCTTCGAATATATTTACATCTATAATTTTGTTTTAACATATCGTTCTAATTTCAGCTGTTCACTTAGTTTATTGACATGAAGATAAGACAGTAACAGAGTCTTACATGAATAGCAAATTAAAACAAAGAGAAAATCATCATAAATATGTTTTATAAAAGAAAGGCCTGAATTAATGCAATGGTTTTGATTATATCAGTTCTATTTCAGCTAATCAAAAAATCTCATAATGATATCAAAAAACAAAAAATGTCACGCATTCAACTAGATAATAGAAAATCTGGAACAAAAATATAGAGAATAAGCGATACTTATAATAATAGGCAAGAACATTTATGTTTGACAGTTAATTTTCGTCATAGTACAAATGCAAAATTTATTATCTAACTGTTTTGAATCTAAACAAGTTCTTCGGGCAGTCAAAATAATAATAAGACAATGTATAAATATTCGAGTTCAAAAACTTATGAACCAGACCGGCAGTTCTAATTTGAATTCGTACATGATTTGTCGTTTACTTTAATTGTTCGGCAGCAAGAGAGATCTTCTAAATATTTTATGTATTTGAAATACAAATTTGATGTATGAAATCAGAACAGTTTACAGTTACATATTTCTTTTCATCTTTACGACATAAAGACATTATTAATGATAAGAAGTTATTAATATATTTTGATGACAATGACATTTATTACTTTGTTATGTGATTATTCATGTAGTGACCATGAGATAATGCGTTTCTGTCTTTCATAAAATTCTACTACTGTGCATTTTTTTCTCTTGTTCGAATGCTGACATATATTTAATGAATAACACAACAATTTCATTCATATCAGTAAGAGATCACTACCAATATTTCCTATCGAAATCTAAAATAAAATGTTTTCTCACAGTTTGTTTATATTATTAAATGCGTGTACACTTTCTTGGCATAAGAAAGTCTACCACAATGTTCATAAATGCAATTCATCAAGTAATATCAAAAAAGACAATAAGTAAAGCTACAGTGAATGATTTCCTTGGATTAAAAATATATGTTGATTGTAATAAATGACAACAATCAAGAAACATTTATTTAGATTTGCTCTATTTAAGATAATTGAAAATCGATTAAAAGAAGTCAAATAAGAATAGTAGAGTACTTCGTATAAATAAGACAAAGATTTTGTTTACAATTTTTTCTTTCAAACATACACTGAGCCATCTTCAAAATAAAGTATTCATTCCTTCACCGAAGTCTACTACATAAACTTGATTTTCTGAGCAATGTGTAAATTAACATGTATATTACAAGTAGCAAATGTTCTGTATAGTTTGTTTCTGCTTAGTCTACTTACTATTGGAAATACTTATCACGATATCTATTTTTTTTTCTGTTGAAATGAATTATCGTTCGTAATTCTGATTAATAACTGAATATCATATTCAATATCGTGAATCGTCTTTCAATAATTTGTGATTGTTAAACCTTTAAAAAGGTTAAATAAATAGATGATAAATGATCGTTTATCGAAGTTTCAGTTTTCATCAAATATGTCCTATATCTAGTGATGATAAAAGCTATGAACTGTTGCTGAAGGTTAATTTATCTATTTTAGTATGCCAGTTTAAAATTTTATTAGTAAAAACGAAATGTACTAGGTAAAGCATTATATTCATACATTTCGTTTTTGGTACACATCATATAGTGTGTTTATGCTTGAATGTGCATCAGTCACTTCTAAAGAACTTTTTTTTTGTCTTTCGTAAATGATTCAATTCAGAATAAAAGCAGAATCTTTTCGAATCATTTTCTAAGCTAGCTTGTTTTTTGAACGTGGTACATTCGATATTATATTGATGTGGAGAACGTATTTCTATGAAAAATATTAGATTTTGTGTTTTTATTACTTTTGCTAAAATATACAATGGTAATATTTTCAAACAGTGGTATATATAGAGAAATTATTTTTCAATATAGTGTGATTAATTACCTTGCACGTTGAGTAAATATGTGAGAGATAATTTAGTGAATGTTCTGATTACTTTCCAACTACATTTGATGTCTGCTGTAACATGAAGCTGTGGTTAAGTACAAAATGTATCATAGATTGAATTTTCAATCAAATAAATATAAACTTATTCATTTTCAATTGACAGTAATAATTTTCATTGAGGTTACTTTATTTGAAAGTTGGGGAAAACTATTTACATATGGTTACATCGTATAGTTTACTTATTGATCACAAAAGAATTATTATCAGATCCAAAACTGTTTGTTAGTGTTATGAAAATCTAAGTTCAAATTTCAAACTAAATCTTGCAATCAAACGATATCATACTAAATCCCAAAACTTTGAGTTTATAACATTCTTACTTATATTCTTATCTTTTTCTGATTCATTAGTGATAATAATTTGATTTCGATAAGACGTTGGCGTCTCAAACTTACTGTTAACTAGCAAGTGATTCACCCTGAGAAACATGAGTAATCCACCAGCCAAGTGTAGAATTGCAGTTATAGAAACATGATAACAACTGCTCCAATAAATACAAATTGTGATACCGATGAAAGTCAATACAGAAGCAATCAATAAAATATAAATGAAAATGCGATGGCAGTCTCCACTCAATGAGAAGAGTTCACGAATGAGAAAGATCTGGAAAAAGAAAGAGACTAATGACAATATTCGACTAGCTCCGAGTGGATCATAAGCGATACAATTTTCTGAGTTTTCAGATATGTTCAATAAAATATGACAGCAACAATCATCATAAGGAAGATAACAATAAAAACTGTCCGAAGTATGTGTCACAATTTTAGCCCATGTGAATGAAGAATTGATTTTTCTACTTGGCAAAGAAGACTGTGAACATATGAATTGTACCAGCATATGGCAAAAACTACATAAATCAAAAGAAAGGCATCCAATGTGTGAAACGTGTCCAAGATGGTGCCAAGTTATATTTTCATTGTTATAGTCGTCGTTAACGATTATATATTTGTAAAATAATAAATTGTGATCAGTCAACAAATCTGAAAAGAGTTAAGAAAATAAGTAGATATAATTTATATTACATAGAATAAGTCACTGTATCACTAATGATCATACATAATTATTTCGAATGAAGCTGAGCTGTCTCAAAAATATTTTTTCTCGCAAATTGAAGAAAAGTGCTCTGTTCGTGTGAATAAATAGATTTAAGACATGTCATCTCTATCCAAAAGTACTACTATTAAATCTCAAACTTCGCGTTAGCTGTGTGCAAATTTCAACCTAAGTTCGAAATCTTAGCCATCAAAATTAAATACAAATAACAGAGCTTTTAGTTTCAAACGCCGAGTCTGCTTCGAATTTTTTGCATCTTTAAATGTACGTAGATCTCAGCAAGAGTTAGTACGAGCAAGAAAAACTTATGATTTTTCTTTTTTTTTCGATTATGAATGCGTGCATTCTTCTTTACATGTTCATTTTGCACAACGTGTGATCTTTTACGTTTTTTTATTATCATATATGGAATATTTATACTAATTGTTTCTATATGAATGGATAATCTTTCTTTAATGTATGAATTTATTCTGTTTTTCTACATTGGAAAAAGTATTTTGTACTTTTACTAAAATAAAATATAAAGAACATGATGAAAAATATTTCTATTAGTATGTTAGCATCAAATATCAAACTTGAGTTCAACCTTATCTCAAAATTTTAAGTATCATCGGGTTGATTCTCCGGAAAACATGATTTTTACCTCTTTCCATTAAGAAACGTTATGACATTTACTTACTTGACGATGAAAACTATGACACACTTGCTTGACGAATAATATTGTCTTGATTTGTGAAAGCTCGACTGATATACAGCGAATTTACTATTTACTAGAGTTGCAATTTTTATTTTTTATACTTTATCAGAAATATCCTGTTAAGCAACTTAGTTTTCATCGAAGAACCATGATCAGAAACTAATTTTCAACAGAAAATTTTGTATTTATGTCACTCAAGAAGTTCTCGCAGAAGTAATGATTCTTGAATGCATATGATATCTCTATGAATGCTCTTGAATTGATGTTATTTCACGAGTCGGTCTGAATGTATTAAACTTGAGAATCTGCTGGAATAAGAGTGCCATTTTTGGAATTACCACCTGAAAAGTTTTTCGTATGATTAAATTGACAGAAGGTTTGCGAAATTATTAACTTAGTATATTAAAAAAACCTGTCCCTAATTTTACTAGCCCAAGAATCAGCATCGAATCCTAGTTACTTCTCACACATATATACATTGGACTTCATCGGTACTCAGTTTTTCACACTTGGGACTACACTGATATGTCGGAAAAAACTTGATATTGCTGTTCCATCGGAGGTCTTTTAAGTTTGATAAAGTGGATGCACATCAGATGGTAGTGATAGTAATGGAAAGACAACACCAGCAATTAATATTAATCAACAAAAATCTCTGTTTATATTTAAACCTTAATCTGTCGGGTGCCTCAGGAAAATCACAACTTTGTGTATTCTAAAAATATCTCTTTTAATATTCATTGATTCAGGTTTTTTCAAAAAAATCGTCTTTTAATTTTCTACAGAATAGTATATCTTTTTATTAATCTAAATAAATTCCATAATTTTGCAGGACACGCCTCAAACGAGTAGTCAAAAATAAAAACGTTCCTGAGAGAGTACCTTTTGATGTTACCTTTTTCCAATATGGTAGAAGTAACTAAATCCTTCAAACGTTGAATGATCTATGATTGAAATCTGGACTATTCAACAATCAATGTTTTTTTTCCATGATAAATGGAAAGTCTTTCTGACATCGTTATTATGTTAACTGATGGATATGAGGTTGAACTCCGTCCTGCTGAAATATCCAGTCTTTTTCGAACATCTAATTTTCATATTTTAGTGTTGCTCGAAGAATATTTTAGATTTATTCAGCGTGGTCCAATCTCTCTTAGTCGAAAATAATCACTGGTGTCAAATTGGATATTTCAACAGGACAGAACTCAACCTTATATCCATCAATTAACAAAATAATGATGTCACAACAACATCCGATTTATCATGTACAAAAAACATTTATCGTCGAACAGTTCAGATTTCAATCATAGACCATTCAACGTTGAAGGATTTAATTAGTTCTATCATATTGGGAAAAGGTAACATCAAAAGGTGCTCCTTCAGAAAAGTTTTTATTTTTGACTGCTCGTTTGAAGCGTGCCCTGCATAATAATGAAATTTATTCGCATTAATAAAAAATATACTATTTTGTAGAAAATTAAAAGATGAATTTTTTGAAAAAAACCCGAATCAATGAATATTAAAAGAGATATCTTTAGAATACAAAAATTTGCGATTTTTCTGAGACACTCGATAATATAACAGATGACTTATCAGAACATTTAATGAATTTGTTGATAACAGCAACAATTGATATATCAATAAAACAAGAATAGAGCTGGTACTTTATCTTTGCTGTACTTTGAAAAAAAGTTTTAAAATGTCAATTTTTCATCTATACATGAAAAATGTTGTTTTCCAACCTCACTTTACCGAGGACAGGAAAGTAAAGATAAAGTACCACCACAATTCAAAACAATCTAGAAAAGGGAAACTAACATTTGAAAATAGTTCATATGAAAATGAGATTCGGAACAATTAAACTAGACGAATAAGTATTTTATTTCTTAACTTCTATCTTCTTAACAGTTGACTGATTTCTTTAGACATTAAATAATGATCATCGTCGCACATCTTCACTTCAATGCTCAACTGATGCTACTCAAATGACTTGTAAAATCCACAACCTACTGAAACAATTGCTGGCACTGGATAATGTGGTCGTCCGTTTTCATTTAAACTCAACAACTTACTACGGCTGTAGTAACAGACACCACTTTTGTATCTGCACATTCCAAGATGATTTCATTTTTTTTTCGATATTTCAATGGAATTGCAAATCATGTCGCTAAGGCTAAAGATGCAAACATGATGTCTACCATTATAATTATACTGAATTGTTAAGTTTACTTTTGCATGAAATGACGATTGATGCTACACTAAGAAAATGGAGCTCATTTGTCACGCAACAATAATATATGTGATGATTCAAACAAGGAATGTAGAATCCTCTTTCTATTACACGTTTTGATCCTTTGCACTTTTTTCTTTCCAATATTTTGCATCAATTCATATTAAAGTCGACTTCATCAAGCTCTTAAGAAATAGAAATTCATATACAAATATGAAGAAGAACGTTAACATTAAAAGTTTCTTATAAGTTCTTTTGATCTAAATATTCAATCAGATCCTATGTATACATTTATTTATCATGAACTAGAGTATATCAGATTAAGTTAATTTTGCTTGTTAGACAAAAGATAGAGATATGAAACAATAATGATAATACACACATATAGAATAAATTAAAAAATAAACATTGCTAGCAAGACAAACGCGATAATTGATTCTTTTCGAGTACAAAAAAATATTTTCTATATAATATAAACCAAAGTTCAAACAGTCTTTTTTTGTTCATGTGATCTTTGATGAAAAACAAATGAAATAACATCATCACGCCAAATTTGTTTAAGTAATTGATCAACTAAATTACGTTTATCCCAGCAATGATGCCATTGTGTTAAATCACAACCACAATCAGCATCATCAGATGGTGGTTTTATTTGAATTTGATTCATACATCGTTTACATTTAAATCTAATTTAAAATAAACAAATATATTTTTCAAAAAATAAAATAATAATTAATTACTTGTCATGAGTATCACTACGAGTACTTTCATTAATTCGAAATAAATCTCGTAATTCATCAGCTGTAAAATGGCGTTCAACATCTTCTTCTTGATCAACTACACAACTACTCAATGCTTTTTTATGTGCTTGTCGTTGAAAGATTTTTTCTTCAAGTGTACCCGTCTAAATCGAAATGAAAATTTGATTCATTATTTAATAAAAATATTCAAATACCGAAATAAGACGATAGATATAACATTGTTTTTTTTGTCCATCTCGCCAAACCCGAGCCATAGCTTGATCATCATCTATGAAACAGAATAAAAATTTATTTAAAAAAAATCTGTTTCTATGAAAAGTACATACTCGCTGGATTCCAATCAGGATCAAACATGACTAAACGATTAGCACCGATTAAATTAAGACCGCAACCACCTGCTTTACTACTTAACATGAAGATAAAATCTGAACTCTAATAACGAAAATAAATTGAATTTTAGAATTCAATAAGCAGGCAAATAACACTTGCTTCAGGATTATTAAAACTATCAACAATTTTGCCTCGTTTTTTTATTGACATTGAACCATCAAGACGAACAAATTGATATCTAAGAAATAAAAAAGAAAAAGATGAAAATGATTTGTTAGTAACTTTCTATGTATTCAATATACATCGATAAGTTTCAGTAGTTCACAAGAATAAAATTGTGACTACTATTGTTCAGTACATATAAAAAAAACTAATTATTAACATAAGTTGATACATCTCTAGTCGACCTTTTTTTTATTGAATTAGTACACTTAGAGTTACAAAATCAATTCACATGAAGGTGCATGCTTTCAACGAAATTTTACATAAAAATGTTTCTCGTAGGAGATGAAAAATAAAAGCTGTGAACACAGTTCCTATAATATATTTCGTCAATAGAAAGTAATAAAATCAAATCTTCTTTCCTTGTTAATCAATAGTATATTAGCGTATCGAACTAAAATTACTTCTTTTATAGATAACTGGTAAAGATAAGTTTTCTTTACCTAATCTTACATGTATGCTATATAATTATAGGATAAAATGTGCGAATATTCCCATTTTACTTCAATTAAGCAGTCTGATTTTGTTTTCATTGTTGATCAAGACCTATTTAGAAGTTTTTTTTCTATATAAGTATGACATAACCAACCATCGCTTTTTTTTACCAGAAACTAGAGGTGGGCGGTCCACGGGTTTCGACCCGCGGGGCCACGTGGCGACGGGCGGGCGGGTACGGGCTAGGCCAACCCACAGGAGATCCGGGGCGAGTAAGACTTTTTAAAAAAGTCGCGGGCTTCGGGCGGGACGGGGATAGATGTACACGGGTTCGGGCGGGTAAACAACGTTTTCGGGCGCAATGAAGTACAGTGAAAAATTATCGATAGGTGTTGTTAGTCTAGATGTGCCGTAAGGAATATATATTGACTGGTTTGTTGTTTTCATCCTATTAGTAACAAGCTTCTTGTTCTTTTTTTTTCTTTTCCTTGCTTGGCGTATTCATATGCTTTAATGTATTAAATCATTAACTTTTTCAAATTGAGCACTGAATTATCGTTCACTAGCCTACGAATTAATATTGAACTTCGATTATTGATCTGCATCAATCAGCAAAAAAGTAAAGAAAAATTCATTTGATAACTAATGGGTGGACCAGGATAAATTGCACTAAATGTTTATACCTTTTTACATCATTTCTCGTTCATGAGAGAGATTTATTGCGATATAAAAAGGTAGAGAATCTCAAGCTCTACAAAGCTATGTGGCTGGTTTTTCAAATAAGGCTTTCTTTTTGGCACATAGCTAGAAGATTTACTTTCTACTCGATGATTTAACTACGATATTCTTTTCTTTACCTACATTTATAGATTAATACAAACTTTTACGGATTCAGGTGAATCCTAGAAGTGAAGCTTTTGATACTGGTAGATAGAGAATTTGTTGTTCTATTACTCGATGACTTTTTCAGAGTTTCTAGTTTCGTTACTGGGGAGAAGAATGCTTGAAATTGGCACCTGTCCTTACTTCAAGGTGTACTTAGGAAAAGCATGTTGCCAAAAGTCAGCTTTTTCCTATAAAAGACTTATTATTGTGCCATCAAATGCAGGATTCAATTCTGAACAAAATAGTATAATTGTTAAGTTGAGCAGTAAAAAAACTTACGCTATCTTGTATTAAAAAAGAGCTATTGCTTAGATTCATCGAAAAAGTCGTTTTCATTGTTTTCACATTTTTCCCATTGAACTTGTTTTTCTCAAATATTTCCTTAAAAATTCAGAAATATGCAATAACAGATGCAGAATTTTGTGGAGAATTTTTTAAGTTAGTTTAAATATTGACCAAACTATTAATTAAAAAATTTCGTCATTTTTTCTTTTTTTTACCGTTGCAGCTGAATGATCGAGTTGATATAAATTTTTTTAATTAAGCACCGATAAGGCAAGCTTATTTGAGAAAAGAGATTGGCAGATTTGCATAGCTTAAGATTTGCTATCTTTCAATAAATAAATCAATACTCTTCATGTGCAGGCAGTGAGTGAAAAAAAGAAAATCGTTCAGTGCAATTTATTCTGACCCACCCGTTAGAATAAATATTTTTAGGTAATTATGTCTTTTATCAATAATGATGATCAAATGATATCATCATCATTTCCCAGAAAAGAGCCAGCCTCAATCGATCTATAGTCAATGACTTTTTACTGATTCTATCGACCGCAGCTCATTCAAAGATCCAAGAAGCTTTGTCTAAACTTTTTGGTAATAATTTGATTAGTTATGTAAGATAAATAACTGAAAAATTGTCTTCGGGTTTCACGGGAGCGGCGCGGGGCCCGTGAAAGAATACACCGGCGGGCGGGCCGGTACAGAAAGCTTGCTTCCACGGGGGTGGGCGGGGCAGGGTAGAAATTTAACGGGGCACGGGCGGGGAGGGGGATGTTCAGAAAAATTTTCTACGGGGATCGGCGAGACGGGTTTGGCGTTCGCGCGTCCTAAAAAAATCGATGCCCCGCCCACCTCTGCCAGGAACTTGATGAATCAATACCTGTACGACTCAACTATATATATACTTGAATTATTGAACACGAATTTAAAACATTTAAACGAACACAATACTAAAAGTTTAGTCTATATGCATCAATGTAATATCATTAATACAGTTTGTTTCGATTTTTATTTTGTTATTCTTCTCGATGACAACTGAAAATTATCTATGAGTCGTTTCATATGAATTTTTTTTACTTAGTAACAGATTATATCTCTTTAGTGAAGTCAATAAGAATACTTCAAAGCAATCTTTGCTTATATTATCCATATATGAAATCAAAACATTACATAGATCTATTGCACTAAAGTCGAAATAATCTGTATTTTTCTTTTTTAAAATTCCCTGTGTTTAGGTAGATTTTTATACATTTCATATCAAAGTAATGCTAAGCATATATCCTATACTCTTCCAGAATAAAATTAATAACTCATTCTAATAGCCTTCACTCTGATATAAACATGGTGAATATATTTGCTAGATACGTTTTTTTTTTCATGTAAAAAAAATTGGGTACAGGTTTTGATTTATGTGTATTCGAAAAATTTCATATTTGCTTTGATCTATATTAGTTTTCAAGAGTATGCCTTATAGTAATTCTTATTAATATTTGGAATACTGTATTGGAATACTATCTCTATAAAAATAAAAGTAACGAGGAAATATTTTCTATTAATCAGTTGCTTTCTTAATAAAAGCTATTGAATGATAGATTGATTATCAATCATGCTGATTCAGAATATGATAATGGTAAATCCTTCGAGGTCTTTTTGTTCTGGTTTTCTAGAAAAACGCTTGTTCACATTACGAAACTCCCTCGTTAAAATAGTGTTCAATTTAGTCAGATTATACAGCATATCGAGTTGTCTAAAAGTCAATAATATTTTCTGCTATCTAAAAGTGACTTTTAAGTGAAATAATATCATCTTGAAGATCTTCACATAAAAATGTTGATATTCACTTATTGTATGAATTAAAACGGCTACATTTTTCGTAAAAGAAAACAAATCGAAACAGAAAAATTTACTGTTTTCTAGACAATATGATATATTCTACAGTTCGGACAGATCAAACGAAAATTTTGTCAGT
Source organism: Rotaria sp. Silwood2 (assembly GCA_905329745.1). Classification (NCBI taxonomy): domain Eukaryota; kingdom Metazoa; phylum Rotifera; class Eurotatoria; order Philodinida; family Philodinidae; genus Rotaria; species Rotaria sp. Silwood2. The sequence continues at coordinate 791,797 of CAJNSZ010000025.1, forward strand.
CTATAAAGCCAACATTTGGAGACCTAAGGAGATTGCTCATGACCATCTTCGGACTCAGCATGGTCGATAACTTAAAACTCGAATATCTTTCGTTAACAAAGCGACTCATTAGTTAAAAACAGACTATTACATGAAAGTAATTCAATATGAAAATTTGAATATTTAGTTGAACTTACCGTCGTTGTTGACATAATTTTTCAAAAATATCCAATGTTTGTGTATAATTTGAAACAAGTACGACACGATCATCAGTTGTTGCCTTGATAACAGCAAGTAAATAATCTAATACAATCATTTTACCCGATAAAACTGGATCAATTGTTTTCATATTAAAACCTGCTGGAAATAAAGGTAATAATTTAGAAAAACCATCTGCTTTTTCTAAACACTTTTCAAAGATAAGTGCTGGATCTAAAATATTGATTTTTTTAAAAACTTTATTATAAAAAATAAAAAAAAATAATCAACTTACGATTACACAATTTCTTTAGACTTGTAATAACAGATAAAGCTGATTGTGAAAATTTTCCATTTAATGATCCAAGTTCTGATATACCAGTTTCAACAAATTTTTTATATAAACCAATTTGTAATGGCATTAATTTACAACAGATAACTTGTTCAACTAAATAAAGAAAACTAATCTTATTTTAATCAATTTATTTTAAACTTCTTACTTTTAACCGGTAAATATTTTGTGAGTAATGCTTGTGTACGTCGAATAATACATCGATTAACTATTTGATTTAATTCTTGTAATTTTTCTTGAGCTTGTTGAACTTCTTTATCAGTACCACCAGCATCACGACCGCGTCGAATTGGATTTTCAAATCGTGTTCGAAATTCACTAGCTGTACCTGTAATAAATTTAAGAAAAGAAACAACAACAACAACAAAATCTCAATTGAGAACAATTTTTTCGTTCATTCTAGTAAATCTTACCAAGAATACCACTATTAACAAAATGTATTAAACTAAAATATTCAAGTAAATCATTTTGAATTGGTGTACCAGATAATAAAACACGTCGATGACAATCAAGTTTAAATAATGCATCATAAGTTTGATTTTCAGCATTTTTTAATCGATGTCCCTAATATTTTAATGAGATTTTTTTTCTTTTCTATATCAATTAAAACTTACTTCATCACAAATAATTAAACCAACGGAACCTTTATGAAGTACAGCAGCATGTGAACGAAATGCTTCGTATGATATAATTAATACTGGATTTGTCGAGCGACGTGCTTGAGAAAGCATAAATGTTTCTAAATTATTTTTTGATACATCTATTTAATCTTAATAAAAAAAAAGAATTAACGTACTAAGTTGTGTTTCAATTTCTGATTTTGTACCATTGTCAATGGGTAATGTACCAAGTCGACCATTTAACCATTTATATACTTCCTTATCCCAATTCTATAATGCACATAATAATTTTATTTTGATTAGATTAAGTAAAATACAAACTTTAACTAATGATGCTGGACAAACAATAATGGCTTTTTGAATTGTTGGTTTACAATCCGGTCCTTGTTGCTATCAAAAGAAACTTCATTGATAAAAAAGTTTTGATAAAATAGTGTTTACCAATAATGTCCATAAAAGTGTTATACATTGCAGTGTCTTACCAAGACCCTAAAAAAATATATTTAAAAATTTATTTTGTTTGTTAAGAAACCACAGATAACTTTAACGAAGCTTTCTATTACTAAAACCTTTTCCATCGAAAGTGAAATAGGATACAAAATATGATAAGAATAATTTCAATTTCGTTCTTTCATTATATGGATATTTTTAAATTCAGATTGAAGAAGTTTATTAACCAGGATCATGTGGAAATAAGTAGCTTCGAATTCTCAATTTGGTCTCTATAGTTAGGGTTCATCAAGACAAAAATACATAGTCATGAACAGTAGTGATCCGAAACAGCCGATATTTCGACAAGAGAGTTGTCACTTTTTTTGCAACAGAAGAATATTTTTTTCTAACAGAACGCAAAAGGGGAATTTCAGCTCGAGTGGGAAGGAATAAAAACTTTCCACGATTGAGAGAAAGATGGCTATTATATACCTGATATCTTTCTTCATGCAATAGAATCTATCGAGTCCGGGTACGAAAATTTTGGATCCGATCGGCTCTAGGCGTCTGAGAAATGTACAGAAGTATGTGCTAGTCACTAAATATAAAAGACCGAAGAAAATTATCTCGTATCTTCAGAGCGACCATCCAATTTTGCTAAAATGATTTCATTGAGTATCACGAATCCTATGAAAATTGTCAATTAGCTCTTGAATTACTTAAAAAAAATTTCAATTATAGATTTAGATCACTATCTTTGATTAAATGCTTACCATTTCATCAGCCATAATGCAACCATGATAATTTTCAATTTGAGCACCTGTAACACTATCGTAAAGAAATTTGACACCCTACAACTCCAGAGCGTTTATTTTCAACCACATGAATAAGAATGAGAAAAAAGAAAATTTACTTCACGTTGATGCGGTCGAAGTATTTTTGATAAAACTGGATCAACGACAACATGAACTTGTACTTTATCTCTATAAAACACAAAACAAATAAATTAAGATAAATTAAATTCATTAACAAAGTTTGTTTTTCTGTTTTACTTGTCAATTCTAAGTTTATCATGTTCACTTAATTCTGGTGGTGTATACAAAACAAGTGCGCCGTCTTCCTCTGGATCATATAAACTTTGTCTTCCACCCATACGTCTTACACCTAAACCACGACCTGATATTGGTCCTTTATAATTTGGAATTGGGATTTTAAATGGTTGAGCAAGTAGTGATCGAATAAATGCTTCCTATAATCAAATTCATCATTTCCTTCATCACTTATTTCATTTACTTACATGTTCACTATTACCACTTCCAATATTTATCGATGGAGAATTTCCAATAGGTACAAGTGCTTTACGAAAAGAAGATATAAATTGACTTGTATCATAACCTTTATTTGAAATTTTTGCATTAGCATAAATCTTAATTTAATAAAAAAATGTGATTCAATAAAATTAATTTTATTTTTATTACTTTTTTTGGTTTTTCCTTTCGTTTACGTTTTCCATTTGTTTTCGAACCATCATCATCATCATCATCTGAATCATTTTCATAATCACTACAATCAATTAAACGTTTCGCTGTTGTACTTGGTGCAAGACTTCGCCGCTAAAAATAAAAATAACGAAATCTTCTTTTAAAACTTGTATTTCTAAAACTTCTTTTTTTACCATTATTCTAACAAATAATGAAACGATCAAATTAATAACAAAGAAGAAACTACCGCTTGTCCGTTAAAAAGATTAGATTAATGACATCTATCGAAGTTGTTTTATTGATTGGTGAAAAGAAAGATTGTTTTTTTTCTTCGTTGTCTTCTCTTGTACCTCACCTCAGCGTTTTTTTTAATGTTATCATCAATCAAGCATAGTGATTAATGCATTTTTTAAAATGACTTCAACAACATTAGAATATCGGTCTCATTCAAGTGAACGTTTATCACCCTCAAAAATTCAATTTCCAGCACTTCGTTCTGCTCATTCAGCATGTGCGATTGATATTAAATCAGCAACGTCTTCAACAACAACATCTTCATCATCATCATCATCATCATTTTCACTGGATAATGAAACAAAAAATGAAAATATAATTTGTTCATCATTATCAAATCGTCAAACAAATTCAGAATATTTTCGTAAATCAAACTCACTTGATTCCGGTTATAAAACATTAAGTGCAGCTAGTCATGGAACATCACATACAGATACAATTGATGAAGAAAATGAACGTATGAATAGTTTTTTACAAATAGCATCTTCGCCATCATCTTGTTCATCATCATCATATGCTGTATCAAATACAAATAATAATCAAAAAATCAATTCAAAAATTGAATTTGTTGTTGATGATGAAGATGATGTTGATGATAAACAACCAAATGTATCAAGAAAAAATTCCAAATCAAATACTGATGGTAAGAAACAAAAAAAAGGCAATATCTCTCTTTTGCTTTAAATAAAAATTTGTTTTTATTTTTGTATAGGATTATCATCAAGTGGTGAACGTCGGTCACGTAGAAATAGTCTTTCAAATTATTCGGTATCAAATTATAGTGTTCTTTTAAATGAATTTTGTTGTACATCATCAGATCAAATTGATCAAACAATAAATGATGATAAAACAATAAAGAAAAAAAGTGGTTTTGCTAATACAGTAGCAACATTTTTTTCATCCAAAAAGAAAGAAGATGAACAACAATTACCTATAACACCAACAAAAAAAATCAATCGGTCAAGAAGTGTATCAGAAACATCATTGGAAAGAACAACTGTCACGTAAGCACTTTATAAAGAATAAAGCAACGTGATCTTTAAAAAAAAACGAAAAATATTCGTACGAATTTTATTGGTAGTTATAAATTAATTCAAGCATAGGTTGTTTTTGGATTAAATTCAGTAGAAGCTCTAAGCCTTGACCTTTTCTAAAATTGATAGAAAAAAAAATCTTTTGTAATTTTCGATTCTGTAGATTACTTTTCTCGGCATTTTCATTGCTCTACAAAATTATCATACGCTATTATGAAAGGTTCAAACGTCATTTCGGACATGAGTCATGAAAGATGTGATCCGTAACGTGTCCCTAATCTGAACTCATTTTAATGAGATCATCAATTGAGTATGTATATCGAATGAATGTAAACTACTAAACTCAATATTCATATAAAGGTAAACATGATTCTTAGTCTTTGTGTGTTCTTGATACGCATAAAGTACTGTAGATAATGAGTATTTTTAATGTTGTGTGCTAATCAATTGTTTATTGTAAAAAAATCATTCATATCAATAATACGCTTGTCGATTGATAAGGAAACAGAAATTGTTATCGGTTTCTCTTTTTCTTTTTCGTATCACAATGATTAAACAAAAGAAATGAATTTATTTTTAACAGTCGTAAAAGTCAGTTTTTTTCTAAATATAATTTAACACATAACCTTTATCATTCTTATCGTATGGTTGTAAATAAAAGTATTTTTATAATATTTACATTGCAGTTCGTTATTAAAAAGAAATGCGTTAATTTTTTCCTTTTTTCTTTAGTCAGGATACGATTGAACCGATACCAACACTTTCTGTTGAAAATGTCGATGAACAAATAGACAATGAAGTAAAATCAAAAAAACTGCCAACTACAACAACTTATACTATTCCATCAAAAACAGGAAAAATTTCTACACAATCTCTTCTAACAACATCGTCATCATCATTAACTAATAATAATCAACATTCATCATCATCACATTCATTTAGTTGGTTACATCGTCTTTCAAATCGTTTTAATTCTTCAACATTAACAACTCATACAACATCAAAAACAAGTAGTACTGGTTTAATATTTGAAAATCGTCCTATAAATTTACCGCCAAAATCAAATGAAGAAACACTTAAACATCAAGTTGAATATCAAAAAATGTGTTTAGAAGCTAAACGTGCTCAACAATTATTCGATGAAAAAGAAGAACAACGACAACGTTTAAAACTAAAACGTGAAGAATTTGTTTCAAAATCATTAAAAATATGGACATATGATATTTTACCATATTGGGATAAATATGGTGGAATACATAATTGTCCAGATTTAACATTAAATTCCAAAGCTTATAAATTATGGTGGCATGGTTTACCACCACGTATGACATAAAAAAAGAAATAATAAATTGCAAATTTTTATTTATTTATTTTTTATTTAGGTATAAGAGGAAAAGTATGGAGAATGGCTATTGGAAATGAACTTGGTTTAACATATGAACTTTTTACACAACTTGAAGAAATGGCAAGAGAAAAATTAGAAGAAACAAAACAAGTAAATGAAAATAAAAAATTATTTATTTTAATCATAAAAACCATTTTGTTTTTCTTAGGCAGAAGATGCTCGTAGTAATCATTCAGTATCACCCAAATTACAAACAACTTTTTCACATTCAAGTGAGACAACAAGTACATATATTGAACTTATTCAACTTGATGTATCAAGAACATTTCCACAACTTGGACTTTTTCAACAACATGGACCATATCATGGTATGTATATGAACAAATAAATATTCATTTAAAAAAAAGTTGTCAAAATGAATGATTTCAGGTCGAGAATAAACTAATTTCGATGCATGATGATCTTAGTGAATAAAGTAGAAAAAAAAGAATCTTGAATATGAAAGAAAACAAAATAAAAAAGTATCGATTACATTGAATTAAGAATTTGAAACATGCAAGGATAAGTTGTCTGTTATCAAATTGCTCTAAGATGATAATTATATTCAGTAATATGAGATGATATGAATAAATTATAGAATAGATTTTCTCGTTTTAATTATTAAAATCCAATTTGATTTTTGATCTTCAGTTGATAAATTTTATTGCAAATGTTATTTGTAATTTAAATCTATATAAAATTAAGGTCTTATTTTGAATAAGAAGAATTGGATATAATAATCAATGAATATTTACTTAAGACTAGAGATCTAAAGTGTAATCAAAAGAAAAGTTTTTCATAACAAAATTAAAAGAATTACTCGCGTTGAATATTTTTTTTTACAATTTTCATCTCTCCAAAATTCCATTTAAGAAGTTAGCATACAACAGTCTCCGGCAGAGAGTATGGGTGCATTGTTCACAACCAATATTCAGTATCTTTTTCTACGAAAAGATTATTGTATCTTCAAGTTGCAAACGACATTTTGAAGAGGAGACAATTTTGTACGAAAAATTCAATATAAGTTATTTTTCTAGTCTTGTTAACTACGAAATGTTATTGCAGAAAACTTTACTTTTCACCGCCATGTAAATCTCTACTTAGGACATTTACTAATTCATTCAATCAATTTCTTCGTATCACCTCCTCGCTTCGGAATAAAACGTCATGACCTTTCATTATTGAAATTCACATCGCTCTTCCAAAGGTAGTTCGTCTATTGTGGACTAGTTTTTTGCTAACATTTCAAGGATTCAGAAAAAAATTTTTCTGATATGCAAATAGATATTATTAGCAAGTAAGTGTCGAAAAATCAGGTTTTTAGATGTTAAAATTCACTGGACCTTCATGAAAAAGGTTTTAGAAAACTCATGACTTTCTATTCTGAGAAGGTTAATTATGTTCATAAAATAATTAAGAATTTTCATTAGTTTTTAATTATATAGTTAAATAATTATTCTTTTAGAATATCTTCAATTATTACTTTGTATATATGTATATCTTTGTCCTGAAGTTGGTTATGTACAAGGTCAAGCATTTCTAGCTGCTATGTTTTTATTAAACCTTGATTTATTTGATTCATTTATTTGTTTTTCAAATTTATTACATCGTCCATATTTTCAAACATTTTATCGTTTTAATAATATTGATAAATATTTACAATTATTTCAACAATTACTTAATTATCATTTACCTAAATTAAGTGCACATTTTATTCAAATGTCAATTGAACCAAATTGTTTTGCATTAGATTGGTTTTTTACAATATTTTCTAAATCATTACCACTTGATGTTGTATCACGTATATGGGATTTATTTTTTCGTGATGGTGATGCATTCATATTTCGCACAGCTATAGCTATATTATCTTTATATGAAGAACGTTTATGTCAATTAGATACATTTCATTGTTTACAATTTTTAACACGTTTACCTGATGATCTTAATGTCACATCATTATTTAAAGCAATTGATAAAATTAATTTTGATCATACGAGTTGTGAATTATTTTATTTAATTGCTTAAATAAGAAGTTTCATCTTGTTTTTCTTTTTCTTCATTTTTATCTTTGCTCAGATATAGAAGTAGAGAGAACTAATAGCAATATAACTATCTTTTCTTTGTGCACGGCCAAATATATGTATGTGCTTGTTTCTTTTGTTTTTTTTTTGTTGGTTCTAGTCTATTTGCACAAAATTCTTTCGCATTTATTCATATAACTCATTTTTTTTTGTGAAAAATCTTACTCCTTAATACTGCTCACATTTGATTTTTTTCTCGATGTGATATGATTATCTCTCTATTCTATATTTCGTCTATTTTCTATTAAAATATTCACTTGTTCATTGCGCTAATCATTGTATAAATGTTATTTTAGAATAAAAATAAATACAAAAAAGATGAATGATTCAATATGCTAATCGATTATTAAGAATTATTAATTCTAGGATTTATTATTTACAAATGGCTAGAATTCAAAAAAATTTTGATTTTATATCATCGTATTGTCAACCAACATTTAATATTGACAAATATCAATCAAAACAAACGGGGATGAAATTATATCATATTAATGTACCGTTACCTCTAATTAAACTTGAGATATGTGTACAAACAAAACCATATGATGATACTGGTTGTGCACATACATTAGGTAAATTATTTTTCAGAAATATTGTTTGATTAAAGAACAAAATTTATTCAATAAAAATTCATAAAATGGATTTCATAAATTATTGTAACATTTTCTGTCCACAAAAAAATGAATATTATACTTCATCATTAAAAAAACAATATTTTGTGTTTCATAAATACTGATTGATTGCTAATAAATGGCAAACCTTAAATTATATCTAATTTTAGTAACTGATTCATTCAGATTAGAAAATGCAATTTTTATAAGACTGAATAATGGAAGATAAATCATAAATTTCTTTCTGAAATCTTGAAATGGAATAAACGTAATATTTACATATAAATCGTTTCTCTTACAGTCAAAAACAAACTTTCCATAGAACTCTAATGAAATTGCGCAGGAAAATTCAATCAAACTATTTCTTTCCTAGAAAAAAATGTCCGCAGCATTTACAATCTAGGAAATTCTATACTCACATATGCCCAATTAATCAAACTTTCGAGTGGTTATGAATTGAAACTTTTATTAGAGAACAAACTTGTATATAGAGTCAAGTTTCATTTAACACTGTCTTTAAATAAAAGAAAAAAAAGCTAGAATGAATAAATATACAATATGTTTTATTTTGTCAAAAAGAAATTACTCTAATACTGAATGTCGATAATTCTTCAATTGAATATTTTCTCATGATCTATACCGAGGAAGAAAAACTTTGATATTTCTATTTCATAAACATTAACAATTTAGAATATAAAAAAAATCATTTTAAATTTTGTAAACTCTGAACATGGTTTTCATACGAAACTTGTTATCCTTCTAAATAATTCTTGACATCATTACAAATTTATTCATTATATTCTTGTTATTTAGAACATCTAATTTTTATGGGCAGTCGTAATTACCCTCAACAAGGTTATCTTGATTATATTTCTGCTCAACATTATTCTTTGGGTACAAATGCTACAACATATCGTGATATGACAACATATGAATTAACAACTGTTAATCATCAGTCTTTATCCACACTTCTCCCTGTTTATCTCGATCATATATTTCATCCATTATTATTAAATGATTGTTATTTAACTGAAGTTCATCATATATTCGGTGAGACATGCGATGATGCTGGTGTTGTTTATAGTGAAATACAAGCAAGTGAAAATCAACCAGATGAAATTCTTTTATATTCTATATTACGTGATTTATGGTCAGATGAATCACCATATCATTATGAGTCAGGTGGTCGTCTTGAATCCATACGTAATGAATTAACATTAGATAAAATAAAAATATTTCATCAAAAATTTTATATACCAAATAATGTTGCTATTATTTTATGTGGTGGTGGTATAAATATCGATGAAATATTACAAATATTAAATAAATTTGAACAAGAAAATTTTTTTCAACATGAAAATCGTCAAAAACTTTCTAATGAATATTTATTAAATGAAAATCAAAGAAAAAAAACAAAATTACATGATGATAAATTTCCTTTTATACAAATTAAATCAGCAAGTTTTGATGAAAATTCTACTTTAATAAATACAAATACAAAAGTCAATCAACAATCTGTTGATACAACAAAATTATCAGTTCAATCAATAACAAATGAAGGTAATGAATCATCATTTTGTGATTCTGAATTAATGGTATCACGTGGAGATTCATCTGGTCCGTCATCACCAAGTTCATTATTACAGGCAAGTGAAACTGATAGTTCAATATTTCAACGTAATATGAATGAATATAAAGAAGTTTGTTATCCAGTTGAAGATAATGATGAAAATTTAGGACAAGTTGCATTTGGTTATCGACTAGAATCAATTTATGAAATGGAAATTTATACAGCACTTGATGTTTTATTAACAACATTATTTGATGAAGATATTTCAATTTTTTATAAAGAATTTATTGAATTACCAAATACATTATGTTCATCAATTGATCATGATTGGTTTAATTATCCACAAAGAGTTTTAACAATTACATTTGAAGGTTTGTTTGTGTTTACAGAAGACAGAACAAAAAAACTGTTGCTTTTAATAGATTTTATTTCCATATTAGATTTACTTATTATTCGTTTATTTTTCTCTAAGGACACACAATTTGAATGAAATGAATACATGCTTCATCACTCGAGTAAAGAAATCTTAGAACAATGTCAATATTGGATATAAAAAAAAACTTTTTACTTAATGGGTTCTATCTTTTGTTCTTCTAATCATGGCTAACAAGAGAAGTCCACTCACTGACTAATTGCTTTTGAGTCTGAATTATTGAATTTCGACTTGAGACTTTGTATAAAAAGAAGCTTTAATGAGAATAGTGAATCGTGAAAGTATCAGGTCATTTGATGTATTCTTATCTTGAAATAAGAACATCGAATCTGTGGGTGTATATAAGTGATGTAAAAGATGCGCTGCTATCATGACTGTATCTTTAGAAATGAATAACAAAAATAGCTGAAACTTTCACAATACATTATTCTCATTAAGACTTATTTCTATACAAAGTTTCTAAGAGAAATTCGAAAAAAAACACATAGTTTTCCTGGTATTTCTGAAGGAACTCGCGGTAATATACTGGAAAATACCATAAAAATATAATACATGGTCTCAAACTCTTTTCGGAGTACTTATAACCCATTAGGATCTATCTGGAAACTTCCTTCATAAGCTGAAAAAGGCTCAATAATACACATTACATCCTACAAAATATCCAAACTATCTAAATTTCTATGCATGAAATATTGATTCAAAAGTTTTGATTCACAATATGTTAAAAAATTTCAGTGTTATGATAAACCGGATGACATAACAAATGTTTTAAAATTTTCTATGATCTATTAATACAGTATAAGAGAATATCTCTTTCTCGAATTGACTTGATTTGTCTTGCTACACGCCTGACTACGTGTAAAATCAAATGATATCTATTCTATCAAAAAAAAAAAAGATTTTCTTCAAAAACAAAATACAACTGATGAATCTGAACTATTAAAATAGCTAAACACAAAAATAATATTTCTTAACTTCAGTTAAACTATTTTCTTTTTATTTAGGTGTTGAGATTGATAATTTAACAATGGTTGCCGATAAATATTCATCTGTACTTTATTCTATTCTCAATTTTCAGATGGATAATGATCAATTCTATACACAATTACAACGAAATATAAAAAAGAAAATTGAATTACATTTAAATGAAGTTGAAACTGAACCATTCGATTTTCTTACTGATTTATGTTGTTTAGATCATGTATCAGAATTATCTATATCAAATACAAATAATGAAAATGATAATGAACAACATTTATATAAATTTTTCCAAAATCAAAAATATTTAGAAAGTTTATTAAATCGACCAATTCTCTATTGGTATGAACTTATTAAAAAATATCTTTTGGAATGGGATTCATCGAAAAGAACTGTTATTCTACTTAAACCAAGTTGTGAGTTATTACTTGAACAACAAGGTAAATTAAAAATTGAAAGTAGATCTAGACAACAGAACAACCTCATATAACATAGAACTCATTTTGGGTGATAGATGACAGCTATTTTTTTCTTGAGTGTTCAATTGGAAATTAGCTGGACTATTTGTTTATTAAGATTTAATTCAATATGAAAAAAAAAACTTCAACATACAAAAAAATATCGATAAATTTCTTTTTTCTTTACAACCTGATTATTCTATATTCATAAATAAACGTTTAGTTGATATCTGTTTTTTTTTTGTTCAATGTGGAATAGAAACAAGAACAAATATATCTCAGTATATGCAGAACATATATAAAAGAAAAAAGAATAAATCTAATGTCAAACAATATAATGTGCACTTAACAAAGAAAGGTCACGAAATTTCAAAATGTCATTGTGCCCATAGGTAGGTTTTGTGGACTTTAGAATGTCCTGGAAATTTCACCTTAAAGGGATGTATTCTTCTTGAGATATTGAATGTTCAAAAATAATGAAGTGTCACGAAGAAAGATAAGAAAGCTCAGTATGTTCAACATTCGATACCTCAAGAAGAGCATATCCTTTTAGGCTAAAATTTTCAGGATATTTTGATATCCACGAGATCTACGTATAGGCAAAATATCAGATTGAAATTTTGTAATTCAATTTTTTTCACCAATACCGTATCAGAGATGAAAAATTGTAAAACTTATAATAACTCAAAAAGGATAGCGTACGAGAATGAACCCTTACAGGATTCTACTAGTCTGTCTCGTTGAAGGTTTCTTATAAGCAAAACATCAGTTCTATTGGTGAGTTATACTTGTCAACTTTCCTTCGTAAGAGTAATCATTTAAGACAAACAAATTATACCTGATAGAACATTCTACACATTTTCTTATGTCACCATACTATTTGTTCATATCAGTACACAGAGAATAGTAGGTATAAGTCTGTGTTCTGACATTTATTCATAAGATTGTTGACTGTATTTTTCAAATAAAAATAAATAAATCGACCTCGCCTATATGAATGTAATTCAACATATTCTACGAATAATATACTTCTTATATGTCTCTCAAAGTCAGTTACAACAAGTTCTTCGAGCATCTTAATTATCATTTTCCATATATGATATATTGAATTTCCTCTTGCAGAATTAGATTATTCATAAATAATTATTTAACTGAGAGTCAGGTATAATATTCTCTATTTAGAACAAGAAGAACAACGAATAGCCGAACGTCTTAATTCATTTAGTCCAAATGATCTTAAAAAATTAAAAGATGAACTTAATCAAGCTCGTTCAAATAATAAACAATCATCATCTCAATGTGCTAATATTTCACATCCATCAATCCCATTTAATAATCAATTACATCTACCACCAATAGAATATTATTCTAATAAAGATCAAATTGATCTTTTTCATAGTCCAAAAAGTCATTTCAATAGATATACTTTACATATTCCATTAAAAGATTTACCTCTAGATCTTCAATTATATCTTCCACTTTTTTCTAATTTACTTTTTCATACATCTATTCAATATGAACATATTCACTTAGATAAATATAATTTTTGTGAACGTATGACTCGTGATATTCTAAGTTATAGTGTATCAAATGGTCAATCATCTTCATCACCTATACAATCAAGATATGTTTGTGCTCATTATTTTGATACATTTATTATATCTTTACAATCAATAAGTAATGATGAAATCTATAAGAATACAATTGATTATTTTCGTTATGTACTTTATGGAACAATATTTAATGATTATAAAATAATAATTGAAGAATGTGAAAAACAATTAAAAATTTTTATTGAATCATTACAAGATGGTCATACAATTCATGAAGCATATTTTAATTGTTTAGTTAATTCATCGAATTTAAATAACTATTATCACCGAATGAATATTTTTTTACAAAAAAATTTATTTGAAAAAATTTGCAAACAACCAGATAAATATAAAAATGAAATTATATCAAAACTTGAACGTATTCGATTATTTGTATTAAAAAATTTGTCTCAGATGCATTTGACTATATGTGGCAATATGGAATTAATTGAAGGAAATTGGCATATTATTGAACAATTTATGCGTGAAAGTAAATTAAAAAGTCAAATAGAAATTGAAAACAATGAAATAAAAGGAAAATACATTCCAACTGAATCACCAGCTACGATTATTGGTAGTCCACATGAAGAATCAGGGTGAGTTTTTCTTATAAACGTTATAAATTTTCTAATATCGATTAATACAATACAAAACTGTTAAGACAAAATTAGAAATCTTTGAAAAAAAAAATGAATATGTTAAATGGTGTAATATTACAAACATTTTTTCTTAACTGAAGAAGAATGTACGTATAATAGAAACAAACGAAAGTAGCTTTAGTAAAATGATCAGTGTCGATAGTTCGATTTATGAGAAATGACTCGAGAATTTGGTAATATTAGATAGCCGTTTTTGAATTTTAATAGTTATCGAAAAAAGAGTGAGTTCTTTTTGTTATTGATATATATATATATATCAAGGTATTTGATAGAACAAGCGAGGATGATTTTGATTACGAATTTAATAAGAATGAGATATTCAATTGTGTTTCATTAATGATTTTTCTACACGATAAATTTTGTTTTGTTTCTACAATGCGATCATATTCGTCTCTTCTGCCGATTCTGCTTTGTGAATATTTTTTCTTATTTGACTCAAAAAAAAAAAAAAAAGGATCGACAATCAGAATATAATCATTGCTGAACCATTATTATTAAAGGTTACCGTTATCTGACATGAAATAATATTAAGATTTAACCTTCTCGACTTGTTCCGCGTTTGAAAACTTCAATAAGTTCTACATTTTTATTTTTCTCTATGCTAAACGTGGATATTCACAAGAACTCAAAGATATATCTATTTATCTTACATTTTAGTATATAATCAATCTTTTATTCATAAATGGATTTCAGTGAAAACATTCACAAGGTGAATTTTAAAACCTGACTAATCATATAGAACAGTCAAGCTGATAAATGATTGCTTTTATTCAAATTTCATTAGCGCTTCCTATAATAAAGGACATGTAAATAATGCTCAAAACCAATGATGAAAGCGGATTTTGGTCATATTTATCGACATAAATTGCACTATCTGATACATTCCTAAAACAATATTTTTCTTTTTTATGTTTTTTGTTTAGATATGTTATTCGATGGACACGTCTTCCAATAAATTCAGAAGATTTTGTTTCACTTTTAATCTTTTCAAATTATCTCGATATGGAAAATGGTCCACTTTGGACAGCATGTCGTACAAATGGTTATTCTTATGGTGTTGCTTTTGATTTTGATTTTGAAACAAATCTTATTCTTCTATCAATAAATCAATGTTCTCAATTAAAATTAGCCTATACAAGTGCTATAGAAACATTAAAAAATATCGTTGAACATAAAACATCTTTAGATCCAAAACGAATAAATGCTGCACGAAATTTAACAATTTGTATGCTTACAGAACATTTAGCAACATTAGGTCGTGTAACAAGTATTTGTATTCGTTCATATCTTAATTCATATTCAATTGAAAAATATCGAAGTTTATTAAATGAAATTAATTCATTTATTTATAATGAAGATATACTATTGAAAATAATTGAAAAATATTTATCACCATTAATTAATGATAATCAATCATCAACATTAATACTTGTTAATACAAATAAAATGAAACAAACACAAGAATTTCTTGATAAAGAACATAATATTAAAAATGTTATATTAATTAAAGATGTTGTTAAACATTTATGTCGATAGATTAGAACAACGAAAAAGAAGAAACGAACTTTTTAACAGTGCTATTTTTTCTTTGTTTAATAAATAATAAAAATTGAAAAAAAGCAAACATTCAGCGGTTAATATTTAAAAAAAATCTTTTTTTTTTTTCATTTTTTTTCTTCAGATGTTCACAAGACAAAGCCATTTGATTAATCTATTTGTTCGAAGAAGTGATGAAAATTTTTCAATTGTAAATAAAAATAAAATGAAAAATTTTCTTCTTTTTGTTATTGTATAGCAAATGTATTCAAACAGTGTGCAATGTCAACAAATGTTGGTTCATCTCTTTTTACATTATCAGAATCACATGAAATGCTTCGCAAAACCTGCCGTGATTTTGCTGATCGAGAATTAAAACCAATCGCTGCAGAACTTGATAAAACACATCGATATCCAACAGAAATTGTTTGTTATATTTTAAAGATATAGCAGCAAAATACATTCAAAAATAATTGAAATATTTGTTTAGGTTAAAAAAATAGGTGATCTTGGTTTGATGTGTGTTGAAGTCGATGAATCATTAGGTGGCTCTGGTTTAGATGCACTTGCTTATGCTATTGCTATGGAAGAAATATCACGTGGATGTGCCAGTACTGGTGTTATCATGTCTGCTCATAATGTAAGGTTTCTATTGATTAGAATAATAAAAAAAAGGACAAAATACCTATTATGAAATTATTCAAATTTTAAGACACTCGGATATATGAAAAATTTAGCTGGAAGTTTTATGCTAAAACGAACATGAATCGAATTTAGTCTATTCAATTTATTGAAAATTCTAGTGAAAAACAGCAAAGATTTCAGTCTTGAATTGATTCCATATGTATTCTTGAAATATATCAAATTACTAACTATTGGTTTCAGAATGTTCCGTTTTTCTGCTTGCTTTCTATAAATAGAAAAACAAACTTTTTTTTTGTTCAATCATTAGCTCAATACAAGCATCATAAATTATCTGTAACAATAGTATATATAATATTCAAATAATTTTCTATAGAATTCTTTTAGTCTCTTTACATTGGACCTATTGTAAAATATGGAAATAAACAACAAATCGAACAGTTTGTCAAACCATTTCTTCATGGTGATCGTGTTGGATGTTTTGCTCTTTCTGAACCTGGTTTGTTAAAATGCTCTTCTTATACTAGATCGAATATTATTATTATTATTATTCATCAGGTAATGGTTCCGATGCCGGTGCAGCAAGCACTACAGTTAAAGAACATGATAGTTCAAGTTATGTAATTAACGGTACAAAATCATGGATGTAAGTAAACAAAAGAAACAAAGAAAAAAAACTTTGATAAATTTTATTTTGATAAAAATTTTAGTACTAATGGATATGAATCCGAAGCAGCTGTTATCTTTGCAACAACTGATAAATCACTTAAACATAAAGGCATTAGTGCATTTCTTGTCAAAAAACCAACAGAAGGCTTATCATTAGGCAAAAAAGAAGATAAATTAGGTATCAAAGCTAGTTCAACATGCAATCTTATATTTGATGATTGTATAATTCCAAAAGAAAATTTACTTGGTAAACAAGGTGATGGATTCAAAATTGCAAGTAAAACACACATTAATAAAATTAAGTTTTTGTCTTAGATTTTTATCTATTTTATATTTAGTGGCAACACTTGATTCAGGTCGTATTGGTATAGCAGGTCAAGCATTAGGAATTGCTCAAGCATCACTTGAATGTGCAATTGATTATGCACAAAAGCGACAAGTATTTGGTAAACAATTAACACAAATGCAAGCTATACAAATGAAATTAGCTGGTAAATTATCCGAAAAAAACATAATAATAATACTATTAATTTTTCTTCTATGTAATTCTTTGTTTTTTTCTTTTTAGATATGGAAATGCGTTTACAATCTGCTCGTTTATTAACATGGAAAGCTGCAGCATTGAAATCATCTGGGCAACCATTTACAAAATTTGCTGCAATGGCAAAATTAGCTGCATCAGAATGTGCTACATTTAATGCTCATCAAGCTATACAAATTTTAGGTGGAATGGGTTATGTTAGTGATATGCCAGCTGAACGTCATTATCGTGATGCACGCATAACAGAAATATATGAGGGAACTAGTGAAAGTAAGATTTTATTCATATGATTAATTAATTTAATTATTTTTTTATATTTAGTTCAACGATTAGTAATTGCTGGTAATCTTATTAAAGAATATAGTGCAACAAATGCTTAGACGTTAATATCATTTTTTTTGTTGAAATTGATTATTTTACCAACTAAGACATTTAGTTGTGATTTAGCGTCGTGAATTATGTTTTTTTTTTTGTATTCAAATCGTTTAAAAATATGACTAATAAAAGAAATATACTTTGGAGATTACCGAAGTAATAAAGAATTTTGAATTTATCTTGACAAGTATGGTTAATAGAATGAATGTAAATATTAAAAAAAAAACTGTTTTTTGGTTACGACTAAGATAGACTTATCATCTTACTGCAATATTCATATGATAAAATACAGGTATGTTATTGTTAACCAAGAAAACAAATGAAAAGAGAATGAGACGTTACTATATTAAAAAACCAATGATCATAGATTATGGTATCCTTGGTATCTAAACACATAATATTTTTCTTGACGATGAAGTATTTCATAGTCAAGGTACTCCTATCAACTATAGACTGGAGTATTTGATTAGTTGTTATTCTCATTAAGTATTTACCTACCATTATCATTATATTATATGAATAATTAGTGTTCATAGCAAAAATCAGCATTGAAGTTTTTCTTTTTTCGTCTGTGTTAATATAAAGCTTCTTGACAACATATTAAACGGAATATGTTAAATGACATATAGAAACAGTTACAATCGACAGCTGTGTCGTGCATGTAATGTACTTTTTTTTCTTTTAATAAAAACGATACTTGAACAGCTAGCATTAAATATTGCTGTTGTTGTTGTTGTTGACGTCGTAAGTGCTGTTATATGGTGATGATGTAAATGACTTGCTGCCATCACAACAACTATATATTCATGTAGAATAAAATTGTTTTCGTATTTTATGAGAAAAGAAGAGAAGAAAAAAAAGAAAAAAAGCCAGAAGACATAAATAAACAGTTCATTATAAAATTTAGAAAAGAGAGAGCAATCTATACAACAGCATGCATAAACGATAGAATCTATTAAATTCTTGACTTTGTAAGTCTGCAATGTTTCTTTTCTTTTTAAATTGCTTTTCCGGTCTGTCTTATATTCAACATTTTTATTTTTTAGTAGACTAATATGGCAATTGACGAAACAATAACAAGACCAAAATCAATGATTGCATCAACTCACAGTTTTACTAAGATAGCATACGATAAAACTAATAAAAGTGCCCATGTTCCTACACGTTTGGGTCATCTTCTTGTTCGTAAACAACGTATTGAACGTTGGGCATTTAAAGAACGAAGTTCATCAACTAGTAATACAGCAACAACAACATCGGCCTCATTAGGAACAGTATCAGCACAAAAACGTTCAGAAAGTACATATTCACAAATCGGTCGAAAACTCAATATTCATTTACTTCAATTAAGTGAACAACGACAAAAAGTAATTGAACGAAGAAATTTCGATCAAAAATTATTTGCTAATAGACAAGCATTAAAACATAAAGACAATCCAGCTGTACTTAAGTAACAAAAATAAAACTAATTCTTTTCTTTTTCTTCAATATATAAAACTTAATTATGTTTTTCTTTTTTTGTTCAATATAGAACATTAAATTATGTTCGAAAATGTTGTAAATATGCTGATACAAATGATGATGAAGAAAATCATATTGATCCAAAAATATTTTTAGAAGAAAATTCATCACCTAAACGAAGTCGATCCCGATCACCATCTGCGACACCATCACCAATTAAAAGAATTTTATCAGCTAATGCACGTACACAAACAAGTGCATCACTTGCTGAAACATTTCTTAAACATAATAAAAAACATATTCAATCATATGGATCATCACCAATAAACAGAAAATTAACTGAAAGTAAAACTAATAGTGATACGGTATGTATTAAAACAAAAAAGAAATGACTTCTCAATAAAGTACTCCTTGAGATTTATCACTTCATAGACAATCGTATGACAGACGTAACTAGAATGAATTATGGTTTTTACAGATATCACTTTCTTTAAGTTATATTGTTATATAACTTTGCAGAGATATAAAAAATTTCATGTCATATAAATGTCAATATTGTTAATCAAACATTCGAAATGAAAAACAAAATTCAACATATTCATATAGAAAAATTAAATCAATAAATAATAATTAACTTATTTTTCTTTAGCCAATTGTTACAAATTCAAGTGAAACACCCGTTGATGATGATTCTCAAAAACGTCATGTTCAATTTCGAATACATACGGATGGTACATATTTAACTAGTCAATCAGCTCATGTTGTCAGTAAATCACATCCATACAGTGCAGACAAACAAATACTACGAAACATGACATCAGCAAATGGTATTCAATCATCTAGTTCCACATATGATAATCGTACAACGAAATCAGCTCCACCAGTGAGAATAATATCATCTAATATTGATAATATAAATGAACAAATAAAACATTCAGCAAGATCAAGACGATCATTATCACGAATAAGTTCAGCAAAAAGTTCATTACAAGAATTTCGTCTTCATCCAGAAAGATTTCTAAGTGCATCAAATCGTTATTTACCATTACTTCGTCGGCAAACTACAGATATTGAATCAAGAGATTATTATAATAGACAACAAAAAGAAAAAAATGATTTAATAAAAAAACAACGAATCAATTTTTCACCACCTATTTCACGTCTTTCTGATGGATCTGATTTAACATATGATGAAGCTAAATCATTTCTTAGTGATGATAATGATATTGGGTTTGTTCGATTAAATATTTTTCTTTTTTGATTCTCTTCATCTTTTTTTCAAATTTTTTCTTAATAGAAAATATACACCTCGTACACCACCACCTAATTGGATGGTACAAGACCGTAAAAATACTAAGAAAATTCGTCCTTCAAGTAAAATTGATATGATGCAAACAGATAATGATGATACATCGGAACGTACAATGGCTATAGCACGTCTTCGTGATCGTGAATATGCTCATTTAAATGAACTAATACGTTCAAATCCTATTGAACAAATTCTTGAACCATTTTCGGAAATAAAAACCGATAAACGCAATCATACAGGTTTTGATCAAAAAAAAGTGTCAAGTGTTCAACGACAACCTATTGAATCCATTGCCGATCAATCAACATTAAAATCAACAAAAATACGTCAACTTGGTGATATTTTACATTCAATTGATTCATTACGTTGTTCAGATACGAATGATGGACGTACACGAAGAAAAGTTGATTTAGAAAAAAATCGAGAAAAGCTAGGTATTCTTATATTTTAATAATTATAAAAAAAAATTTTTTTTCTTGTTCTTTTTTACAGATCGTATTGTATTTTTTTTTTGTTTTAATCTAAATAAATATATCATAATTAAACATCGAGATAAAGTCTTTTTCTTATATGATATATATATATATATGTAATTATATATGTATGTAATGCCTTGAAGCAAAGCAAAGCCTAGTTGATTATTGACATATTTATTCATTTATCGATTGATTATTTATTTTTATGTGATACTTTGCATAATATAACTAAGATACAGATTGCTTTTGTTTTTCTCAACGATTGTTATCTGTTTACAAAAAAACAACATTTTCGAACAATATTTTAGTCTATTTATTAGTACTCATCATTAATCGGATTTCTTTTGAATTGTTAGAACAAGATAAATGTTCTGTTAATGTCTATTTATTCGTTTTTCTTTCCACAGTAGAACAATCGATCACGATTTAGAGCGTTTTAAAAACGGAAACGCGTCCGATAACGGCCGAGCCGCCAATAGGTAAATAATACTTTTCGTTTATGCATCCGGCTTTGCTAATTCAAGCTCATTTGTATTATAATCAACGTAGTAGAGAAAAAAAAAAGAAACAGCCTACTTCTCTTCCAATCTCTCATAGTCTTTTCTTTAAATGAAAAAAGATCGATTTTTTTGTTGTTCATTTCTTTCTTTCGTATTTTTTTTCCTAACATATTATTATAGATAGTCTTCCAAGGTACAATCTTTTCATACGTGAATAAATTAGCGTTTACCGATGAGACAAAATACAGATTGACATTAGAGAACAAAGCATTTAGTATATGCTCGCAATAAAAAAAAGGAAAATTTATAACGATATTCTCCGATTGCTCTAAGATTACTTTTTTCTTCGTTTGAAAATCTGTCATTGTGCTCAATTATTGAAAACACGATCGGGTAAAAAAAAAAAAGAGCAATGACGATAGAACAAACGACAACAATCAATCTCGTCGATTAAAAGCTTTTTCTATCTTTTTCATAATATGAAAGATTGAACAGAAATCTTCATATTTGCTTCTTTTTTTTTTCTTTTTATTTGAAACGCTCTATACCAATATGATTATCGTGTGAAAATAAAAGCCGTCCAATGGTTAAACGTATCCTAAGTCATCATAGTATTCATACTGCTGATCGTAAGTTGTTGAAATCGATCATAATTAATCCATAATAAAAGAAATTTCTTTTCAGATGAAAATAATAATATGAAACGAAGACATTCATTGGAAGATACTCCTTTAACGAATAATCGTACAAATTCAGCACCTATGATACATAATGATACATCAATAGAAGATGAATGTCATCATCATAATTCAGTAAAAAAACATAGTATAACAATTGTTAAGGTCAATACAACAGAATTAGCCATAAATAAACCAAATGAAGAACAAACAGAAGCACGTGAACAATGGAGTGAAAAACTTGATTTTCTTTTATCTATTATTGGTTTTGCTGTTGATCTTGCTAATATATGGCGTTTTCCATATTTATGTTACAAAAATGGTGGAGGTTTGTTAGAAAGCATATTTGTGTATGTGTGTATGTTTTTTCTCAACATTTATTTTAATTTTTTATTTAGGTGCCTTTCTTATTCCGTATGTTCTTTCAGTTGTACTCGGTGGTATGCCTTTATTTTATTTGGAGCTTTTGCTTGGACAATATTATCGACAAGGTGCAATAACATGTTGGAGAAAAATTTGTCCATTATTAGCTGGAATCGGTTGGGCTGTAACTATAATTGCATTCTATACTGATTTTTATTATAATGTTGTCATATCATGGGGTCTTTATTATTTATTTGCTTCATTCAGGAAAATTTTACCATGGAGTGAATGCAGTATGTAATTGTTTGATGTCATCATTTATTTGAAAAAAAAAAGTTAAAATTTAATATTTAGATCATCGATGGAATACACCAGATTGTTCGACCGTTAATACACGACGTCAATTTTTAGAAGATTGTATTAATCAATTTAATAATACATTGAATAATACAATAGATTTTTCATCAATAAATGTTAATGAACAGAGTTCATTTGAAACAAGTCTATTTTATGAAAATTGTTCAGAAAAATTAACACAATTAAAAATAGTTTCACCAGCACAAGAATACTTCCAGTAAAAAAAGTCTTTTTATTCTAATTAGAGTTTTAAAATCTATCTTCTTTTTTTGTTTGTTTGTTGTTATAGTTTACAAGTCTATCGTCTAAATCAAACACGTACTCTTAGTTTAGAAAAATTAGGTAATGTTAATTGGGAAAATTTGGGTTGTCTTGCAATAATTTATCTTATTTGCTATTTTTCAATGTGGAAAGGTGTTAAAACATCGGGCAAAGTAAAATACAAAGAAAAAATCAAACATTAAATATTATTTCAAGAAATTCATTTAATATTTTTTAGGTCGTTTGGTTTACTGCACTATTTCCTTATGTTGTATTAACAATTTTAATGATACGTGGTCTTTTTTTAAATGGTTCAATGAAAGGTATCGCATATTATATACGTCCAGATTTAAGTAAACTTAATGATCCATCTGTATGGGTTGATGCAGCATCACAAACATTTTTTTCATTGGGACCTGGTTTTGGTGTTTTAATGGCATTTGCAAGTTATAATGATTTTCATCATAATGTTTATCGGTAAGAACTTGTTTTTCAAATAGTTTGTTTGTAAATTTCATGCTGTTTCTTAGAGATGCAATGATAACTGTAGCAGTTAATAGTTTAACAAGTTTTGCAAGTGGTTTTGTAATTTTTATGTTTTTGGTAAATTCAAATATATATATATATTTTAAAATTTCAATAGTATTAGATTTTCTAGGGTTATATGAGTGAAGTATCTGGACGAGCTATAAAAGATGTAGCTGAACAAGGATCCACACTTGTGTTTATTGTCTATCCAGAAGCTATTGCAACAATGCCATGGGCACCTGTTTGGGCTGTATTCTTTTTTTTAATGTTATTAACGCTTGGTTTAGATTCATCGGTATATCATACTATTGTTTATTTATTTTAAAATGATTTCTATGTTTATAATTTAATAGTTTGGTGGAAGTGAAGCAATAATAACAGCATTAAGTGATGAATTTCCTGTACTACGACGTCATCGAGAATGGTTTGTTGGAATTTTATTTTTCTTCTATTTTCTTATTGGTATTCCAAGTTGTACTGATGCAGGAGTTTATTTTGTTGAATTATTACAAAATTATGCAGGTAAAAAAAAAAGAAATCTTCTTCAATATTTATTAGGAAAATAAAAACAATCACTTATATTTAGCATTTTATTCAATTATTATTGCCGTCTTTTTTGAAGCCATAGCTGTATCATGGCTTTATGGAATCGAACGTATAAGTGAAGATGTTAACCAAATGCTTGGATCAAAACCAGGAAGATTTTGGCTTGGAACATGGTGTATTGCTGCACCTGTTTTTCTGGGAGTAAAAGTTTTTTTTTTTTGTTAAATTAGATGTTTAGAGTGCTTCTTTTTTAAGGGTATTATTCTTTCGGGTTTAATCCATTATATTAATCCGACATATGGAAAATTAACTGATCCATTTTATTATAAGGTTTTGGATCTCTTTTTTGTTCTTTTATTAATCGAAATGATTCATGTGTTAATTTAATTTAGTATCCCGATTGGAGTCATTTACTTGGTTGGATGTTTGCATTATCATCGATTATATTTATACCAGCTGTTGCTATTTATCAATTATTAATTGAACAAGGAAGTTTTACAACGGTAAAAAAATAAATAAATTGATATAATTAAAAGAATATATTTTTTTCTTACAATTTTCTTTTTTAAACAGAGATTTCGTTTGGCAATAACACCATGGAAAGATCGACAAAGAAATCAAAATCCTGATATAATTATTAGTACAAATCATGTATTGAAAAAATGTATTACTGAAGAGGCAACTTAACAACTATTTTTCTATAGTGTTTTGTCTATTCAAACTTTATAATTGTCTTTTTTTTTTTCTTATCCTTCTTTTTATCTGTTGTTTGTATACGCGTTTATTTCGCCCCTTCGAACACAAATTCTCTCTCTCGTTTCACATTAGCATATTTTACTTTGGCAAGGTCATTTGAATACATTGTTCTCTTGTATTTTCAAAGAAAATTTGCACCTAAATTCTTTCTTTTCTATTCTCAAACAAAAACGATCAAATCCTTATCTAAGGTCATCACTCGTTTGTTTGATTACTTATGTCATCTATCTCAATCAAACAAGCGTCTTGTATCATTTTCAACTATGTTGACATTTGAACAGGATCAACTTTCGTATACATATTCTGTTGATCTACCTACTTTGCATAAGAAAAAAAGATCGATCATCCTTATCATTAATATCACTTGAGAAAAGAAAGGTCTGTTGAATAGGAGTTGTTCTATTCAATCATGAAGGTAAGCAAGAAGAGTATACGATAATTGTGATATAGTAATATTATTTAGACTCTTTTGTTTATTATTTTTCTTCATTTAATTTATTCTTCTATCAATGCTGGTAAATGCCGATGATATCAACTGGTGTTTTTTTTCCTACTATTTTTTTTTCTTGTTCAAAGAATTTTGTCAGACGGACGATTGTCGTAGTGGTGATTGTGAATTATTACGTCTTTCCAATGGGTTAATAAAGAAAACTTGTCATTGTCCTAAAGTAAACTTCTTTTTTCTTTTTATGTTGATTAAGTTTTTTTTTGTCTTTAAAGGGTGTTTGTGGTGAAACATGTCAACGTTTATGTAATACAACTTCCCAATGTGATACGAATCCATGTTGGTTTGGTAGTACTTGTGTTGATGTAGCAAATTTTGATTATATTTGTTTATGTCCATCAAATCATTCTGGTAAAAATTGTCGCATATTAACTTCATGTCAAACAAATAGCTGTCATAATGGTGGTACATGTTTTGAAACTGGTTTGTAGACAAAAAAAAGCAAAAGATATTTATTTTAGAAAACATTTTTATTCAATATTTATTTTAGTTTATGGTGTACAATGTACTTGTCCAGAAGATTTTTCTGGTAATTATTGTGAACATAAAATAATGAAATTAAAACCAGAATCTACCGATAATTTACCACGTGTTGAATATAAACAATTTGATGCTGAAACATTAGCTGTTATTGCTAATTTAGGAAGTTCATTAAATGAAAATACTCCACGAACGAATAGTTTAAGTAATAGTGTAACCGTAGCTACGAGTAATCGTTCACAATTTGTTTTTTGTTTAACAAATCCATGCGAAAATGACGGAACTTGTTTTGTAACAAATACGGCAACGACAAAAGTTAGATTATAGAAATAGTTATTTTGTTGTTCGAAGATAAGACTGTTTGGTTTTCTCTTTTGTCAATAGGGAATTTGTGTTTGTCGCGATGGATATAATGGTGATTATTGTGAAAATCCATATAACAATGTATCAATTGCTGTTAAAGTACCAATTGGATATTGCTCATCAAGTCCGTGTTTAAACGATGGAACTTGTGTAGAAGCAGGAGGTTTTCAAGGTTATTGTCGATGTACAGTAGAATATCGAGGTCTTTATTGTGAAATATCTGTACGACCTGTTAGTTGTATTCCAAATCCTTGGTAAGAAATGATAAGTATGATTTTAAAACATGAATGTCATTTGTTTTTTTTAGTAAAAATGGTGGAACTTGTGTTTTATTAGAAGATAATCAAGGTAGAAAATGACATTTGCTATTTCCATTTTATTTTTAAGTTACTTTTTTCTTCGAATTTTTCTAGCACAATGTTTATGTACACCGGTATTTCGTGGTTTAACTTGTAATCAATTTAGTTATGTACCGTGTGGAGATGGTACTTGTCATGGTACACAGGTAGCAATGAAAAGAGATATTTTTAATTTAAATTAAATCATGATTATTTATCTAAGGGTACTTGTATCGCTGGTAAATGTTCTTGTAGAACGGGATTTGCCGGACCAAGATGTGATTCAGCAGATTTTTGTGCAAATTTTCCTTGTCTTAATGGGGGTAATATTTCAATTATATATATATATAATTTGTTTCTAAGTTTTATTTTTTAGGAACATGTATTCGAACGAACGAAGAACCTTATGGTGGTTGTAGTTGTCCAAGTGAATTTTCAGGTCCAACATGTAGTAATGATCCATGTAATCCATCTCCATGTTTAAATGGGGGATACTGTATACGAAAACCTGATAATCAATTTTATTGTCAATGTCGTAATCGAAATAAAGGAATTTATTGTGAACGTAAGTTTATCTTATGTATAAAACAAAACAAAAAAAAAACAGTCATCTTCATTTTCTATGTTTTAATTATTTTTTTAGAGGTTGAATGTTTTCCATCAGACGCTACTGTTGATGTACTTCAAATTGGTAAAGTTTCATTATCATCTTTACAAATTGGTGCACAAGTTCGAATTATAAATGAAGAAAATCAAATTAGTTATTCACCAATAATTGCATTTCTTCATCGAGAACTTAATGAACATGCTTTATATAAACGTATTCGTACAAAGAATTCAATTATTGAATTATCAAAACGTCATTTAATTCATCAACGTAAAGATGGTTTTATTTGGGCTGAAAAATTAATTAAAGGTGATGAAATACTTGTTGCATCATCAACTCATGAAAATGAAACTCAATGGGAAGAAATTATCGATATAACTGATGTTCATAAACAAGGTCTTATGGCTCCACTAACTGAACAAGGTACAATTATAGTTAATAATGTTCATGCATCATGTTATGCTCTTGTTCAATCTCACAAAGTAGCTCATTTTGCATTAGCACCTTATCGATTTTATCATCGATTATTTGGTCAAGTGTCTGATGCAAATTCAATGACAACATCAATTCTTTCCTATGCTAATGTACTTCTTCATTTTTTCAAAAATTTACCTATTGCTAAAGAACTTATTTTTTGATCTATTCAATAATATGTAGGCAGATAGCTACAACAGATAAAAAAAGACAAATGAGTAGTCGTAGACATTACTTGGCGTTAATCATTTTTTTTTTTTTGTTATATTATATTGTCTTCATTTTTTGTTTTGATTAGTTAAAACCAATCATTTTGATATTTCGAGAATAAAGTTTATAACTTTAATCAGACTTGTATTGATTATATATGCATTTATGCCTATGTCGACATGCATCAATTACATTTTTTTAGATGTGTACTAACAAATGAAATAAATCATTATTGATTAAGACTCGATTTTTCATTAAGTAGTAATCATTGGAACGAAGAAATATGAAGTGACAATGATCAGCAATGAATAAGTATACTTATTAAGAAGACAACATAGATCATAGTTTCATGGTTATTAAGTGTATTCGAACCAAATGGATATGATTTTATCTGAGCAAATCTATTGCAGATTCATTATAGTTCTTTTACATTTTGAGTAGATATATTGTAATAAGGAGTTTTTTTTAATCTAAAATATGACCAGGTCTCTGAACATAGAGCGAAGTTTAATTTAGAAATTCTGTCGAGTTCTTTATAGATTAGTTTTGTTGCCGACTATTTGCCCAACTTTGAAGTAATCCGATTCAACAGGGTGTAGGTAAAATAGAGATTTCATCCTCAAGCACACTTCATCTCTAATTATAGTTGAAATCAAGATTCTTCTTTGACTTTTTTGACTAGTTTAATATGAAAGGCCTTACTTCAGTGATTATTGTAATTGATTTGAAAATGTATCGTTGGCTTTGACTGTGTGAGTGTCGATGAAATGTTGAAAAAGTTGATTTCTTTTCAAATTCGAAATAGGCAGTTATTCGTATTAGTGTATTTATGAAGCAATGTCTCACAAAAATTATTTTGAAATACCATATACTTGCCAAGAAAATTGATTTTGTTTTTGGAGTCAGACTTTCGTTCCATATTATCTCTTTGAAGAAGATTATCTATCTAGAATATCATCAAAAAAATAATTATTGGTATATTGATGTTGAAAAAAAATTAGTGGCGCATATGATTAAAAAAAAACTAAAATTAAATATGTATGAAAAGTTCGTCCTCAGTATTTCATTAGTACTTTCAAGTACTGAGGTCGCGTTTTTCCTTTTAAGAACGAACCTTGTTGTATATACGTATATTGAATAGCGAGCAGTAATTTTTAAATACTATAGACAATTTAATTAAGTCTCTGCTTCTTTTCCCAATAAAATATTTTCATCAATATCATGACACAAATCAGATAATTGATCAATAAGTTTTTTAGTTTGCGCCATACTTTCTTGTGCATGAAGTCGCGCAGCACCATTTTGTTTTGAACGACGAAAAAAAATTGTTCGTTCTATGCTTTGTGCGAGAATCAAATTGGATAAATCTAAATAAATATCATTCAACGATTGATATTTGTTTTCACCATCTTCATTATAGATATATAACTTATGTACTCTTGTTTCAATATCCGATGGTAAAGATCTAATTAGATGATCTGGTGCCACTAAAATAAGAGATTTCCTAGCATCAACCATTTCACATAAACTAGTCATGAATGATGGAGCATTCTGAAATTGATAAACTTTTGAATCGACAATAGAACGAAATTTATCAGCTTCCTTCGGATTTGAATGGATTAACGCAAATTTCCATTTTTCAGCATGTATTAATGAACTCATTTGAAGTGCGAGAGGAAAATAATCTAAAAAGCAAAAAATTAAATGTTTTGGAATCAAGATTATATGAGCAAAATCAACACCACACAACACAATAGGAATCAGAGACCGAAACGGGGCGGGGCGGGGAGAGGTAGCGACGGAGTGGAACGGGGCGGGGCGAGGCGGAGCGGGGTTAAGTTAAATCCCCGAAGTTTCACCGTGTTTAAGTGGCACAATAGAGTGTAAGTGCGTGTAAATCCTTTCTTCACTCACACTCTAAAATCTCTCGAACTATTGATGGATAATGAAGTAATTTTAAAAAACCTACAATAATAAGAACAGTTGAAGTTGATATTTATACCGATTTCAAAGGAGATAAAGACAATGATTATTTAAGTTCATTATCATTTTGGTAAAAACATGAAAAACTTTTTCCAAATTTATCGAAATTAGCATGATGCATTTACTCAATACCATCCAATTAGAGCCCTGCGGTTCTGTAAAAAATGGAACGGAGAACTGAGTTGGAGTCGTAGAAACCGAAGATTTTAACTGATAACCAGAGACCTGTTTAAATACTTACATAATCTGAAGTCGGAGAGACCAATCTATGATTTCACCAGCAGCAAAAATACGTATTGCTTGCGATTGGATGGAAAGAGAAGTTAGAAATAGCTAAAAATGTGATTAAGACCCTTGAAGAAATTCAGCGTCGTCAATAAATCATTGTTGCAGAACAGGCATGTTTCGATAATCTGATGTGCTCTTTCATTAACATAATGATTTTAAACCGTGTCCTTCTTAAAAGCGAGGATTTCGCTATCAACGATGATTTTACTTCTAAAAAAGTCGTCTTTTCTTACAACTGTT
>CAJNSZ010000025.1:822473-1008555 GCA_905329745.1 Rotaria sp. Silwood2
GAAAAAAAGAGTTCCGAGCGTTACTGGATCCGACTGTCTTCTGTTAAGTGAAAAGAAGAATGAACAGTTTCAGTTAGTTTGACTAAACATCATGGAACGATACGAGAGAGACTAAAACTGGCCATTATAAATATACTAAAATCGTCCTAGCTCCCACTAAGCACGAGATATAAAGTAAAATTTCTTTTTACATGTTACTATGCACTTCCAACTTTCGCATAAAGTTTCAGCTCAATATGATTCTTTATTAGCGAAAATATAATACACCTGATTAAGAGCCTTGATTTTCTCATTCTTTTCTTCAGCTGCTTTATCTTGTAAAGAAATTGCTACATCAAAAATGAAGACTTTAACAAATCTTGAAAAGTGACATATAACTTACAAGTTTCTAGAGAAAAATTCTTATATCACTTGTCTCCTATACTATTATTAGATCTGCGGTTCCAAAGATACTTTTAACGAATCAAATTTAGGGTCGTTCTTTCTTGCTTTTACTAATCAAAAGCATACCTAAACCCCCGATTCAGATTCTGGGTAGTTTTTGGGAACCTGCAGGCCTCTATATGCAGTTCAGCTGCTGTCGAAAAAGAGTTTTCGGCACAGGTCAAGTTGTCAAACAAATCAGATCTAATTCAGAGCCAACAACTGTTAATAATATCTTATTTCTTTGTGCGATAGAGCATAACAAAGTAAAAGATTGATTAATCTCGAGCTGTATCTTTTTTGTGCTCCTGTGTCTGATTGTTGTATTCTTGTGATGTTGTGGCTTTTTTTGTAATATGTAGTCGAATAAATCACATGATCAAAAGATACAAGAATCCTATAGAAGCCTAACAAGGCAGCGAAGAAAAAAAAATTAAAGTCGGGACGGGGCGAGGCGGGGCGGAGAAGCAAAAAACAATTTAAGGTCGGGGCGAGGCGGAGAACAAAAAATTCTTCCCGTTTCGGCCTCTGATAGGAATATATTAACGTTAAAAGGTTTTCTGTCAGTTAGCTACGAAAAGGATAGTAGTAATGAAGCGAGTATGTCCTAGCTAAGTATTATATTTGCATCGCAATATTTCATGAGTGTATTCATGCAGGCCAATAGCTAGTTGATAACATCGTTTTGCTTTACGAAGGTCACCGAAACGACGATTTCGATTCCCTTCATTGGTATAGATGATGGCCAATACTGTGCTCAATTGAATAAGTGTGTCGTATGAGGATGCGTTGTTGTTTTTTCTTAATATATTTTTGTACGGTAATAGAGAAGTGATACTAGCTAACGTCTCTGACTGTATAGCGGTTGATTTACGGTCGTTTTTATCAGTTCGATTTGACAATACAATGCAAAAGATTAGGAAGTACAGAATAAGATCTAAAGAAAATAATAACATTTATTTCATATCCATCAAGTTTAACGAATGTTTACCATTCTGCACAATGTACCAGTGAAGCTGTACATATTTCTGATACAATTGAATCGTCGGTAGATATAGGTAAACAATCCTCGAAGAAGTCTTTGCCACGGTACTTGATAGTCTTTGTTTAAATGTACAATAATAATCTGCAGGTGGAACCGCTAGCAAAGAAAAATCATTTCATTTCATTTTTGCATACAACAAAGCTGTGCTCCAAAATATGGCTTTTCTTTCAATACTTTGCTATTGAATTACAATCGCAAGAAAAAACTAAAAAAACCGCACATATAATGAAGAATTTCCTTTAATATCAGTACAGTTCTAAATACTATATAGTATCGTTTTGTATAATTCCAAGTATCATAGAAGCATGCAACATTAGTGAGTACATAATTACAGTTCTGCATTAAAAAAATATACGGATCGATTCATATTATAAGTAGTTGAAAGAAAGAGTTCAAAATTTTAGATGCTCTTATCTAATATTTAACTGTAAACTTTAAGCGAAAAATGCTTCATTGTAAAGTTCTTTGTAATATTAAATATTCCGTTATAGTGTCTGTACTGATTCGACATTAGAATAATGCTGAACGTAAATGTGCACTAGAAAAGTGCTTGCATCTGAACTTCCATAAAACCAACTTACTGATAATATCAAGGGAAAAAAGCTCATTCTGAGCCATTCGAATGGCTAGGATTGGATCGGAATGGCTAAGAATTCAAGAGAATGTCTGTGGAATGGATGGTATGAAGTGAATTTTTTATAGCTTTAAATTCAAGTTCTAGTGTCTTAGCATCGCTAGATTCGTTATTTCCGAGCTTTATTGATTGTGTCAGCGAAGGATAATTAAAGTTAATAGAGGAGAATACATGAAAAATTAGCTTCCAATGATAGACATAACAGTCTCTCTATAGTAGAAAAGCACTGGGCTCTGTTTATTTATAGCATAGTCACCCTTTTTAAGGGTGAATGCCTCATGACATATATGATTATACTTTATTACTTCTTCAAAATCCAATAAAAGCGGGAAATCTTATTTCGTGATTCCATGATTCCATTAAATCTGTTGATTATAGGAATGCCAGCGCTACTTAGTTTTCATTACTAGAGAAACTCATGGCTCAAATTTATTCTATCTTTTTTCTAAGCCTAGGAAACAGATTGGTTTCAGTATTTTTTATGCATCTCACAATTTCACACATGATCTGATAATTTTTCACCAAAAAGAAAGTTGAATCATAGTAGTCGATTCAGCATTGTCTAAGAATATAATCATCAGAGCAAAAACGATAAAGCCAGTCTGATTGTTCCTAGTGAAATGGTCCATTGATTGCTATTAATCGGTCTAAATCTCCTACAGAATCTGATTACCTATCGTATAAATAAGAAACAGGTGATGGGACCAGTCAATCTAGACCTGTCGTTACAAAAATTTATCGCATAGGTAAAGTGATGCAATCTCTCGTACTGCTATATGTATATCTAAATCAGAAAGGTGTTGGTATAGTTTTGTGACTGCGTAGATGTGGATGTGCTCTAATCCAGATCCAAACAATCACACCTACAATCACCAAAAGATCAAACTGAAACTCTTCTTTATTTGAATAATTTAGCAGAGGCCAGTTCTTCAAAGTTATTCGAGCATGCTTCTCTAATATAATAATATTCTGACCAGCACTAATTGGTTTCATACGAAAATTTGCTGCTAAATTTTGTTCATGCAGTCATTTCTCCTTTACGTGCTTTTTAATGTGACGAATTTCGTGGAATTCGATTCCGTAAAGGTATTTTTTAGCACGAGAGAAATAAACCAGACTCATCTGTCAGCAACTATACTGTCATCTGACAGCTTGCCGCAAATGAACGAAACAAATTATTTTTTCCAAAATAATAAATGAGTTACGAGGGAGCATCTTCAGCTGTCAATTCGCTTTTGAGCTAAGACTCTTTCTAATAGATAGATCTCATTGAAATATAGAAAATCTCAAAAGAACAAACCCTCTTAGTGCTATTGTGTAGATTTATAAATATTTTAGTGAAATTTGAGCCTGTAGCATCGTAAATGCCAAAAAATGGAACTACGATATTTCGATTTGAGATTTCGTCCATAGATACATCTATTTATAAGTAGAATCTCCTGATAATTTCAGCTCAAAGTGATCTTGCATTTATGAGCTATTAAAGTTTCCAAAAATAGAAAATACTAGCATTTTTGCTAAACATGCGTGATTTTGAGACTTAAACATCTCGCGAATGAAACATTGTTTCGAACTAAAACTTTCAGAGACCTCCACTTACAAATAGATATATCTATGTACAGGCGAAATTCCAAATCGAAATATCGTAGTCCGATGTTTTAGTATTTGCCATACTGGAGTCCCAAATTCTAAGAAATTGCTTATAAGTCCAGACAGAACACTTAATGGGAAGTTGATCTTTGAGAACTTTCTCTAATTCACTAAGGTCTACGTATTGGAAAGACTCCCAACCGAAAAGTGATTTAAATGTTGAAAGTGTGTCCTCGTGAGAAAAATGTCTCTAAAAAGATGAGCTTAGTACAATTTGAATGGTTTCATCCATTGGTAGGGTGATGCAATGAAATTGAAACGACTCGATATTATTCTTAGCGACTGTGATAGTCTTGAATCAACTTTTCCCCATTGGCGTGATGATTGTCATCATTTGGATACGATCATTCTCTCTCCAGGTTGAACAAGCACGGTCGTAAACGACTGTATACGAAGAAATACGGCAACATACATGGTTCAGTATTACGATCGTATATCTCCCTGTCGTTTACGGAGAAATACGGTGATATACAGAGAAAAAAAAACGATCGTTTACAGTCCTCGTATACAGAGTCCATATATGATCTCCGTTTTGCTCCGTACTCATCCGTATACGATCGTATATGTTCATATACGGTCACGACGATATACGATCGTAATACTGGACCATGTAAACCGCTAATATACGACGAATACTGAATTTTCAATCTGTTATTCAGTAATAATTAGTAGGACTTTTATAACAGAATCAAACAGACAGAATTAAACTGTTAAGTCCATCACCGTAGGAAGTAGCTTTTTTCATAAGCTATACCTCTCCTTGTCAATACTTTTTTATTTTACTATTTTTCGATTCGAATTTCGTACATTCATTTCAGAAGAGAACAAAACATTGTGAATTTTTGATATTACAAAAAACTTAATGTTAAGTATGCAATTTTTTAATGATCTCCTAAGTCTACTTGACAAGAATATAAAAGCAACCGTTAAGTTTGCATGAACCCATATGAATTAGAATAGCCTTAGCTTTTCACAAGAGTTTTTCCTGTAGTAGCCATCTCTAATGTTTCTAGATTGCATTGTGCTGGATATTCAATTAAAAGTAATCCATTGATTCTCAAGAAGTAAGAGATGAATGTTTGCACATTATGTGCTAACTTAAAAAAGAACTGTTTGAGGCTATGGCTCGCCTTTGAGTTCGAACTTTGTGCCTGCGACAAATCCTAACGATGTATGAAAACTTAAAAATCAAGGGTTCTTAATTCTTCTGGTCAGAATTATAGCATTTTATTGGAGTTTTAGTTCATGGTAGAGTGGATTCCAAAGCACCGAATGCTAATATCTTGACTTATAATATTGTCCACAGATAGACATATTTAGGTTTAGAATTTCATGCAAATTTCTGCTGAGAAAGTATTTTTTATTTTTGAGATATTCAGTTCTCGAAAATCAATCAAATCACATATAAAATACAAGAATGTCATGCTTTTTTAGGAACTCAGTATCTCGAGAAGAAAATACAATTCCGAACTGATATTGTTAGGAGATGCAGCTTCTAGATAGGTCTATCTGAGGGTACTATATTGGATCAAAAGGCTATGATTCGATAGTTTTTGATAGGGGTGGCACTTTAACTTTACTTTAAAATTTAAATTTTAAAGCATTACTTTAAATTTTAATACTTTCTTCAAGTGTTTTTAAGGTTAAAGTGCCATCCCTAGTTTTTGAATGTCATTCAATTGACTGAATTTCAGTGAAATGGCTAAATACTTGGAAAAAAAGGCTAAGAACACTCTATTAAGAGTTCTCGACGTCGTTGAGATCTATCGCATGCGCAAAATTTGAACCCGACAGGTATTCATCATTACAAACGTTCCTTCGTGTTAGTTCAAAATTTATCTAAACTTCCCTACGTTGAAGTCGTAATCGCATAGAAGAAGCTAGTTTAAATATCACGAGCAGTAACTTGTAAAAATAAGTACTCGATATAAGTGCTTTCGAATGGGTCGGAATGGATTGGATTGGACCGGAATGTATTGGAATGTCCGAATGAGTTTTTCCTCCCTTGGATATTATAGTGCTCACTCAAAGCTTGTAACTTTCATTCTTTTGGACTCTCGACAGTATTTTCTTACCTTCAGGCAGAGAAACATCAGACGTGCCATTAATGTACAATACTGACTGTTTTACAGTTATACATAACGTTGTTGTAGTTATTAGGAGAAATCCAGAAATTAAATATATGCGCATTGCGTCTACCTATAATAAAACATGAAAGAGTGAAACCTCTATCATACCATGTATAGAAATAATATGTAATCCATTGTCGAGGCTGGACTCCGACAAAAAAATATGTTGACTTTTTGTCGTATCTTGTTTAGGATAAAACTTTGATTGATCCAACATAAAACCCTTTACATGAAAGACGCAGCCAGTTCTTGCAGAAAATTGCTCGGATGTCCTCATCGATTTGACTGATAACTGTTTTCACAGTAGGTAGGTCTCTATAAGTTAAAAGGGAAGTGAAATATCAGCCCAAACTGGTGATCAGTTGTGGAAATATAGCGAAAGAAACCGGGAATAAGAGACTCTTTTACCGGTTATCACAGTTCTTTGGCCCCTGTATGATACACATATTTCGGACTTGAAATACAATTTTCATTCCAGAAGATTTCTATGCAAAACATCTCCAGAACAAGTGGGGAACTCAACATCATCCAGTAAAATTCGAAAAACTAAACCTGTTACCATTTTTCAATGACCTATCTCAACTAGTCGAATTCTGAGGTTTGGGGGCTTTTCGAAGTGTGCTTTCATTTGAATCTCATCAATAGAATAGTTAACAACAAAGCGCCAATTGTCATGATTAGGATCAAATGACAAATTTGATCTCTTTGACCTTGTTCGACAAATTTTGTGTGCCGATGTTCGATCCCACAAACTTTCGAAAGCGCTTTTCGATCCATTATGCCATACTCTTGAAAATGAGACGAGTCTCGAGCTAATTGGTCGCGCTGATTCAACCAACTTGTCTTACTCACCAGGTAACGCATTGTTAGCCTGGCATATGATAGCTTGCGAAAAAGATCATGTGAAAAGATACTTTCAATATCATGAAAAAATAACCTGTCGCCAAAAATACGCGCAGTCAAAAAATCGGTGTATTAACTGCCGCTGATTTTTAGAAAACGAAAATCTATTCAAAAGTATTTCTCGACGAAGCACTTGAAAAGCAGAGTACCTATACTTGCAACGTTTATATCTTCAGAACGAATTTGTTTTCGTCGACGATAAAGTTAGTCGATTTCAATATCGACGAAGAAATCATAACCGAAAACAGATCTAGATCAAATATGATCGATTCTACGCATAACATTTAGTTTTAAGTAAAATCGTGGATGGGAATGGGTATGGATATTGCGAAATCAATAACTATACTCATACTCTGATATAGCAGAACTTTTGTCGCTTAGTCGATAAAGTAAATTTAATTTCAGAATTGATTGATGATATTGATTGAGACGACATATTAAGACTGGTTTTAAAAGAAACAGCAATGTGAATTACTTAAAATTAGTTCTGTTTACTGTTCTTTGTTTATTTTTGATGTATATGTTTGAATCAAAATATTCAACCTCCGACAAAATGTAAAAACTAAACTACCGCTACAAGTGTGTTGGATAAAAAGGAAGACAGATGAAACATGAAACCTTCTTCTGGTGGTATCTATTTTCAACCAACCAACAGACACAATCGACTTGATAACTGACTGAGGTGGTAACTAAGTGACTTAATAACAATCTATTTGGTAATCAGCTTATTACTTAACATAAAATGTTGCTTACGAAACCCATCATGTTTGAATTAGGTTCACTTTCTGCTATGAATTCATGCAGCGATATTAAAACTGGAATTTACCTCTAGAAATGTTTTCTAGCTTTAGGTGATATTTTAGCCCATTACTAACTATTGCTATACCTACCTACTCTGAAAGTAGTTATCATCCAAATGAGTGACACCACGTAAGAAACGTTCTGCAACAACTGCTAGATACCTCGGCACAATCTCTCTTAGAGAGCGAGAGACAATCAACAATAATGCATTTTATGAGGTTTTGTTGGAAAAAAAATTAAACGAATCGAGATAAAAGCAGGCATGTGACCCTGAAATAAAGTGATAGAACGAAAAAAGTCATTTTCATTGTAAGTTTTTTTAAAACAATAAAGAGTGTTTTTTTTCTCCAAAAAGATAAAGATGTGCGCGATGTAGGTGGTATACACAACTCTACATTTCACTCTGTCCTCGTGACCTTGAGAACAACTCACACAAGTTGGGAATAGGGTGTAGGTGTGGGTGAGAATGCGGATCTGAGAAACGTGTGTAGGTGCGATAAACAGAAGAGTCGCACGATCCATCACTCCAATATCTACTGCTAAAGTCACACTCGACGCTCGCACTTTTCGTTGGGATGTGAAAAATATCAATCGCCCACTCACTGTGAATCATATTCATGGGGTTGGTATGGGTTGTGGGTTCGGGTGGGTATGGATGTGGATGTGTAGTTCTGGTGGGTGTGGGTGGCGAGAGAATCCATACTCGCACCTCACACCCACATCCATACCCTTTCAACTGTATTTTCTTCAAAAACTAGAAGAATGATGGTTCTACTTGTAGAAGAAAACACAGGTGAAGTAGGATAATTTTCGAAAAAAACTGCTGCCAAAAATATGATTAACCTATTTTATAGGAATTGTAGCTCGGATTCGATTAAAAACTGAATTCGGATCGTCCTATCGGTAACCAGAACAGATTTCTATCAAGACTTGATAAAAACTTTACATTAATCTGTCTACTAATCATCGGAATATCTTTACTAGGGTCTAGAGTGAATCCTGAGGATAGTCTCAATTTTTAGCATGGGAAAATTTGGACAGGAACTTAAATAAATCCTAGAAAGGATCCTCTTTAACCATAAGAAATCTTGCAAGGAGAAGATGCTAAGATTCAAGGCAGAATCCTAAATAGAACTTGACAAAGTCCATAAGACTTAGTATTCTGAGAGATCCTTCCAGAATTTGTCAAGGAATAAGCACAATGGGGTTTAGAAAAACATAAAGGTTTGTGAACTACTTTTTCAATGTCACCATAGTATTAAACCTTGGAAAAATCTGTGGCACAGCAACGGTTGACTTCCAACTACGATGAACATCTCTTGCATAAACTACTCGTGCATTCATGATAGAATACTTACTTTGCAATGCAAAAATAAAACGTTTTGCTTTTTATTTGACTCAGTTGAAAGTATGGCAATCGGTTTCTTCTTTCTTCTTAAGCCCTCCCTCCACCCTCAGAATCGATTTTCCCTTACAATGATTCCTTTGTTCTGAAATTTTCACAGATAAACGATCCTGGAGAGATACACTTCTGGTAAAAATTTCAGCTCGATTGGTCGTACTAGACCGGATTTCCAACTGATTCATAGGTCACTCTTGGCCTTCAGGAGAATCGATATAACTTCGTCGTAACATGAGGTAGAGAGCTCGGGCTGGTTTCAAATTAAAGCCAATGTCAGTATGCAACTTTTTTCCGAACAGAATTTTTATATTCCGCATGACTCATTTTTTATGAGAATTTTAGTAGAATCAAGGGGGAAACGGCGGATTTTTGGGATTGCCAATCCATGAAAAATAGGAAAAAAATCCAGAAAATCTCAAAAATCCAAAAAAAATCCAAAAATCCACCAGCAATGTCCTCTTGTAGATGAAGGAATTTCGAGCTGAAATTTTTATCATATGTAGGCCTTGTGGTCCTTAAAATATCCTGATAGTTTCAATGTAAACGAATGTTTCCTTCTTAAGATAATCAACTTTCAAGAAACGTGGATTTTCTGATCGTGCTGCGAAATATGAGTATTTCTTGCGATCGCATTATCTTCAGAAGAAAACATTCGTTTGCGCTGAAACTTTCAGAATATTCTAAGAACCACAAGACCTACATATGATAAAAATTTCAGCTCGAAATTCCTTCATTCTCAAGAGGACACTGCTGGTGGATTTTGGGGATTTTCAAAATCCAAAAATCCAAAAAAAATCCGAAAATCCAAAATCCGCGGTTTCCCCCTTGAGTAGAATGGTCTTAAAATTAGCATAAAAAAATGATGGTCCAACGACAGTGAATCCCACTTTTCTCAGTTCAGAAACCAACTATTAATCATCCGTTTGGATAAAAATTTACTCTCATTGAGACCTTTAAGACAAAAAAAAATATTGGTTATAGCTTGAAACAGGAGGGTGGAGTTCCAATTTTTCTGATTGGAAACTATGTTCTGAGAAAAACGCTACAGAAGCTTTAGAAAAGGATTTTTTCATTCAAATGCAGGAAATAATAGTATAAGGTGTATTGATAATATTTATTTATATGGAAGTTTTGAAAGCACACAATAGATGGTGTAAGCTAACACTACAGGTCGTCCTGTATGATATAAGAATGTTTATTTCATGCTGATAGAAGTAAAAAAGTAGTCTTCCCAAAACTAACAAAAACCATGAAAATCGGATAGTGAGGTGGAAGTCTCCTACGAAAGCCTGTAAAAAATTGGCCTTTTTTTTAAAATTTATATGTATTCTGAAAGAGAATACTCGACTTCAACTACTCTACCAAAAAATGTATTTTCTGAGGGGGAGGACCTTAAAGCGCCGTCTATTAGTAATGTTTGCATGACGAAGTAAATATGTCATTCACTTTTTTGTATAGAGTGTGAATGTGAGGAAGT
Source organism: Rotaria sp. Silwood2 (assembly GCA_905329745.1). Lineage (NCBI taxonomy): Eukaryota > Metazoa > Rotifera > Eurotatoria > Philodinida > Philodinidae > Rotaria > Rotaria sp. Silwood2. Next base: position 832,938 of record CAJNSZ010000025.1, read on the forward strand.
GTAGACAACATCCATACATTAGATCGATTACCTCTCTCCCAATCTCCCCATCCACCTTCATGTACGTGATATTCTCCAACTGCGTCGACGTTTACCCGCTTAGAAGCACATGTTGACATGAAATAGATGTTGTTTAATATTAAAACGATTGGATTAATAGATTGTGAATCAGATAGCCTTTAGACTACTACAGCAACTTATCTCAGAGACTTTTCTGAACGGTGACCCTTTATCTTCAGTAAGGTTGAGAAAAAGCAAACTTGTATTACTGTATAAAGACTTTAGTCATTGTATCAATATAATAATTTATGTTAAAACTCATTGGCGATATGAATATGATCGAAAGCTAAATGCAAATGTTGAGTTCCCACTAATTACATTCGAAATTTCTTCTGAATAATTTCGTTTCATATTATTTAATTCTACGATTACAGTTAGCTTTATTTCATCCTTGTTTTTGATTGCTCATCATAAACTTTCAGATCAATATTCGAATCTACCGATGGTCGTATTGACCGTTTGTCATTCGACATTTTATCACTCCTCCATCTTTCTGAGCATTCTTTGTTTAAAGTTAAACAATAATCATTCAGTATATGTACTCAGATACTGAAAGAAGACAGTTATTCCTCTGTACAACGGATAATAATAGAGTACCAGATTGATTGATGACCTGAAGTCGTTTTCATTGTATTCGTGTCATTATTTTTATGCATAATCAAACCAATGATACTGCCAAATATTACCAGCATCGTTTTAAAGCATGACGAAACAAAGTCAGTGTAGAGAGAGGTAAGAAGAAATAAACTTCCACATCTCAATCTCTATGATCTAATACATCATAATGGAAACAATAAGAAATTCTTCAAATACAATGATATACTTTTTTTTTAAATGGTATATATCTTGAGCTGTTTCAGTAGGCATAGAAAAATGTATCAGAATCAGCGCACCGAGGGAAAAACCTTCCAAGTGACAATTAAATCAATGTAATGGGATAAAAATCACACTCACTTTTTTTCCTCTTTCTTTTGTTGTCAAGCTGGCATTAACTTTTTCCAGCATTAAGAAAACAAACAAAACGATACAAACAAAACGGAACTATCAGCGTCACCATCGTCTGAATTATTAGTCAGTAACTTTAAGGCTGTGGCTGTGGAGTGCGGTGTGGGCATGCGTGAGGGTGTAGCTCGTCTCATCATGCACACCCACACTCGTAATCAATCCACATCATTATTGAATAAAGTAAACGAGATTTTAGATAATGGCACTACAACACAAATATAGAATATGATTTTAACAATAATCCATAATATTTTTTTCTAAATTAGAGCGAAAACGAAGAGCCTATCAGAATATCTTTAATTATATAGAAAGTCAGCATTTAATAAATGAATAATTAAATGAATTGAAATTAAGAAAAATATTTTAAACGTAGAATGAATGCACATTAAAATAGAAATCGTTGAATCTATAATCATTTATTTTTTCTTAGAGATAAATGATTTTTGTGCTAGTTTCTCCTTGAATGCAATTGGACATCGCCATGTGCAAAAGTTCGATTATTATATTTAAAAAAGTGATCTACATGGTCATAGTTGATAGTATCACTGATACGATTGGTAGCTCGATAGCCAACGAATGATCTTGTGGCAATAACTTGAGAAAAACCAATAGTCTGTGAAAATGAAACAAATAAGAAAATTAAAATATTATAGTTGGCATACTGAAAATATTTTGCAACCATCGAAAGCCACTCGGAATATATTGAGATCAAAAGTATATAATATGAAGAGATGTTTGAATGTTCTCGTTCAAATATAATTTGAATTCGCAGTGTACGATCTCCTTCGATGAAGAGAACAGATTCAACTAAATTTCCGTGAACACATATTTCTTCCGAAAATCTTTACTTGGTCATCCGTTTAAACCGATCAATTGCTTTAGTAAACGAAATTGAAGTACCACCTAGCCAAAAAAATCAAGATCTTGTGTTGACGTATTAAAACCATCTATTAATAGACATTGTAATACAAAACCACCTAATTTAATTTAATTTTTAGATATGACTCAAAAGAATATATTCTACTAAACTTACCAGCCATAACAAATAATGAAAAATTTATCCAGTCTTTGATTAAGAAAAATTCGAACGTATTATTTAAGTTGACTAAAAATTGGTTTATATTTTCAGCAATAACAGACGTTTGTTGTAAACTACCTTCACAGCATATACGAAATAATTGCGTTTCAATTGAAGTGAAACATCTATATATATACATATAAATACATAGAAAGATAATCAAAGAAGGAGATTATAGGCATGGCATATGCTGAACAATGTGTTGAATACGAATGTAAACGAACAAACGTTCGACATGAGTAGGCATTACAACGATCCATAACTTTCTTCAAACATTCAGATGTAAAATCATTATAAATGAATCGACGATATTGGCAACTGGATGATATTTGAATACAATGTATTAAATACTTTATTCGTTTAAGGAAGATTATTTTTTAATATATTTTTGAACTAAGTTTTAATTTAGAATAACTTACTGTTCAAGAAGGCGCTAAAATTGTCGTTTAGATCACATTGTCATATTTCATGCACATTCAGCAAACGCCAATGCATCAAAAACCAGCAAGAAATGAAGAGAAAAGAGTTAATAGAGAAAGAGAAATAATCCAAACAGTTTTTATGTTTCAAAGGTTGTTTTCGTTGAATGGTTGAATGTTCTAATCGATTTGTTATTTGTCTTTGTTGTTTATAAACTTTCGTTTTCATTTTCTTCTTGGAAAGTGATATGCTAAAGTAAACTATCAATATGTATGTTTCTTGCATTAATTGGATTCTTATCGTCAAATTTGAAAATAACAGCGAAACAAGTTAAAACTATGGAATTGAATTTTATGTCTCATTTAGAGTCACTGAACTCTTAGGTCCAAAAGTGCCTATGTAGCTTTTTTAAGTTGCGGTTGCGTTTTACTTCTGAGAAAATTTGATTTTCTTCGATGTTGATTGAAAAAGCATAAAAAACTATAAAAAAATTGGGTCCATATTTGGTAGCTTTTATCATCATAGCTGATTCTAATAGCGAAGAAAATAGCATATTCGAAATCAGTACAAAAAACTACGTCGAATAACATGTGTTTTGAAAAAATTGTTTTCCATGAAAAATCGATCCCCTAGAGAACTACGGGTGAGTTTTTTTCTGGAAAAAAAATTCCAAAATATATATTAATCGATGTAGTTTCTTTGCGCAGATTCAGAATATGCTATTCATTTCGCTATTGCAATCGGCTTTGATGATAAAAGCTATCAAATATGGACACAATATTTTACAGTTTTGTATGCTTTTGCTACCAACATCGAGGGAAATGCGACGGTCTCAAAAATAATACAAAAGTTTAAAAACACCTAAATAGCGACTTTTGAAGCTAAATGCCAGCGATTCTAAGTAAGCTAAAACTCTTCGTTCCATATATCCTTATGAACAGCTATAGAGAGATCTATAAATGTACATTTTAAGATAAACTCCAGTTATTTGTATTCGATGGGATATTTTTTACTTGATTAACTTTACATTTAATGCAATAATGTTTTTTATTTGGATGAACATAAAAAATGTCGTTTCTTGATTATGGGTCAGAATGCATAGAGATGTACATTACCCATCAACATTTGTAGTATGAACTAACTTTCGCCACTAGAATTTTACTCTTTTGAGTTATGTCATAAACGATGTAGAATTTCAAGGACTTTCAGAAAATCTTCGTTTTAGCCACTAGTCATTTTTGTCCATATGTTGGGATTATCACTTGGTGAATGGTATTCTAAAACATAGTGAACTATCCCATTTTGTAGAGAGAACATTTCTTCATCTTTTGAGGCGTTTCCTGACTCCAACCAAAATTTAGAGGCAGAGAAAAGTGCAAAGTACTAAGAGCAACCTAAAAGTTCAATTTTCTGACCAAGTACCGAGGGATAAGTCACTTGTATACTTTGGTATTTTTCATAAGCAAGTTAGAAAGAGCTAATATTTTGGATGTAGAGGTTTCGAATGACGGTCTACCATTTAATATACCTAAATCTAAAATCAAAATTTTTGCAGCGGATGATTTCTGATTAAATGGTTAGGTGCTCTCACGAATCTTCTCTTAGGGAATAGTGTATTGTAAAAGTCCATGGAACGTCAAGCTTTATTTTATTAATTCTATTTGTCATTACATGACCAATACTTTCCCATATTTACCAAAAAAAGTTCAATCAGCGGCTATTCAGTAACGGTTAAACAGTGCCACGAAGAATAATACGTTCAACAGATTTCTCTAATTCACATGATAGTAAACAACGCTGACATTTTAATTAATCTGTATTCCCATAGAATGTGGTCGCTTATTTATACATACATCAACATTTTATAACGAGTGGTCCATAAAGAACTGCCCTCTTAGTATTTTTAAGATTTCTCCTCTATTATCTCTGTGATTAAAACACTTTTTTTACCAAAAGATAGCGCTTGAAATTCTCTACAAAACCATATATGACTAGACTCCAAAACTATTTTTAAATATATTTGAAAAAAGATGAAAAATAAAGACATACAAAAAGCTGTAAAATGTAACGGGTTGGACATAATGAATGGCCACGCTTTGCATCCCATTTTTTCATCACTTATTTCGCCCTATTACAAGAACAAAATATGTCAAACAATGCAGCGTGAAAAGTTCTACAATTTACATACGATCGCCTATTTTATAGTTGCACTTTTTGTTTTCAAAATGAACAAAGTTTTGAGTGATCAAATTTTGATCGTGCGAAAATGATACATTTTTTTGGTACAAGATGAATTCGTTTTTTTCTTATTTCCTCTTATGATTTGTTCTTTGCAAATTGTAGAGCTTTTTCTGCTGCATCTTTTGGCATATTTTGTTTTTTAATAGGGCGAAGTGATGAAAACATTAGACGCAAAGCGCTGCCATTCATTATGTCCAACCCGTTACTTTTTACAGCTTTTTGTATGTCTTATATTTTTCATCTTTTTTCAAATATATCTAAAACAGTTTCAGGGTCTTGTCATATATGATTTTGTAGAGAATTTTAAGCGCTATCTTTCGATAAAAAAAGTTATTTAATCACAGAGATAATAGAGGAGAAATCTTAAAAATACTCAGAGGGAAGTTCTTTATGGGCCGCCCGTTACAATCTTTAAATTCAGTAAGTTCTCCATCATAAGTTTCTGTTAGAAAGAAAACAACCATTGAACTATAATGTGATGGATATTGTTGTCGTTATTTTCTTTTTGTACATTTAAAATATTAGATAGCAAGTAAAAATTAATAATCGAATCGAACAGAAAAGAAAAATGAAGACCATGCCATTGTTGCTTTTTTTTGTATAACAACTATACAAATGGATTTTTGAGATATTAAGCTAAAAATGTATCACAAGAAAAAACATGAATGAAAGAAACAAAATATACAACAAGGATTAATTCTTATATTAGAATTGAATAAATCAGCTGAAAGTGTTAAAAAAATACAAAACTGTTTATTACTATATAAGCCTTTCACGACCCTAACATGCTTTTAACATTGACTCTTTCGATAGATCATAGAAAGTCATACCATATATGAGATTTAGAAACTTTTTAAAAACATCTGGCAAAGGAATCTCTACATACAATCAAAAGTCCTTTTCTCGACACATTTGTTACAGCGTTCAGTCCAGTAAGTATTGATACAAGACAGTAGAATGATACGCCCACGTCGCTTCACTCACTCGAGCCTTTGATAACATTAGTGACTTATTAAATGAATGCCACTGAATAAAGCAAAACCACAGGCAGCAATATTGCCCTATGATTTATCACATCAAATGATCTCACGACGCCATCAAACGTCGTGAAGTTCAAAATGCACCAATCCTTTTTATTAGAATACCAAAGCGTGAACCGAATCTCTTTAGCCATAACGGGCCGACAATGTCAATGAGCTATCTAATTTGACCCTTCACATACTTATTTATTTGTCTCACTTTACCGAAACCTTCACATCAAATAAGTTTCGATAGACGAAGTTATTTTTACAAGTATTATGGAGAATACATTTTTCGATTGAAAGAGGATTCTAAAATAAATATCTTTTGTTGTTCTGTAACATTATGTTAATGTTTACTTGAAAGTGACTCACTTTCTTACATTAACAATCGAAGCCCTATAGAAAAATATTGCATCTTTCTTTTTTCTTTTTTTGTTTCAAACCACTATTTCTCAACACATCATCATCATAAACGTATTCAGCATATGGCTACAACTGCTGAAAAAAATTGTTGTTCTTTATGTGGCGAAGAAAAAGCCAAATCAAAATGTGAAGGATGTTCAAAAGATTTTTGCTCCAGTCATTTTGCAGATCATCGTCAAGAACTGAGTAAACAAATAGACGAAGTAGAAGTCACATGCAACCTCTTTCGACAAACACTTACCGAACAAACATCTCCATCATTAAAGCATTCAGTGATGCAAAACATTGATAAATGGGAACGTGAATCTATCGAGAAAATTCAACAAGCAGCAGAAGAAGCTAGACAATTATTACTCAAGTATATCACTGAAAATAAAACCGAAACAAGACTTCACTTGAATAAATTGACTGATCAAATATGGCAAACTCGTCAAGAAAATAACTTTGTTGAAACAGATATAAGTCAATGGCAAGAAGAACTATACAGATTAAAAAAAGAACTCACCAATTCATCGAATATTACACTTCAACAAGATTCTACATCACTTGTGCACAAGATTTATGTTCATATGAAAACTAGTAATTATACTGTTTATATTTGTAGTGACGAGAATAATGATATAACAAAGGATTCATTCGTTCCCGATTCTCAATCTTCTATTGTATATGAATTTAAGAAGTGATCAGAAATTTCTTTCAGCTCCTCATTCAAAGTTTAGTATAGTGAAATCATATTTCAATTTCTATTTAATTTCTTTGAATCTAACCAAAAGAGTGCGTTGGCAAAATCTGAAAGTCTATTTTCTTCTTCTGAAATTTGCCATATAGTATTACTCTTGGTGAATGAGCAATATTTATGTTATTAGCTAAAGAACGATAGGTTAATTTGATGATGATTATAGAAAATAAAAGATAATAGATTTATCTCAAGAATAAGAAACTCCAATGAAAAATTTTCACAAAGCAAAATACATTGTATTCAGTTTTTCTAAACCTCACAATAGAAAAGAACAATTTTAATATGAAAAAACTTAAAAATTAAAGCGACATATTTATAGCTCACGATGTTTTGAAAATTATTTTCTAAGTGTTGTCCACAAAAAAATAAACACCAAATTTAATCTACGTATTTGATTCAATCGTTACTTTTCTGCTTTTCAAACAGTAACGTTCTTAAAACAAAAATTTTCCTCTGATTGTAGCACAACTATATGTACCAAACATTAGCGCTAACGCAAAATGGATACAAAATGGTATTACTGTAGCTGGTGGTAATGGACGAGGTGCAGGATTGAATCAACTAAATTATCCACGCAATGTCTATATTGACATTGATCAGACTATGTATATTGCTGATTATTTGAATCATCGTATTGTGGAATGGAAATATGGAGCAGCCTGTGGTCAAGTTGTTGCTGGCGGAAATGGATTGGGAAATCGAACTCATCAATTGAATAATCCATCAGATGTTATCGTTGATGAAGAACGAGATTGTCTCATCATTTCTGATTATGCTAATCGACGAGTGATGCGATGGCCTCGTCGAAATGGCACCAATGGGCAAATACTCATATCTAATATCGACTGTTCGGGATTAACGATTGATAATTATGGATTTTTATACGTTTCTGATTCTCAAAATCATGAAGTAAGACGATGGCGAATGGAAGATAGTAGTGGAACGGTGGTGGCCGGTGGTAATGGTAGAGGTAGTCGCCTTGATCAACTCAGTTTTCCTACCTCGATATTTGTCGATCGAGATCACTCAGTTTACGTTTCGGATTCCGAAAATCATCGTGTAATGAAGTGGATGAAAGGTGCAAGAGAAGGTATTATCGCTGCAGGTGGTCAAGATAAAAAAAAAAGCTCAATACAATTATCATCCCCTCGTGGAATCTTTAGTGATTCGTTGGGTAATGTCTATGTTGTAGATTGGAGTAATGCTCGAGTATTACGTTGGTCTAAAGGAGCTACTCAGGGTACTATTGTTGTTGGTGGAAATGGGGAAGGAGCAGAAGCTCACCAGCTTTACTGTCCAATGGGCTTGTCGATCGATCGCCATGGCAATCTTTATGTTGTTGATAATTCTAATCATCGAATACAACTATTCAACATCGATCCAAAATCAACTTCGCTTAATTGAATTTGAACCACAATATAATTTAATATTAAATTTGAGGATCTCTTTTTTTTCTCGAACACTGATATGAATTGTCATAATACGTAATAATAAAGGTTTAGCTAATGTGAAAAAACTGAATTCATTTTCTAACATGATGCTCTTTTATTAATTAAAAATATTTAACCTTCTCACTCTATCTTCATGTCAATTATTTGAAAATTAAACTCACCTATACTTGTTAGTAGCATTTAAATACCTTATTAGATCGATGTTTTTTTCTTCGAAATTACATTTTTACTATTTTTATTTGATTTGAATACTTTTATTACGTAGCAATGTAACTTGAAGAACATTTCATTGAAATCAGTATTAATTAAATGAGTTCATTTTTCCAATGATTATATATTACTATCAAAAGAATCTTTAAAAAAATATAATTTGTGAAATGATAAGAAAAACGTTGATTGAGAAAAGTGATTTGGAAAAAATGTTCATTGTTGTCAGTCTCATTGTTATGATAATTATCAAAAGTTGTAAATACTCAAAAGAAAAAACTATTGGAACAATGAATTCGACAACCAAAACAAATTTTTATCCAAATTACAATATTCAATGACTTTTTTCTATCAAAGAAGATCACTTGAAATGCACACTGGATATTTTTATTTTTATGTTGTGTTTTTTAAATAAATAATGTTGTCAAGGTCATCATCATGCTATTCGCAGTCGCCAATGAAAATATTTGCAATAATGATGATATTCATTCATAGACTATCATAAAAAACATATATATAATTATGTTAAAATCAGAATGATTAATCGAAACCAAACTTCATTTATTCATCTAGATGATTGTCTATACGAAGTGAGTGTTCAACATACAAAATTAATTATTACCATTACTGTGAATATATGTTTGAAGTGCACGAGTATTATGTGACAAACATCTTTTTTTCTTCTACATCAATGTTTATTGAAGAACGACTCATGCTATTTTGTGTCAGACGGCGACACAAAGTGAAATATTTTGCTTTTTTTCTTCTTTTCCTTTCGCATTCTTTTTTCCAACATACAAATATCAGCATATGCAACACATGGCTACAAATATCAATAATAATCATTGCACGATATGTAACAAAGAAGGCTTGCTATCAAAATGTGGAGAATGTTCAAAAAGTTTTTGCTACAACCATATAGAGGATCATCGTAACGAATTAAGGAAAAAACAACTGTCTGAAATAAGAAGTACTTGTGATCTTTTGGGGCAGTCACTTTCTGAACAAAGACTTCAGCTACGAAAGCATCCGATGATAGAACGAATTGAACAATGGGAACGTGACTCGATTAACAAGATTCGACAAACTGCAGAAGAAGCCAAACAACTATTATTTCGACACACTAATACACATTTTGCTGGAATAGAAATTCAACTGGATAGATTGACTGATCAATTGAAACAAAGTAGTCGAACAGACGACATCCATGAAATAGATTTATCTCGATTCAAGACAAAACTAGAACAACTGACAGAATTACTGTTTAAGCCACCAAATATCAATGTCCGAGAAGATCCAATACCATTTGTGGTAAAAATTATTCTAGACGTACAACATGGTATGTATCTACGAATTATACATGTACTGACAGCAATGATGTGATAAAAAAGGATTTGGTTTTTCTAAATTCTTAATGAGATATTGATGGCATACTCATAGTTATGTCTCACTGTTAGGAGATAGAAAAATTGCCTAATCGTCATATTAAATTAAGAGAACATTACACAATATTATATGATCATACTTCTATAGGGTTATCTTTATAAGACAGTAGTTCAACTGCATCAATTTCTCTTGAAGAAATATTCTACACGAAACTAAAAAATTCATCAATCTTCTACTAAAATTCAGAAGGTCATTTTTTCTAGTATGATCTTTCATTGAAGAACTAATGTCCTTGGAAATGATAAGATACTATTTTACAAGGAATATCATTTTCTGAGGTAATAATTAAGATAAAGTTATTCACGAATATTTAGTTTCACGTATTGAATGAAAGCAATAATACCTTTTTTTGTCATGATAAATATCAATTTATGAAAGTCACATAGAATTCTACTTTCGCGATTGTTTCTTTTATGAGAACAACTTCTTTAGAAATCTATTCCGTTAACTTTCTCCAGTCACATATGATTTGTATTATCAATAGTTGCATCACAATATGTAAATCTAACATTGATGAGCTTCCGAATACTTAAGTCTGTTGGCTTTGTCTATACTACAGTATTCAGTTTAGATTTTCGAAACATAGTTTATTCAAAAATGTCATTTGAATCAAAAGATGTTTCCTAGTTAAGGATTAATTTATGTTGTTTCTCTCAATTTCATGTAAAAAACAGTTTCCCAAACTGAAGAGGACACCCTATGAATTCACATTGACTTTATTCATTTAGAAGAAACAACAATACCAAATCGTGGACAACATACACTTGATAGATCTTATAGAAGTGAAATAAGAGGTGACGAAACTCGTTTAAATACTGACAATCGATCAATAACGGTTAGTTAAGTATTATCTATCTCTGATGAAATAAGTGTTCATGTCTTTAGAGAAGTAATCTCCCTAATGACTCCAATCAACCAACAACATCAAGAATTTCTAGTCGAGTCATAAATAATGATGTACATAACGAAAATAATCCCAGTCAACGACGATTTGACACTAATGAACGAACAATAATTTCTTTAACCAACAATCGTATTACTTTTGATGATTCTGATGATGATAACGCTTCAGGTTATATTTCTTGGGCTCAGCGAGATATAATTGACTATCGTAATAATTATCCAAATGCACGATCAGATCCAAAAATAATACAAAATTATCTTTTTTATACAAATAAGATACAATCTTATCCAGATGGTGATTTTATTGATAATATACATACAATATGGTTTCGTGATTATGATAGATTAGAATTTCATCATGGTTACACTCAATGGTTATTTCCGCTACAAGAAAGAGGACTTAATTGGCATATCGAACCATTACAAAAACATGAAATTGAATCAATAAAAAAAGATGACCAAGCATTAAAACGAATACTTATATCTTATAAACTCATGTAAGTCTAACAATGAATTTTTTTCTCTTACAAAAGAAATATCAATCTCTATAAATAAATAATCTTCTAAAAATTGACATATTCTATTTGATAAATTAGGCTTGATTTTTATGGTTTTAAGTTAATCAATGAAAAGACAGGTGAAATAGATCGTTTACCTGATGATTCTTATAAATCACGTTTTCATGATCTCGATACATCATCACATAATTATTTACGTATCACTGTAAGTTTATAAATAACAAATTTTTTTATTAGAAAATCATTCATATACTATCATTTTCTAGCGTATTTTAAAATGTTTGGGTGAATTTGATTATGAATATCTTAAATTTCCTTTTCTTGAACAAATATTACGAGAAATTATTATAGAAAATACATTAACAAATTGCCTTCAATCATGTAAAGATTATTGGATTGAAACTTTACGTAGTCGAGATGAACGACGTGCTATTCGACAATATGCAAGACAATTAATTGATTATCGCAATAAGGGATTGACACCAAGTAAATCTTTTCGTGCTATTAGGCCCTCAACAACAAAAGTAACAACAACAAAAACTTGAAAATATATTGTTATCAGACAACGATAATGATGATTCGAAAATATCTGTGATAATACATTCAAGGCTTTTGTTGTCACATATTTCAATAAAAAATATCATGCTTAATTGACAGAATGAAGTTGATGTGTTTAAACAACATGAGCACAGTAAAAGCAGAGGTTGTTGAATAGCCTTAAAAAAAGATTTCTCAAATCTTCTAATCGAACACATTGAATGACACAATAAAAAAAATTTCAATAAACTGCCAACAAATTAGTTGACAATAGATATTAATGCTTAATCCTTTTTCAATCAAATTGACTTTGAGAATAAATGTTGAATTCTATTGTAGTATTTGTTTTAAAGCTCACGACTCAACATAGGCAGCACATGATATTTCAAGTTTACTCAGAGTATTGTTTGCAGTAGATATGTATCCTTTGATTGTTTCGTTATAATGATGCAATTTGAAGCTATGATATAAGAACATAAATATTAGAGTTACTTCATATCCTAAAATTACCACCCATGATAAAACTATTATTCGCATTTAATTTTATGGAAAGTTTTTATTTATATTCGAATATATTCTCGCGTGTTTGTTTTCTTGTATTGTCAGATCTGTAGCTAATAGAAAGTTTAACAATTTAGATTTCAATATTTTTTTTAAAGAAACTTTCGTTCATCTAATGAATTATAAATGAATTGAAGAGTAATTATATATACAAGTTAGGATAATAACATCTTCATCTTTCTTCTTTTGATAGTCATGTTGGAAGTCTCAACATAAATTTAAATCCTTGAATAGAATTTTCTGGAAGGCATCGTCAAGAAAAAATAACATTTGCAATGTATGACTGTTTGCATATGTTTCTTTTTTTTTTAAATTCATGTGTCTTGGGCAAAAAAGTAGAAGAGAAGAATCATGAAAACGTTTTTTGTAACGTCACAAACAGAAAGAAACAATTATTAGTCGATAGTAATTAACATTCACATACTCCATAATGCCATAGTTATAATTTTGAAAATAAAATAGAAGTTGTATATGTCAAAAATGAAAGAATTATGAATTCAATGAAATGATATACGCCATGGATTCTTGAAGAATAATGATAGAATTTTGAAGACAAATTAGTTATTGAATTAATGCGTGAAACTGAATACTGCATGTTGCGCGTAATACATATAAATATACAAGCAAAGACAATACAATAGAAATATGAAGGGTTTGGGGATAGATATTGAATTGTGGGTGTAGGTGTACTTGAAATAAATAAAAAGCACATAAATATTTTATTATCTTCGTTTGGTTGTAAAAAATAAGTATCGTTGTTCGTAGGAAATCATTGGTTTAGATAATTAAAAGTGAATCACAATATTGAGTACTTTATTATATAGTTTTGTCTTCAGAAAAAAAATGACCAAAAAGATTTTATACTATAAGAAGAAAACACAAATTCAATATTCAACTTCATGTCATTTAAAACTTCTTAAATATACATCATTATGACCGAAAATTTTTTAACTGACGCATCGAATATTTACATTGAAGTTTTGGTAATGGTTTAGGTATAGAAATTTGATAGCTTGGATATATTATAGTATTTAATATAATAGAAGGATATTTTCCTGTTGGCTGGCATGATGATAATTGATAATGTAGTTTAAGTATATGTTGTTGTGTCCACTTCCAATGTTGAAACTGTTGTAATGCGGCTTTATGCAGTGCATCCAGAATACGTTGATGTATTTCTTCTTCTATGCTTGAACCTTGACGCAATTTGTCAAGTATAACGTCATAACATAAAGCTTCTTCTTGTAGCATTTCAAAAGATAAAGAACCAAATAGACAGAAATGGAAGAAACTCGAGTTAAATTCATGTAATATATCGTGACTTTGTTCATATTCTCGTATTTTTGTCACTAATTCACTATATCGTTCTTCTAGTTTCGGTGTTAATACACATATTTCTTCTAATATATGTTCACGTATTTCCTTCTGTATCAATTCATCTTTGATTAAGTCACATATTTCTTTTGGTAAACTTTCGTGGTTCGATAGATCGAAACTAAATTCTAAATTGAAATTTTCTTCTACATTGTTATGTAAACTTTTTCTTCTGCGTAATTCAATTACTGCACATTGACATAATTCACTTTGTAAACGCTCATACATAATCTCTAGTACCCGTCGATACACTGGTTCAAGAATTTCCGTCTGTCCAATTTGTCTCCTAAACCAAAACCTATCTTCATTTGAATACGTTCGATGAACAATCAGTTTCTGTCGTTGTTGTAATGTAGGATAATAGAAGAAAAGCCAATCTGAGCACGGTCGATCGAAAATTCTCTGCAAAGAACATCTTTCATCTTGATCAGGATCAACGTTGTTTTCATTTGTTGTTGAAAGAATTTCTTTTGCACCTTTCTCTATTTTATATATAAGTTTTTTGAGAGATTTTAGTAGCAATGAATTGAAAATAGAAAAACAATGTTCGGCAATTTTATATACGTGATAACGAAGACGTGGTCCAAATAATTCGTAAGCACTTAAAATAAACATAATAAACCAATATATTTGATCGATCACTTTATCATTAGTAAAATTATATTCTTCTTTCGCAATTGCAATTGCAAAACGAACAGCCATGTCTTGAATAACAGATGGCTTAATTATTTGTAAGTATTCTTCTAACATAGGGCTATATACTAAAGTTGAAAAGAAAATAGAATCGACTTCGTGCAAAGTAGGATCTGGTCGTGGCCCAATACCAAGAAAATCGAGAAGAGCAATTATAGGTATAACATCATTTTGTTTAGATAGATGAGTAAATAGTTGTCGAACTGAATGAAACGAAAGTGACTCGAGAGCGAAAGAAAAATGTTTATATTCAATGCGTGGATTGAGTTTATAATGACCATCGTTGTCTCGTGCTGATTCAAAACGATCCGCAGAAGACACCATAGCAGCTAAATATGGAATTTTTTCGATCTTATCATCATCAAGAGTCAAAATTTGACCTGAACCGAAACGAAATGTTTTAATCGTAGTTATTTTCTCACCAATATTGTTGATCATTGTATGAGAGTATCAACGCAGCAATATATATGTTTGATCTATTTATATGTCGTTATGAATATTTCAAGATAACTAAACAATTTAAGATACAAAAAAATACATGCATTTATTCTCTGGATATAGCCTATAACTTTTGACATACATGTGATAAAGCGTTAGTAAGCGAAAAATTTTCTTCAGACACGTTAGTACGAAACAATATTACCTTACGTCTAATTCATTATTGTGGAAAAAACGAAGCATTTTTTTTATTATTCTTTTCTTCCGATTTTTCACGTTGGAAATTTTTAAATACTAGTAAATATGATTCATTTAGGGTTTTTTCCAACTATCACATTTCTTGTTCATTGAAATGTCCTTTGCAAACATTTTGATACCGGTAAAATTATCTGCTCGTTAGTAAGAATTCAAATCAATGATTATGATTTCAAAATGATTCAAGTTACCAAAAGAAAAAACTGTATTTACAACCATTTTGTCATATCTCTTGGTTTAATGACGATGATTTTTCATCAAGTCCTACAATTCAAACTTTTCTTGTATTTTAATATGAGAGACTGAAGCAAATCAATAATTGTGGATGAATTCGCCAAGATGATTTGTGTATCTTATTTCTTTCGATGAATAGTAGATGCTAGTCATCGTCTACTTTTATGCTTTTAGAAGAGCAAATCAAGAAAATCAATATAATGTGTCTTTCGAATAAAAATATCGAAAATAGTCAAGATGAGTTCTTCAAATTCATTACTACCCATAGATACTGTGTCAATGACACAGTGTCATTGATGACAAATAATTCTTATGTTCATAGTATATTGCTTTCAATTGAACTATATCAAGAAGTTGACTATCGTGAAGATGTAATCGCTACATTTTTCTGTCAAAAATTAATTTTGAAGCAATCGTCGCCGAGTCAAAAAAATCTTCGGTGCTTGTTGGTAGAAGTTCGTAGCCATTTGAAATTGAATTAAACGAATATACAGCTCTCGCTATTTGAAGCACAATATATTTTGTATCCAAATCGTCCTACTATCGAATATTTGGTCGTTGCTAACTTTCAACAATCCATTGTATACTCTATGAATATCAATACGAATATCTTTCATCTAATGTTGTTAAGCAACCCATTAACTATTGCCATTCCGGTTTTAGTATGACAATTCGTATTACAAGTATCACTCATAATAGATCTTTTAACATGTAAGAAATAAAAAAATTAATACAATAAAATGGAAGTTTCTTAGTTTTCATTTATTAAAAATGAATTTTAAATCATATTTGTAACATATAGATAAATTAACAAGGTAACTACGTTAACTTATATTTACTGGAAGAATTGCCTTAAGAGTCAGATAAAGTAATTCAAGGTACGGTGGAAATCGATAATCCTAAGAATGTACGAATAAAATGAAATGAATTCGATTCATTAGTCAGTAAACTTAACAAGTACAAAATATTTATGTAAAGAATAAATTTGTCGATATTACCTTCTAGCAACAATTAAGGGTATTGATGAGAACCTGTTGAAAGAAACGTTAAGAAACCGTTATACACAAGAATACATTACCAAGAATTAATTTCTCTGAAATACTTGTAAAAAACCGTGTCATAAATGTCTCATATTCAATGAAGTGTAAAGAATCCAGAATAGATCTTTCGGCAGGTTTTAGCTTAGCGAAACTACTGAAAATGACGATTAATCTATAGAAATATGAAAATGATGTTACAATTACTATGCTCAATAAAGCGCAATCAACTCTACTTTCATTAATTACAAATGAATAATATTTGCATGAACAACATATAAATATTTCTTTGATAGCAAAGCTTCAATCCAATAGAGACAATATCAGTTTGTTTCTTTTTGTTACAATTACATGCATATCTTGTTATTGATCAAAATCAATTGTCTAATGAATAAAATAACAAAAATATTATAGATTCTCTTATATGCATCCAATTTATCATGATAGTATTATTCATATGAATGAATAGATTTTGTTTTCTCTTTCTATAGAAGTAAATAAATATATCATTAGTAATCTTCTGCTAAGTGATGAAAGAAAAATAGAAAAAAATAATAAAAAGAAAGAGTATCCATAACTGTCAGCAAGATATGCATGTCATCACCTTATGGACATAAAGAGATATAAACGATAGAGGCACTTCGTTTCTTTTAAAAAGAAAAGTATTTGATCAACAGCAGAAACAAACTGATGTGGTCTCAACAATTATTTTTCGTTTGGCTTTTTACTTTGACTATTCTAACAACACAAAGTCATGTTATTCATGTTTGTTTTATTAATAGGATCATGAATTTATAATAATCATATAATCATTTATTTAGAAACGAGGTTTACTTTCAAAACTATTTGGTAGTAGTAGTAGTAAATCGACTCGTGATACTGAAGCTGATATGACACCACGTGAACGATCAAAATTTCGTGAATTACTTAAAAATCCAATAGTTATTTCAATGCTCAGTAAATTAATTTTCATTCTTTTTTGCTTATCTATTTCAACTTAATCTCCTTATAAATAAAAAGGTGCTGCTGTTGGTATGGCAATTCAAAAAGCATTATCTGCAAGAAACATGGATGATGTATGTGAAAATAAATATATTAAACTGGCTTCAACAGTTGGCGTTATGAATCCTCAACTTCAACAAGCAGTTAATTTACTTGGTTGTAATGCACCTAATCGAAAGTATGGTAGTAATAAGTCTAAGGATAAATATGGTTCACTAACCACAACCCCTGCTTATGATGCAGATGAAGATAATCAAAATGAACCAGAACAAACGGATGATGAAGATGATAATAAAAATAGTGAAGGAACGTTAGAAAGTGGTTTTCCACCTGAACAACGTTCAAAATTACAACAATTAATTAGTATAACACGTGGTGAAAAAGGTGCTAAACGTAATTTTATTAAAGGTCTTTTTGGTATAAATAAAAAAGATAAAACATTTAAAAAAGGTCAAAAATTACCATCATCATCATATAAAATGGATAAAGATGATGCTGATGCAATGAAAAATCTTGAACAAGAACTCGAACATTTTAATAAAGCGATTAATTAAAAACTTTTTACGAACGAATTTGTATCGCATTTTGCTTAATTAAAATAAAATTTCAAAGAAAATCTAATCTTATGTAAAAAAAAAAAAAAACATTCCTATATCATTCATCAAATAAGATCTAGGGATTTATTGATATTAATTGCAGAAAGAAGAAGAACAGTTCTGTTTCTCATTTCATGCTTTCATACTTTCTCTTTATTATTTCGCACATATCGTATGTCTTATATCATGACAATGGGCACCGTTTAATATATAATTTTCTATTGATTCGATTGAGAAAATATATTTCGAAAATAAGATTCATATTATTAATGAATGCAATCGTAATTACAATATGTGATAACGAGAGAATGAACAAAAATATCGATAAAATCAAGATAGAATTTATTCTCTAAGTCATAACTAATAATAACTACATTGAAAAACAATCAGCAATAAGAAAACATACTATGAGTTCATCAAGTAAATTAATATTCATCGATGTATTTATTTTGTCGATAAAACTGTTAAAGCAGTTGATATTGCTCATGTAAAAGGTGCTAGTAAAGAAATTTCACCTAATAATCCTCGTAAAAATGCTTATACTGTAAATATAGATCAACTTTTAGGTGATCAAGCAATCATTCATGAAGCTCCTGTCATAGCAATAACTGAAACGAGCAAATGAACAAAAAAAAGTAATATTTCTACATCAGAACATTTTAATGTGCGAAATTCAGTAAATATGCATTTTTTTGCGAATACTTTATATTGTGTTAGAAGTAATCACATGCCGCTAGCTATATCAATCATCTAGAAATCATGCATCGATCCTCATTCGTCTAAAATTTGTTTGCATAAAATAAATAAGATTTTGATTTGAATAAAAGAATTTTTTTCTAAAGGAAGTATCAAAAACAACAACAAACTTTTCAAGGAAATCTTCTAACTGATTCTATGTACTAGGCTTGATCGTTTAGTCATAAATAGATTTCAGTGGAACGAAGAAAAAATTCCTAAGAATCCTATACTAAAAACCAATGTTGTCTGTTAATAGCTTAGAATGACGAATATATGAAACGTGATTTGCCATTTTGAAAAAATGGCACACATAGAAAATGATAATAAATTCGTTAGTCTCATTATTATTCTTTTTTTGTTTGTTTACATGTACACTACTGTTGCTATCGTTGTCATGTTTAGACTTATTGCATATTTGTCTAAAACAATAAGTGACTTGCTTATAATCATCAAATGAAATTCGATTTTTATTGTTAATGATGATATTCGTAACAATGAAATACGACATAAAACTTGAGTTATTTGTCAGTACTTGAATTGAAACTTTACGTAACGAAAAAGAAGATTAGCCATGTTATGTGCAACAAAAAATATATCATCAGACAATTTATGATTATGAGGAAAATTTTATGAAAAAATAACATTGTTTTTTCGTACAGAGGCGTTCATATCTTAACAAGGATATATCTGAAATACGCAGCCTTTTGAATTTTTCTTAGTCTTACTAAAATGTACTTGTAGCAAAAAGAAATGAAGTCCAAAGCTCAAAACTACTTAAGCTATTTGTCTTATTTGTGGAGAAACATCAATTAATCATAAATGTCAGGTAGAGATTATGAGATAAATAGGATTTCTGTTGTTCTGATAAAGCATCTGTTGATAGGTAATATTCAGATAATATTGAAAATAATCAGTAAAGATCCAACAAAACATATTTAAGTTAATGTCTTATCAAAAGATTAGATTTATTTTCTTTTTCTCTAAAAATGAAGAAATTTGTCATATGTTTTCTATGAAAAATCATATTTTGATTTCATCGATTTTTGTCAATTTATCAATTATTTTTCCAAGCTTTTTAGCTGATAATATAACTTACTTATCATAAATATTAATCGGCATAAGATTACAATTCTTTTGAGAAGTAAGAAAACTTTAATACAAAGTTTTATAATTTATTATTTTTCGTTCAATTCGTACTTTTTATTCTGTTCGGTGATTCTGTTTTTATCCAAGGACATACTGAATAAGAGACTACAGAAACATCTTTTAAAATACATAAAAAATTTCTATAATAAAAACCTAAACTAGATTTTTCTGTTTTAGATGTTTTCATAAGTTTCTAAGATTCAGATAAAATCGATGAATATATCGATATAGAAGCACATTTTTATCAATTACAAATTTCAACAATTCGTATTAATATACATTCAAATCCGTTCGATTATAAAGTCATAACCTTTCAACATATATTCATATATAAAAATCTGAAAGAGTTATTTTGTTTTCGTTGAATAATAAAAAATAAATTTTAAATATTAATACGAAAATTATCAAATCATGTTCAAACAACATTAATAAAGTCAAGATTATAGATTGAATTTTAGCTTTTTTGTTTGTTCTAAGCATACGTCAAAATTTTTCATTTATTTTTCTTTCATCCGTCCGTCTGATCAACTATTTTGTTGTTCTGCTTATCCATATCTATTCAATTCAAATCTTGGACGATGAGAGAAAATATTCGTTTCTATTGTTTTTATTCTTTCGGTGGTGTGACATTCATATACAAACGTATACACATAGGCGCTTGTTATCACTAACTGGACAGAGCAAATACCAGCAATATCAATAAAAATCAAAACAAACAAAACGCATGTACAAAAATTTTCTTTTGAAAACAATATACTAAATGTCATTACCATCATCTATTCATCAAGCTCAACGAGAAGCTTATAGACATAAACTTATGTTTGAATTAATGTTTTATGATAATGAAGATATTGATTTAAAACGATATATTCGAGCATTTGTAAGTTTTATTAAATAATTCTTCTTCTTTTTTTTGTTTTGTTTCGAATAATATTATTATGGTTATTTAGGATATGAGATTATCACGTAATACAGCATTTTCAAAAATTCCGTGTGGTCCAGTTATTATTATTGATAAATCCAAAATTGCATCATGGTCAACAAGCAATTCAAAATATAAAACTGAATTATGTAAATATTATATTGAAACAGGTACATGCAAATTTGATGGTGATTGTACATTTGCTCATGGTCCTGATGATTTACGAAATGCAAATCATAAATCAGTTTTATGCCGACTTTTCCATATGACTAACAATTGTCCTTATGGTAAAAATTTTGTTTTGTTTTTTTTTTATTATAAAGGATAATATAATTTCTGTTTTCTTTTTGTATATTTTTTTCTTAGGTGAAAATTGTGCATTTATTCATGATGAATATAAACGTTCATCGATTATAATTAAACCAGGTTATATTTATGCACCACGATATGTACAAGCAAATGGTGATCAAACAACAATTGATGAACAAGAATATCAACAACGTTCAAGACGTTCAAGTTCTGGTTATGCATCAATCGACGAACAATTATCGATTTAAATAGAAAAAATAATAATAATAATAATGGTGACGGCAAATAGTCGTTCCCATCCCACGATTGATAAATTATATTTTTGATATCTAAAAGAATAGATGTCCTTTTTTTTCTTTTAGATTATTGCAAATGAATTTTTCTTTTTCTGTGTTTCTTTGTACGAAAATTTATTGCTAGATTCTATCAGATATCTTGTTTATTAGTTTTATATATAATATTGTTATCTTATTGAGTATACTATGATAAAATATGTTTGAATTTTCAAGAGTTCAATTGGAAAGAGTACCAGAATTTTTTTTTTTTGCTTTATTTTTTGTTCGTTGAATTAATATTAATCTTATTTATTATTATTATTTTTTTTTTGTGTTATTTGATTGAATTGTGTGACATGTTGAGAGAATATATATATGTGATAATTATAAAATATATGAATAAGAATTTGTTTTCATAAACAAATCTATTATATATAACTCCTGATGAAATTATGTTTTCAAGAAAAATTTTTAATTTTTGCTATATATGAATATTGGATTTCAATCGATGAGTTCTAATATTTATGCTTCTTTATAACAAGAAAACAAAGATTCGCTATTGAACTATTGCATACTATTATTCATTAAACAAAACTAGTCACTCGATCCTTCGTAGAATGTATAGGATAAAAATAAAAGAAGATAAAATTTCGTAATGATTACTGATTAAGTCCAGAAAAAAGTGAATTAATGAAAATAAAACTCTGCTCATGTGTCTGTTTGATACATGAAAGTAAAGCGGCCTAGGTCATAATATGTTGCATCTTGCTATTCAACGAAGTTTCTTTTTAAGTTAACAATCTCTTACTAATTCATTTTAGGAGATTGTCAATAAAATACGATTGTTTATATTACATAGTGATAAAAAAAGACAATAGTATGTAAGAATCATCATTTTATTCTTATCTTTGTGTTCCCTAGTGAATGTACTGAGTTCAAGGTACTCATGTACTGAAATAATTGTCAGCAGAGTACCTTTTCGGATATCTTGCTGAGAATTGTCTCGATATATGATTACTCACTAGATGCCCGCCCTGTTTCTATAGCATTCTATGAAAAAAACCTTTCAAAAAATTAGTAGATTGTATATTTAGAAGGATGTTGTAGTCAAGTAAATAAAGATATACTTTTCATGTAGATTTATGATTCTTAGTGCCATTTAATTTAAGTGATTCTTAAAATGCAGAAAAAAGACCATCGTCAGTTAGCGCAATCTATCATTGGTTATAAACACGGATTCGTCGATCTATGAATCATAGTTGACAACAGATTAGCTGTATCTACTAGCCGGACTTCCATTTATTTTTTTGTACAAATTAATCTTCAGATTGTTGTATATGCATGCTGTTTCATATTTTGTCGTTATTCTTCTTCATAAATCGAATTGATTTATCGATAACAGAAGGAGAAAGATCAATCAATATAAAATGTATTGATTTACTTGTTGGACAATATCGTTGCCAACAACCAAAAATTGATGATCAAACACAAGAACCTCAAGGTTGTGAACGACATCCTTTAATATTAAACGGGGTAGAAAAATTTATTGATACAGCTCCAATAAGTTGTTATACAGCTCCAAAAATTATTTGTGAAGGAGGAATTTATAATGAAACATTAGATGGATATGTTTTTGAAAAACATACATCATGTCGATGGACAAATGGAAAATATTATCGTACAACATTAATTTTATCCTTATTTTTAGGTATTGAAATATTGTTTCAAAAAGAAAAATGAATTATTCTTTTTTTGATATTTTATTAGGCATTTTTGGTATTGATCGTATTTATTTGGGATATTATGTTAGTGGTTTGCTAAAATTATTTACTTGTGGTTTTATGCTTGTCGGTGCTCTAGTCGATTTTTTGTAAGTAAAATAAAATTTTCTTATCTTAAAACTAAACATTATTTTCTATATGATAGATTAATTGCTCTTCAAGTTCTTACACCTGCTGATGGTTCACATTATATCATTGATTATTATGGACCTCGTCTTTTATGGACAGAATTTAATGAAAATCGAACTTATTTAAAACCACAAAACTATTAATTCTATTGTTTTTTTTTCCTTGTATATGTGTTATTTCTTGTTAAATTTATTTTTATCATTCTCATTATGCAATACTAAGAATTAAAGTCAGGTGTTATTATTTGCATTTTTTTTCTTTACATAAGAAATAAGTACTTATATTCGAAATTTGAATGTTTGTTGTTTGTAGATTATATTTTTAAGATATTCCAGAAAAATATGTTACTGATAAAAATCTTGGTAAATGAAATTTTCAAATAGTTTGACAATCTAAAAATCTTGTCAAATCAAATATATAGGATAAGCACAAAAATTCTTGCATTTTGATATATCTTTTCATAGAAAAGACATTCCATCAATTTTCTTATACAATATATTCGAGATAATTATTCTGATGTTCGATATATAACTTCATCATTTTAATGCACTATTGAAAGTATATTTTCGAAGTACACAATTGATATCAAATTAAATTCGTTAGTTATTATTCCGGCTAAGTTGTTATAACTGTTGATTATCTAGTCTATGTTGAATACATGTCAAAAAGGATAGGTGTACATGTATATTTCAAAATGAATATATTTGACAAGCCTTCATTTGTTTTTCTCTTCTATTTTAAAGTAATAATAAAGTTATATTTCTTACGTTCCTCATATAAAGATAATCAAACCTGATGAAAGTTGGTCATGATGACATTTTCTTTTTCTTTATTATTCTAATCTTTGGCACAAACATAGATTATATTACTAGTCACCATATAAGCTACTGTATGATTAGCAACTGTCAAAATATCATAAAAATACGAATAAATACTACTTTTTTTTGTCGTTGCTATCAATGAATGTCGTTTGTTGACTAAAATTTTCATTACTTATTACATTCTCTGAATTTATGAGTTCTCAAAAAGCCTAGTAAAATTACTATGATAATCAAGAAGCTCAGTTCAATACGTGTTGTGTATTTCGAAAAGATATTTGAAGAGCATATTAAAAATATGAGATTGCATATCGAACATTAGAACAACAGCTTTCTTGGATATACAGTGTCAAGAGATGAATAAAATCTCTTTCTTATGAAAAGATATATCGAAATACAAAAATTTTTTGATCATATCAAGTATTCAAACTTTCTAGTCTGGATAGGTTTATTCTTATCTACATTCATGATTATTTTATTAGTAAGCAGGTGTTAACCATATGACAATGAATAATTATTTAATATCTTTTATACACCTAGATAACAATTAGTTCCGCTTTTCAATCGGCAGTCGGTATCCGGTCTTGATAATTGGAGTAAATTACTGTATAAAAACGCTTGAAAAATACACATAGTTGAGTTGACGAACAGTTCCACGTCAATTATTTTTACTTATTGAACATGATAATTCCGCATAAATACAAGATAAGCCCATCATAAATTAAAGTGAATGTCAGTCAATGTCGTTCTTATTCCTGACTTTTATGCTTGCTGATTCATTGTGTTTTTAATGACTTTTTCTAAATATAAATTTACGCTTGCAATTCCAATATGTCAATATTCATAAAATCTAGGCAGTAATATTTGATATTATATACAGTTTGTTTTTTGCATATAAACTTGACAAAGTTGAACAAAGCAATTTTGAATATACTCTTCAGTCACATTAGTTATTAGATTAAAAGCAAACGAATATAAAAATGTAAGTATTTATGTATTTTTTACTTAGAACATTTCTTCTCATTTAAATTCATTTACTCAGAGTAGTTTTCCACTAGCGAAAGAGAATGTCCCAATCAAAAATAATGTTAATCCTAGACGCTGTTCTTTATCTTTATCTGTTCGGAAATGAAGGGAAAATATTTAAAAAATAACTAGAAATGTTATTTCAATAATTAAGAACGAATGGATAACAATCTATAATATTAATTTTTTTTTCTTTTAGATCTAAACAAAAAAATTAAAATTGTTTTTTTTTTGACACTCATAAATATTTCATTAAACTTTAAAATAAGTATATTCCAAATGTCAATTGACTCCATACAGCAACATTTTTAGCTGCTTAATATTTTAATTAAAATAATAATACAATATTTGTCTATGGATTTTTTTCTTTTTCTCCAATTACGAATGTTTAAGTATTTTTATAGACTCTCTTGAGAAATCTACTGGCCATTACGAATTACTTTCTGTTTTTTCACTAATCATTTTAGCTATTTCTTTTAGTACCTAGGTAAAGAAAAAAGGAATTCCATTTGTGTCAGACTACTTCAATTTGCTAATTTTATTTTATTTGTTTTTCAACATTTTTAATAGTACTTAAAGGTTTAACTGTATTTATTCGTCAAATATTATTTTATTCAACGGTTCATGACACATTCAAATATGGTAACTGTAAGGATGTATCATCTATTAGATAATGAAAAGAAAATTTTAAAATTCTCATTATAGAAATACATAGTCCGATAATTTGTTTTCATATTGATAAACATTTTAAATGAATTTATTTTTTCTTCTGGTTGTCGTTACTGATCGAGAAGTTTTTTCTTTATTATTATTAAAAGAAAAGATAGCACTGTGTTGAAAAATTCATAGAGAATTGCTGATTTTCTCAACTCATCATCGAACTTGTGCAATATTAGAAAAAGGCAATATTTGTTGATAATTATTTAATCGAAATCATCTGAAATTTTTTAGTGAAGTTTTTGTTTCATAAACAATGTCTTCGGTGTTCAATAGATTTAAATTTGAAACAATTTAAGTAATGAAAAATGAGCTTATTTAGTTGTGATATTCTATACATTGATTTACACGTACAAACGTAGTGAGTTCGAGTACGTATGAAAATTCCTAGAAGCGTGATTTTTCAGTCGGATTGTTTCTGATTTGAACCTAACTGAGATATATTATATGAGAACTCAACGAAATAATAATTTATCTCGCATAAGTCTTAGATTAATCGAATCGAATCGAATAACGAGAAGTGAAGCTATCGTTATGGAATCCTCCATCGGTCCTGAGAGACATTTCATTGACAGATGTTTTTTTCAATCTCTTTTTTTTTATCTACGTTAATGATTATTCATATTTTCATTTAACTAATGAAAAAAGTAATTTAATCTTCAACATACGAATTTTTATTATGCCTACAAAGTTTCAATGAATCGTTTTACTTTTATTAAAAATAAACTTTTCATTTATTGGTTATGAAAAGTTTTAAATTATTTCTATAATTCATATTTTACAAAATTAAATAGTGTATTGTTTTTTTTTGTTTTTATTTCAGATACTTGATTTATATTTCATAATGATTTATTTTCATTATTTTATTTCGTTATTTTTTCTAATATGTTTTATAAAAACTATTCATTCATCTGTTTCATTTATGAAGAATCCTGGATGTGATTTAGCCGAATGTCAAACTTCGGGTTATCCAGTAATATTTTATGGCAATCATTCTATTGATGATGATACAATTCATATATTATATTCGTCATTCGATGAATTAACAATTAGTATTATTCAAACAAAAAAAGGTTATGGTCCACGTATTAATTATACAGCATTATTTAACAAGAATTATTCAAATGCAATTGTATTTGAAAATACAACACCATTAAATTCATTTTCATTGATTATTCGACGTTTAATGAAATTTAATGATAAAGATGATACGGGTCGTTTAAATAAAGACGATAATTCAATAGAATCATATTGGTTAAATGAATTAAAAACAAATATTGCTCGTCGAGGTAACAATACAAATCAACCATCATTTCAATTACCATTAGATATTGTAAATATTGATTGTTCTTTATTTGTTTTCAAAACAGGAAAAAGAAAACTTTTTATGGAAATTTTTTAGATCAATGGTCTATTAACTATCGATATAAATTATCCAGGTGAATCAATGCGTGATGCCAAGTTTCCAAAATTACATTCAACGTCAAAAAGTTATTTTCTTAATATAGCTTTGAAAGCAAATAATTATACATTACCAAATACACGATTTGCATTAGAATTTTATATAATACAATTAGGTATTGAAGGTACACAATTTTCATCATCAAGATATATCGATGATCAATATACACCAGGTATATATGAAATTTTTATTTAATTTATATATTATCGAGGCTTGAAAATAAAGAATTTAATTATGATATTAATAAATCTCTTTGAGATTATTTTGAAGTAAACAAAAAATCCTATCTCTGACAGTTCTTATTCTATTCGTCATCGTTTTATTTAGAAAAAAATATCCTAAAATACTTCGTTGTAAATAGAAGTTTCTTTTTTTTATGAATTAGTAAATAATATCTTTGTTTGAACTTTAAATTTATATTTAAAATAAATTCGAATTATTTTATTTTCAAAGGTATTTTTAACGTTTGGCAAATAAAATCACTTAGTTCAATATATTCATCATCTATATTATGGAAACCTGTTGTATATCAAAGTGTTGATCGATCAGTAGAAAAAACTACTTTAATGGAAATATATGATTTAAAAAATAATATATCACTTCAAAAATCAATTGATCAAGGAATTTTTAATAGCTTTTATGTTCAACCATATGTATCAGCTTTTAATATTT
Organism: Rotaria sp. Silwood2; assembly: GCA_905329745.1. NCBI lineage: Eukaryota > Metazoa > Rotifera > Eurotatoria > Philodinida > Philodinidae > Rotaria > Rotaria sp. Silwood2. The sequence goes on from CAJNSZ010000025.1 coordinate 861,173, forward strand.
CATTTGGTCGAGCTAAAGATGGTATGTTATTGTTTGGTTTTCTTTTTTGTTAATATTTAATTTTTCTTTTTTACTATAAAAGGCTTCTTTGCCAAATCAAATTATACATTTATTCAATTTACAGCTGGTTTAGATATACTTGAAGCAGATTCAGTAAAAAAATTTGTTACAATTGCACTTATTGCTAGTCTTGTTCTACCAGGTTTAGTTGCATTTATTGCAATTTTATTTATTATAAAACGTCAATGCTCGATGAGACATATCAGCAGTTATGATGTTATTCAAGATTAAACAATTAAAAAAAAAAAACATTGATAACTTTTTGTTCTATTATCATTTTTCAACTTTTTATATTTGCGATGGATTCTTTTTTCTCATTTGTTAACCATTGTGATTTTTTCATTTTAGTCTAGTCAATGAAGTAAAGTCTGATCTATATGATAATAAAAACAAAGCAATGATCTGTTTACATATTTCATTTGTTTTTCTTTTGAAGATCTTAGAAAATGTATATTTTGATTTTGTTTGAGCACTTTTGTGTACCAAATAATTTCTTATTATCTATCCGGAGACCTAGATAAAGCAAATAATGAATATATGACATCAATAATGACTTTATTAATTTAATAGTGATGATTTTTAAAAACAATATCAATTTGTATACAATGTTTAACTCTAACTAAAGAACATACTTTTAAAAAAGTATAATTGTATGACGAAGAGTTTCTTAATTATTATATTTCATTTTTTCCGACGACTTTCATGTTAATATTTTTACATGAATAGATCTTTGTCAGACATCAATTTTTTAATGATTATTTTATCAATAGAAATCACCGAATGTATTAAGATTAAGCATCGAAACAAATCTTCATGATCCGAAGGAATGATTGTAACATTTTGATGATTCTACATTACAAACGTAATGGCCTTGTTTAGTATTATTGCTTTTTTTTCTTAAAAAAAGTAATCAAAACGAAAGAAAAAATATTTTTCCTAAGAGCCTACTTTTTCTTCTTAATTCATTCTTTTTGACAAGCTTAAAGTCGATAATAATCAAACATTTCCCGTAGAATCCAATTGACATATACATCAAAAATATGTCTGTAGAGAATTGCATGTAACTTTTATCTTCTTATATACATGTTTATGAATTCGTTATTTGTTATGCTTATTCATTAAAATATACGAAAGATAAAATTCAATAAATTAATTAATTGTTGATTGAGAAAATTGTGTTTTTTATCGTAAGAAAAAAAGCAACAATTTTAGTGTATTCTAGTCTTTCAAATAATATAAAGGTATGTTAAAAGAAAAATTTCTTTTTTTTTTTTTTTTTATTTATTACATTTAATTTTTTCTATTTAGAAAAAAGAATGAACACAATTGCTCGCTCGCTCTCTTATAATTGTGTGCGATAATGTAACATTCTCCCGCAGAGTCGTTTTTCAACGAACTTATTTCTTTTCAATCAACCGAATAGAAGCAATATTATAAAAAAAAAAGAAGAAATCCTTATTGATATAGGGCTTTTATCAAAAAAAAAAATTTAAATGACAAATGTTGTACTACGTGTATAGGTTGATGTAGGACGAATACGACATGATACTTGCGGTTTTTGTGTCCATAAATATCGATGAAATAGATCTTGTTTTATTCGATCAAGTTCATTAGATTTATCAGCTAGTTTATTATGTCCTTGCTGAGTACTTGAACGTTGCTTAGTTGTTGTTTGCGTAGCATAGCGTGATGTACGCGGAAGATTAAACACATTAGAAAAATATTCAGGTCCCAACATTACTAAATCAGATAAACGATAATCCTTTTGACGATCACGATATGGTATATGAGTTTGAGCTGATGGAGGTTTTCGATGAGAATTTAAATATGATTGAGATGATGTATCATTATTCGATTGACGAGTTACTGTTTCATCTTGAGATATATGTGGATGTTCAGCATCAGATTCAGTTGTTACAGGATTTTGTACTTGTTCAAGTGTTGTTTGAAGATCAGTTGATTCTTCAGAAATATCTTCGGCAAGAGAAAATTTTTGTTGAACTAATTGATGACGCATACGTGATGCCGATGTTATTGTTAGAGATGTATTAGATAATGAAAAATTACTAGCTTGACTAGTACGCATTCCTCCAATTTGTGGCAAATTAAATTGATTAACTGAACTTCTTCGACGGTTCGATTTCGTAGGTTGATATACATTAGAACTAGGTTCTTTCGAAGAAAATGTTTGTTTATTACTAGTTGGTATTTGTTTAGCTTGTCCTGATCTTGGTACATAAATTGAATTTTCACCTGCAAATTCTAATATACATTCTTCAACACAATCTTCTAATGTTGATTTAAATATTTCAGAACATTTGCCATTAACAACAAGTATTTTAACTGGTGTTTGTTGTTTAGCTTGTTTAGTTTCATTTGTATCGATAATTGATGATTGTCGTCCAGTAACAATACTACTACGTCGTAGTCGTGCATTAGCAGATGCCATATGAGAACTAATTGAACTAGTACGACGCGATGATGTACTTGATTGAGTCTCGGACAAAACTAAAGGAAATTTATATATATATATATATATATAAATAATATAGTTATCGAGTGTTCGCCCACTTCAATCTGATTGAAAAAGAAAAAGCCGAGGAAATGAGAAACTTTTCTGTCATTGGTCAAATCAAGATCAATTTCAATATTTTTTTCAAAATAACTTGTTTTTCTTCTTACTCGCATTTTTTAAATTTAAGAAAAAAAGAAGAAATAACTTCGCCCTTGACTATTCTTGCCTACATACTCTATAGTTTTATGTTTTAGTCACACGCTTCATGCTGACAGCTGAAGAAGGTTGGGTTTTTTTTTTCTAACTTTTTCTTAAACCATAGAGTATTTTTTAATTGTCATCTTCTATGTCGATTTATTCCATATATATATATATATTTAACTTTTATGTCAGTACTCATTTTATTCTCGTTTTTTTTTCGAAAAGTTATATACGCATAAATATGTCAAGAATATGACGATTACTTTACAGAACTGATCATATATCATTGCACACAAAAAAAGGTTAATCAAAAATATTACCTTCATCATCAATCATATCTTGACTCATCTTTGTGTTTGTCTTTGAATTCTTTCCCTATATCGTTGATCAAATTTGATTTGACACAAAAAGAACATGGCATATATATATATATACATACATGATTATAGTAGGCACATACATTATTTGAAAATTGAAGCCAAACTAGTACCTACATATATGTATGTACATTTAATTTTTATGCAAATATGCATGAAAAAATAGCAAATCAAAGGATAAAGTTTTTTTTTCGTTATATTATTATTGTAATAGATCTATTTGTTTGAGAAACGAAAAAAGTGCCGGAATTTGTTTAAATTAATAGTTTATAAGTATGCCCGTAGAAGGATCTCATAAAGTATGTCAACAAATATACTTGTTTTATTCAGAGTATTTTAAGTAAATATAGTCGTATGCATTAGTTAATTCGATTATATAATGTTTCAAACAATTCTTTATTACTGTTCAGATCAAATACGTTGGCAAATAAACTATGTACATGGATTTATTTATCCTTCAAAAGACAATATTCAAAAAATTTCTTTTTCTTTTTTTTCCAAAAGAATAGATGAATAATGTAGTGTCAAATTTCCTTGATCATGTTTTTTTATTTCAAATAAAAAAAAGATATAATTTTACATAAGAAAGAAAGAACGAAAGAAAAAAAAAGACATTTCCATTTCTTATATAAAAACGTCTTCACTTCAAGATGCTATTATTATTATAAATTATTATTTTTTTCTTGTCACTTAATAAACAACAAAAAGGTGTAATTATTCATTAATTAATATAAATTTGTTTTATATGAAGGATGTACTTGATTGAGAATAAACCAAAAAAAAAAAAGAAAACAAATATTCATAATTTATATACAACAATATTTGCTTTTTTTCACTGATGTTTCATTTGATGTTGAAGTTTCTTTCCATGCTGTTAAATAGTGCATTGTAAAAAAATCATTTTGTATCCAAAAAAACTTATTTATTGCCATTACAATGGCTTGTCGTGTCTTATCATCAATATTATCTGCATTCCATAAAACGTCAATAAGTAAATGTTCTAAATAACCAAGCAATGCATTTATATGTATATAATCAACATTAATTGATAATGAACCAGCTTTTTGTGTATGCATCTTTCCAATATGAGATAAATATTGAAGAAACGTATCATTCCATTCACGTTGTGTTAATACACGTTTTAAATACATACTTAACATATCTTTACGAAATGTCATTTGGGCTGATTCTAATGTTATATTACCATGTTTTTTCGGAACAAAACCTTCAAAACCTTCATTATTAATTAAAAAATAATGCTTTGTAATATCAAATGAAAATAATTTTCTATAAACAGTATCGGTTATAACAGGTATACGCGGAAAAAGTATTGGCGCAAATGTATTAAGCATAGCAATATCATCTGATGTAAAATTTAAAAATTTTGATAAATATTCAAAACGATAACGAAGATCACTATTAAGTCGGTTACTGTCAATGTGTTCGGTCATTCTAAAAGAGAAAAAAAAGTTCTAAATCGTATTTTCCTTGTTGGTTTTTCATGAACGCAAAATATTTTTTCCAGTTTTTTTTTTCGCTGTTAAAACCCAAGAGAGAAAGAGAAAGAGAAGAAAAAAAGAAACGATAGAAACAATAAGTGCAAAACTTTCTATCCACTTTTCATGAAACGCAAATAATATAGAAAGAAAAAAGGCTATATGTGAAATATATTTTTACATCAGGATTTCCGCCTGAACAATGTCTGTTGCGTTATTCAAGCGATAAATTATATAGGTCTATTTTAGTATTGAGAGAGGGCTCATTTTCATAAAATATAAACACTAACGGGAAATAAGATTTAATAAAAATTCAATAAGAAAGAATAAAATTAAGTAAGACTCTTTTTATAGTTCAATATGCCTTGAATATTTATTTTTTGAGCATTTTATTTTAATTTAATTTTGTAATATGGAATTAAATCATAGTTGTTCATTTCCTTCGATTTTTTGGCGAAAAGCACCTGCTATTCATTTCCTGGAGAATGCATTAGGCGCAAGGACAAATATTCTACTCAACCAAGAAAAAGGTTATGCTTCTAGAATAGAATATTGCAACATCGAGTGCTAGAAAAAAGAATGAATAGTTTATATGAAATATAACGATGGCTTTTCTCACGACATTGTCATTGATAATAGACATGTAGATTAATTTATATTTGGAGTCTTCACTTTTTTTTATGACACGTACCTTGTGTTAATCCTTTACCAGGCTTTCTTGCTTGGCTCAGAACAATCCACGAATCAGTTCTTCAGTAATAATGTATACAAGCAGCTTATTTCTTCAATGACAATATACTATATTGGTCCCTATTATAATGTTTGATGATCAGAAAATCTATTTCTTATATGTCTTGTATTTACACGAAATCGTTTTTTTTCTTCCTTCTGTCAGACATTGACAACTGTTTATCGAGCTAAATTGGTATCGATCAAATATTCATCCATCTTTTTCACATTATTTAAAGAAAACGCTTATTTTTATGTTCATGCAAGTGACATAAATAAAAGAAAGTCTTATCAATCTCTTTTAATTATATGAATTGATTTCATATGTTGCGTTTTATTTAACAATGTTGACTTCAAAAGAAAAAATCTAAATAGTCGACAGCAAAACGTCAAGCCAAGTAAATCGGATTAGGAAGATATCATTTATTAATGAATGAAAAATCTTACTTGCTTTTTTTTTCTTAGCAAATAAATAGAATAAAACCTAAAGAAAAGAATCTACTCTTTTATACCTACTGTTGATAGATTTATATTATCTTAAGTAGAAAAAAAATCAATACTATACGCCCCAATAGATAGTTGATAATGTCAATAGTATTTTATCATCGAGTAATTGTCATGAGACTATCCAATCAGTAGTATATACAAATGTCAATGTAAGACGTAGATAGAAAAAAAAAAGAATTACGAATAATATAAAATAAACAAACATGATTGGAATTTTGTCACAGAAACTGTTAATAAACCCGAACAATCAAATTTTTATATAATGGAACGAATATTAAAAATTAACTTCAGTTTTTTTTCTTTCAAATCTATATTGTATTATTTGACTTTTTCTTCATATTAGCTCGACAAATGAAAAAAAAATGTGCCTTAACAAAAGCAAAGTATAAATATTTTATATCGATGAAAAATACAACGATAGAAAACCAATTCGTAATATGATTATTATTTGTCAACGAAAAGAATTAATATGGGTAATTAGTGATTGATAGTAAACTTGAAATCAGATTTTATACAAATAGTTCTCGCTTACATATTCCCTAGGTATCAATCATTGCTGAATTTTTACTGTTGACTTTCGAAGAAAAAAAAACTAACAAATAATCTTATATCTGAATATTTGTTCTTAAAATAAATTATAAACGCTTTAAGATAATTATAATAATAATTAGCTTGGTTATTTTAAAGTGGAAAAAAGAACAATATTTATAATATAGATGAATTTGAATTTAATGTTCTGTTTTTTTGAAAAATTTTCTTAGAAATGATTTTCTACCTTATTTGATCGTTAAGCACATCACTTCCTATGTGACTTTAGTATCTAAGCATCGTTTTATTTTTTCTTAATCAGTCATCTTGCGAATTTTATGGTTTATTCACTTTTTTAATTTAATACGCAGAATCGGTGATGCATTTTATGTTTAGAGACTATTAACTCAGCATTTTCCTTTATTTCTTTTGTATTTCTTTATTCAGTTGAAATAACACTTACACCCTTCGTCAGAAAGTCTTATCTGAAATTGATACAAATTATATAAACGTAACTAATAAAGCAAATGATTAGCAATAAAGTTTTTACTTCATTCCAATAATTAAAAAAAAATCATACGAACATGTCTTATTCTTTCAAATATAAAATAATATTTCCAAGGTATTCTAGTAGAAAAAAAAACATGTAGGACAACCTACTTCTTTTTACTTTGAAAAGAAAAGTATATATTCTTTTGAAAAGCATGAAACTTTTTTAAAAATAAACTATTGTAGTATAGAATAAAGAAAATATATTTACGTTTGAATAACATAAAACACCGTGACATATAAGTATTTTCTGAGTATCAACTTCTTCCGACTTAAATCCGTAATTATAATTAATTTATATTTACGTTTGAGACTCTCTTCGTTAATGCATTTATGTCACGAGTACTTATTCCTTTATTTATTTTTCTTCGCATATAGCTTTTTTTTAATTGCTGTGAGAAGAATTACAGTTTAACTAGTTGTAACCTATTTACGCAGCTACATATAGGAGATTTACTGTTTCATATCTGAAATAGATACTTATATGAAAATGAACACCGAAGATAATAATGTCGATAAGATAACATATCAATTTGCCATAAAACTCTAGGTTTTATATTAGTAACAAAATATGATACTGAAAGTTACACAAAAAACACAAGGACATTATTATATCTTGTTATGAAATCTGTTTATGATAAAATAGATGATAGAAAAATTGGTGAAAAACAGAGAACCAAACAAAATATTGTTATTCGTTTATGGATTGAAAATTATATTTATATATCCTGTTTGCTTAAAGTAACGTATATATATCTTGTTCAACAAAAAAATTCTATTAAGGCATCTGTTGATGATTATATTTTAGTTTTATCTATGTTTGTGGATCTAAAAATTTTACTCAATAAACTTTTAACTATATGTTTTTTAATGCTATTAGCATCAGTTATTACTCCATTTATTATTCAAAGGTCAACAATCTTTCAATAGGTGAAATTAATATAGAAAATTTCAATCGAATAGAACTAGTTACATGACTAAAATCATTTCTCTAATTCAGATTTAAATTGTTAATGAAAATAATAATTATCTATGTGTAGAAATAAATAAATTTAATTTTTTTTTATATTCTCTAGTCTGATGATAATTACCAAACATAACATCTAAAATACGAATATTTTTATAAAATTATAGAATTTTTTGAATATAATCATCGATTTTGAGTTTTCAAAGATATAACAATTTTTAATGTTTATTGTAATATTGTTACATCGTACATGTCATTCTATAGGGAATAACGCCATAGAACTAACCAAGTATTTGATAATCAGTGATTAATAATAATTATCATCGTTATTTTACGATTTAGATTTAATTCGTAGTTTCTTTTTCTTCTTTATAAATTTAATTATTTCAATTTGTTTCAAATGCTATTTAAAAATCATCTATTTTGTTCTTTTGAAAGCGATATTTATTACTAAATAGAGATTAGTATTAAATGGTTATGAAGTATTTTAATTATAATTTTGAATTATATTATTTTACTTAGAAACAATTTTATTTACGATCTAAAAGGTTAAATGATACTTCTTTATCGATTAATAAAAGCTATTCGAACTTAATATTGTAACAGATTCCCTTGCTAATACGAAAAACATCAATGTACTTGTAGATTAATCAAGCTGTCTGCAATCATTGTATATCAAGAGACTGAATATTGTTGTGTTTTCTCTTTCTTGAATAATAAACAGAAAATAATAACAAACTTGTATATGTAAATAGAGAGGCATAAGCCAATCGGCTGATCTGCCACAGATGATTACAAAAATTCTAAAGATATTCGCGCCGCCTAGTTTCAAGCGATTCAACTGCGTGATCGCGACACAAAAATAAATATTTGTTCTCAAAAAATTTTTGACGTCATAAATCAATTTCTTTTTGGAGATGTTACCATTCTGGTTTCTTATTGACGGCTTACAGATTTATTTGTATGCACATAATAAAGAGTTCTATTCTGAACAAGAGACAATAAAAAAAAATTATAATATGACATATATTTAGTCATAATTATTTAGTATTCATGTCACAAGATATTCCTTACAATAAAATAAACTCCTTTCTTTTTCAATTAAAAAACTACCTTTTATTCGTGTTATGTCCTTATAAGACAAATCCCTAATGATATCTTAAGAGCAAATCAGTAGTAGTCTCCTTACTAATGACAGATCTTTTGGCAGTTATAGCTTCAAAGATATACTAATAACAATGAAAATTAGACTATGACTTCCAAAGGTATCTAAGAAATAAAGATATGACAAGGTAAAGAATATACTTGAGGCTTTCCAAAAGTAGTGGGAGTGGTATTTTAATATCTTATATAAAGCTTGAAGAAACTTTTTCTCTATATGGACTGATAGTACAAACGATGCTCTTTTGCTCTGTCACGTGTGGCAGTTATACTAATGCATATTTAAAAGAAGGCTGAGTGGATATATTTTCAATAACTTCTGATAGGAATAAGATTGAGAGTCTGCAGCTTTCATTGTTCGAACGAGGAGACAAAGATGCATCGAGTCGTACATTGTACAGTTTTTTCTTCACATAGTTTTCTAATGTTTTCAATCGATCTCTTTGAAAACAAACCAACCACCAGAGGTATTCGCAGCAAATTTTCAATTGTTACGGATATTTTTTAAATCATCAATGGAAGATTTATAAAACTGCACAATTTTTATATGTGTAGAAATAATCACTTAGGAATTATAGGTATTCTAGTCGAAGCTCTAAGTGATTTTTCTAGCTATTTCTGTGAAAAAAAGTTTTTTCCTATTTTCTTTTTGATAAAAAAAAAACAGTTTTTCACACTTAGAAAATTGATTAAATAAACTTCAAACCCCATACTAGGAAAACGTATAATATACGATTCAATACATCTTTGTCTTTATTTTTTAACAATGACAGTTGCAACTCTCTATCTTGTTCCTCTCAGTTCAAGATATATCCACTGCGCCTTTTTTAAATAGGCATTAATATTAATGCTACATATGACAGAAAAAAGGAGCGTCGTTTTTACCATCAGTCCATGTCGAGAAAAAGTTTCTTCAAGTTTTTTTTTATAAAGTATTAAAGTATCACTTCTGCTACTTTTGGAAAGCCTTACATATTTTCATTAAGTAGATAAATAAGTTAAAATACAATGTACTTTTGCAATTGATCGGATAAATTTATTGCGAAGAAAAATGATAATTCAGTTAAAAACGTTTATTCTGTACATTAGTATACAAAGCTGTAGTTTTATATATTAAATTACATATTAAGATGAAAATTGACTCAAGTAATTTCATTTTTTATATAAAAGCTTTTTTAAATATGAATTTCAATTTCAATTTGATCTATCGTTATAAAAAACAATAGATTTCTATTACTTTAGAAAATAGAATAGTTCTGAATAGTGAAAACTCAATATTTGAGAAAATAGAATTTTACCATGTCAACAGTTCAACCATATTATTGAATTTCTCGTGTTGTCAAAATTCTTTGAGAATTACATCATGCTAAGTATTTTATTATCAAGTTTCTATCAACATTAGAACAATATCAAAGATGTACAAGTACAAGTGCCACTTTATATTATCATATAAATGTACTCATACTTCCGTGAAATGCTTCAGCGTTGTTTAATTTATGAGTGATAATCAATGTTGAGGAAATTGGGCATCCAGAACATGCAAAGAGAAATAAAAAATAAAAAAAGTATCTTCAGGTCTATATGAAATATTGTTTGATATTTATATCATGATTAATGAGGAAATACATGCGAGAAAATACTCATTTACCTTTCCGCTATCACACTACAACATGATAGATATTCTAGCATGCTAAATCAGACGATGATGAATAGCTCTATCTGTGACAAGGAAACCATTGAAACTAGTTGAGAGATCAGTATAGTCATCAAGGTATGCTTGTTCAAGCGACTAAAATGGTAAACAAATTCAAGTATCGAGGCTAAACAGTACAGGAAGTTGACATAGAAGAAAAATATATTTTAGGTATGTTGACTATATGTATTAAGCTAGCAATTTCAAGTATTGTTTATTAATCCATTTCCTTCATATGTATTGATAGGAAGTTGTATGACAATGTATATATACTCTATAAAAAAATACGTATTGCGGAAAACTCAAAAAAGAAAAGCTTTCCGAACATGTTTACACCGGAAGCACTTCCGAAACGATCTCGAAAATTCTTTAAGATTTTAGCAAGTTAAAAATAGATACTCGATGTTTTGGAAACTTGAAAAACATTTAACATAGAAACATTTTCTAAGGAATCTTGACGAGTTCCGAACATCCAGAAACTCTTTATTCTTTCCATAAATGTTAATGTTTGAAGTGTCTTAAGGATTTTTGAAACTTCAGATATATATTTTTAAGTTGAAAAACTTTTTAAATAGTTTCCGAGATCGTGTTCGAAAACTCGACTTTTTGAATTTCCGACAATACGAATTACTTTTTTTACAATGTAGTTTTAACAATACCTTGATGATTATATATGTGACTTTGTAATGGTATAAGTACTTCCGTATTTCTCATACTACTCTAATCTCGATTGAAATGTAACCATAACATATATTCAGTAATAATTATTATTGTCTCAGTGAGCAAATAATTTAGACAATTATGATAATTTGACACTATTATCGAAATGATATTGAATTTTAGAAATTGTTCTAACACTATATCTCTATAGTTCATGAAATGCTAATATCATTTACTGGATCATTTAATGATTAGATCACAAGTTATTTTTCTCAACGTAATGACATTGACGAACTATTTCTAATGTTTTGATGGCTTGAAAAGTTTATCTTGTCGTTTAACTTAGTGTCAACATGTAAAGCTCAGTTTTTTGTTTTTTGAAATCTAATTTTCTAAGCGTTTTTTTTCTTATTATTTAAAATGGCAAAACATTAGCAAGCTAAAACCTACATCATCTATGTTTATTAATTTCTGTAATTAGGTCACACTTTAATTATAAATGCTGATGTGTATTTGTCATGATAATATTTTCAAAAATTATAACAGCAGTCAATTCCGGACTAGATTCTGATTGGATTATTTTATCAGTAATTTGGAAATGTTTTATATCTTAATTCTTAGTCGTACATTTATTGAATTTTATATTACAAGAAGAACGTTGAAGGTATAAATACATTGGAAATATATAAATCTGATAATTAATTTAATAAACAACAACATCCTTGGTCTTTTATTTTTTTATCCACAGTTGATGAATTTTCTTTTGATCCTGTTATAAAATGCATTGAAAAAAAATCATTTTGTAACCAAAATAATTTATTAACCGCTATTATCATAGCATGTTTGTTTATATTATCAACATTTTCTATATTTAATATAATTTCAATTAATAAATGTTCTAAATAACCAAATAGAATATTTATATGTATATAATCAACATTAATCGATGTTAAACCAGATTGATTTGTATGCATTTTTCCAATTTGAGATAAATACTGAAGAAATGTATCATTCCATTCACGTTGTGTTAATACACGTTTTAAATATATACTTAACATATCTTTACGAAACATCATTTGTGCCGAACTTACTGTTAAGTTATTTTCTTGATTGGCAGAAAATTTATCAAAATTTTGATTACGAATAATAAAATAATGTTTTGTTATATCAAATGAAAATAATTTTCTATAAACAGTATCGGTTATAACAGGTATACGTGGAAAAAGTATTGGTGCAAGTGCATTAAGCATATTAACATCATCCGATGTAAAATTTAAAAATTTTGATAAATATTCAAAACGATAACGAAGATCACTATTAAGTCGATTGTTGTCGATGTGTTCAGTCATTATAAGACCATATATATGTAAATGTTGTTGTGTTAGTTCTTCTTGTTAGTTTTTGCTTTTTCTTTAACTATATATTTTTTTCTTTTTAGTTTCTCTTTCTTCTTATAGAAAAATAAGCCAATCTGATTAGGCAATCTTAATGCCATTCGCGACACATGACATTCTATTCTTCTTCGTCGTTGTTGTCTTCTTCTTCATCAGATAGACATAATACATGTACGAATAAAATACAATCAATCTGCTAGTTTTTCATTTCCATTTGGAATCATCCATAAAGAACATTCAGACACTTATTTAGAATATTTTCATTTTTCTTTTCAGATAAAATTTCGCGAAATTTTGACGCTTAGTTTATTTTGAAGAGCATTTTTATATAGGATATGAACTTAATGTGAATCAATTGACTACGAATATGATATTTAAATGATTGAAAGTTATGCTACATGGGCAGAGAGTTATTATATGGAATACTAATATGAACATTGTTAGATTTTCAAGTGTCATTATTATCAGAGAATGTCACAGGCAGGTGTCTTTCGTTCTGCCCTACTACATTCAACAGAACATTATCACTCAGTCATTCTGTTTTTCCGAACAGGGCATTAAAGAGTTCTTGCTGCCTGCAGAACGATCTTTTTATCGCATTTTTGACAAGAATAAAAGCTTATCTGTACATATATGAGACATGATATCAAAAATATCATAGACGTATTGTTTAGACAAAAATCATTTACAATATAATTATATTAATAAATCTTAATCACATGTTTTCCGGCAACAATGGAATAGACGATAAACGAAAAATTCTAAATATCCTTAAGACAAACATAAAAATACAGAATTCAAAATGTAATCAATATAAATCAATGGATAACAAGAAATAATAAATTTTCTTTTACTCGTTTTTCCTTGAATTTCTCGTATGAACAAATAAATAAAAATGTTCTCAGGTTGACTCGGTGATAAGGGTATACGTCTTTTATTAAATGCAAATTTAGCTCAGCTAACTAATCTTTCCACTGAGGTATTAATGATTAGTATGGCATGTTATGATCAATTAGGTGACTTGAGTGTCGTGTAAGTCCTGGGCCCTAAAAAAATGATTATCTTTTTTCTACGTGAGCAGGAACAGTGTAGAACAAAGTAGATTATTTGTAGGGCATATTCTACAGGACAAGCGTTCTGTGACGCTCTCTAATTAGTATTGAACATCATCGTTTTCATTATTTTCGTCTCATTAAAATACAACGTACTCGAAAAACAAAGAACTTTGCAATATGGTAGGTCTTTGTTTGTTTTTTTATACTCTAAAAAACGAGGTTACATATTTGAATAAGTAAACTTCTTCTAAAAGCTGCTTTTTTATCTGCACGTCCAGAATAGGCGAGATGAGAGTCAAAAAGTGCGGTTTTTCCTGAACGTCTTTTTTGGATGGACCTTTTCCGTAAAAGAAAAATATAGTTTCCTTTTATTATAGAGAATAATAATAATTTACTAGTCTTAAGTAAAGTGGATCACTTTCATAGGAAATGAAAGAACCATGGTCCGCCATTTTGAACAAATAACATCCTGTCTCATTATAAATATCCGCATAAAAACTGAATTCTATCCTTTTTTTAGATATTAATTTATATTTATGGTCACCTTGAATTTCTATTTGAACAAAAAAACTATTGTATAAGATATATATTTTATATAAAAGTCTCAAGGATCAATTCAGACAAGAAAAAAAGTTTATTCAATGAATTGAAAATAATCCGAATAAATTATTCATGCATGAAATTATTTCATATAAAATAATAGTCATAAAAACTATTTATTAGTCATTCAAGCTTTTTCATATTAAAGAATATTATTAGAAAATATTTTTCAGAATATTCTATTAGATAGCTAAATAAACTTCTTAAAGTGTATAAGTTAATAGATAGAAATGTTTTAGTATGTTAAAATATTGTTGAATATGTAGAGCATTTCCATTGTTGTTTATAAATCAAAACATTTTTTTTTATAAAATCAATGGTGACTTGAACGAGAAGAGAGGGAGGTGTGACCTTCCGTTCTAGTCATAGGAAGCTCTTATTTCTTTCTCAGCATAGCCAGATGCCTTGTTTTTTGCATTCTCTTAGAAAAAAGATGATCTCCATTTACAAAAAAAAAAATCGCGACATTCTCTCAATGTTGCCTGCTTCAGGCTATCATGGAATACAATAAAGATTCTCCTTTCTAATAAAGAAAATGACGCATGTTTCATGCATTAGATGTAACCTATTCATGATTATGTCGTCATTTAAAGTAGCATGAAAAGCCTAAAATTAAGCAACCTTCATTTCCAATTTCATATCTCTATGAAGAATAAATATGCTTTAATTATCATAGATGAATGCATTTTGAATTGCAAATAACAAAACAACTAATGATTTTTTTTTCTTGCTAATATCTTTAGAAATATCTTCTAAGAAACATTTATATTTGAAGTAGAATAGTCTTCAAAAGAAAAAGGAAACATCGACTAGAAAGTCAATTTTCTGTAAATAATTGAAAGCATAAGGTTTTTTGTTTTCTTTTTTGATAAAAAAGGAATATTGAAAAAAAAGGAAATCATTATTGATTCTCTATCATTTGTTGTTATTCAAAACAAGTAAACTATGAAAATGAATATTGTTATTTACTGTTGATTTTTATCACAAGAGAAATATTAACAAGTAGTTTTGAGTCTATTAAATAAAAATATAAATAATTCGATAAGATATAAAATCAACCGTTCGAAAAAATTTAATTATCAACGATTAGAAAAATGAATCCCGATACGGTGTTAGCTGGATGTTTAACATACTAATGATAACGGATAAATCGAAGAATAAGAACATTGAATACAATATTTCTTTATTTGTCATTCGAAAAGAGCAAAACCATAAAAACAAGATTAGAAAAATATCAAAACCAGAATGTTAGAATGGATCATTTATTTATTTTTTTTTTGTTGCTTTAAAATAAAATAAATTGAATTAAAAATTTATTTAGAAAATTGATTTCGATAATCAAATGTGGGTAGAAAACTATCTAGATTTCTTTTTATATAAACATGATGTTCATTAAATTTATATTGTCCATGTTCTATATATATATATATATGTCTCATTACTAGAAAAAAAAAGATATAAATATGTTTGATTGAGCAGAAATAATATTAATTTATGAAGTATCTATTTCAAGATAGGAGCAATGTGGGAAAAACAAGTATTGAGCTGTAAATAATTAATGTGACAGGAAAATGTTGCACACGTTAGATACAAGAAAACAACTTGTATGATGAAGGACTCGTAAACTATTTAAATAGTACCAATCGTTTTAATTGAAAAATATAGAGCAAATTAAATTATTCCGCATCTTCTGTTTTACCTATTTTTAATGATAATTACTATGGACAGCTCTATGAAAATATTTATAATATCATTTGTGGAACATAATAAACAATAAATTAAAATTTAATACGAATACCTATCGATTACATTCAGTCTATGGCCTTGACAATTAAATTTCCTATAATGTGTAGATTATTTATTATCTTAATATAATAAAATTAAATAAAATATCAATATTTAAATTATTTGAGTACCATTTGTTTTAGATAAAAATGTTATGTTAATATTTATTGTAAATTGAACATAACTAATGGATTTGATATTTATTTTCTTTGGTTTTTTAATGAAGCACCGCCTACGAGTAAGAGCATGTTTTCTTTTTTTTCTTCGATGGATGATTTATGATTAATACCACTGGCATAGTTTGTTTATTTGGAGAAAGCTTATAGAGATTATCATCGATCTATTTCTTAATTATTTAAAAATATGTCAAAAACTATGTTTATTATTGTTGTCCTATTTTCTAATTTTCTTTATACATGAAAATTATCTTAAGTTGTACAATTCTTAATATTTTTCGAAACGTGTTTAAAAGAAAACATTCTTTTAATAAACAACTCGAATAGTATTAAAATATACTCCTTCATCATTAATATCATAATAAAATACATTATGAAATCTAAGAAAACCATTCTTGCCATGTGCTGTTCTAATGCATACACTTCAAAGAAATATAAATCACATTAAAGTTATTTATACGATTATGTCAATATAAGTAAACATGATTGATTAAGAAGTTAGGTACAGAATCTATTAGAGTTTCTAATCGATATGCATAAAAATATTCAATTAAAAAGCAGAATATCTTTTGCACAAAACTCAATTCAAAATATAAAAGAATTGCAAGAAAAGTTCATTGTAGTGTTTGAACTGATCGATTAAATCAAACTCAGAAACATCGATCATATATTTAGAGTATTGTAATACGGGTGTAGGGATTAATTTTATTCGATAAAATCTGAAGAAAAAAAATGACTTTCCATGTTATCTTAAGTCGAGATTAGCTATTACGATTATTTTTTATTTTACAACTCTTCTTCCGATTTTTATCAAAGAAGAATTACTTGTTTCCGGCACTGTAGTGATAATCTGTTGAGTAACTTTTACTATTTAATAGAGATGAAAATATACATTCCTTTTGATGTCGTTACGAGTTAACCTAATGAATATTGTTCAACAAAAAAAAAAAAAAACTAGCAAATAACAGGCAAGAAATGACGAGTTTTAGTCTATTCTCAATAATTTTTGTTCTTTAAAAATGTCGTGCAAGACGTACGAGAGGAAATGTTTATTCTTCTGTTTGACATCTAGAATTTGTATGATACAGAAATAATGTTCCATCAAGCAGCACTTATCGTCAAGAAAAGATAAACACTGAAATATGAGTAACACATATATACATTCCAAAAGAAAATCTATCTGGCTATTTACGACGAAGATTATGCTTACGATAAAAATAAATACAATAAGAATTTATTATTAACAGAACACTACAAGTATGAAATATTGTAAAGCTTATTTATTTTGCTAATTCGTTTCTTTCGAATTGCATTGATTTTATTGTAATGCATGATTATAATAAATAACAATGGTTCAATTTAAATAAATATATTCATATCTTTTTTTTTTTTAATTTTTTAAATTTTCAATTACATCCAACAACATTTTGATTTTTTCGTTAACGGAGGTGTCTTAACCGGTTTTAGAGTATCTTTCAATGACATTAAATAATGCATTGTAAAAAAATCATTTTGTATCCAAAAAAGTTTATTTATTGCCATTAGAATTCCACGTTTGGTTTTTTCATCTATACTATCAGCATTACATAGAACATCAATTAATAAATGTTCTAAATAACCAAGTAATGCATTTATATGTGTATAATCAACATTAATGGATGCTGAACCGGCTTGATTTGTATGTATTTTTCCAACATGTGATAAAAATTGAAGAAATGTATCATTCCAATCACGTTGTGTTAATACACGTTTTAAATACATGCTTAACATATCTTTCCGTAGTTCCATTTGAGGTGAATCTAATGTAATACCAGGAGTTTTTTTTGGTAAAAAACCTTCAAAACCTTCATTACGAACAAGAAAATAATGCTTTGTAATATCAAATGAAAATAATTTTCTATAGACAGTATCAGCAAGAACAGGAATAATTGGAAAAATAATAGGTGCAAATGTATTAAGCATAGCAATATCATCCGATGTAAAATTTAAAAATTTTGATATATATTCAAAACGATAACGAAGATCACTATTAAGTCGATTAGCATCAATATGTTCGGCCATAGCAAGAAGAAAAAATGAATGTTAGACTCGAGAATTGTTACTTCCATTTTTTTTTCTCTCGTCTTTTTCTTCTTGCTCGTTTCTTTTTTTTTTTATCGTTTCTCTCATCGAGTGTTGTAAAGAACATCAATATATAGATGCTTCACTTAGCATGACTTCTGATGCATTGCCATTTTGTATAGCTTGTTAAACATATCTATTGAATTCACTGGACTTTTTTTTTAATTTGAACTTCCGTTTCATGAAATATCTGTGAATTCATCCAAGGAATATAACTTTTCAGTAGATTTCACAAAAACAAGAAATAAAATAGTTTTTATGTGACAGTTTAATTGCTTAATGTACTTCAAAAATTTAGTATTTTTTATTATTCTGCTGATTTATTTTTATAAGAAGCGAGACATTATTTTTGTCCTATGAGAAATGAAATTATCAATTTTGATAAATATCAAAAGTTATCTATTTTATGTATGAACTTGACAGTTTTATCCTTTATTTTTTTTATATAGTGTTTTATATAATAGAGTATCTGTGATATGATTATGCTTTTCTACGACTATTTTATTTCATGGTTTTCAAGTTCGGTAATACAAATTATTTACACAATTAGATCTAAGATTGTTAACTGTTACATTGAAGAAACAGTGTCACTTTCAAACAACCTTTACCGCTGAGAGTGTCTATGTTGAACGATGAAAATAATAGAAATCAATTTGGAAAATCTATTTCTTAGAAAAATATTTATTAAACATGAATGTATAATGTTTAATTATTTAAATAAATGAACTGACCTCGATATTATCTAAAAGGATCGTTTTATAATAGCAATTTTAGTAGAACATGTTGTTAAATGGAAAACAATCGAATAGACTTAGATTCTATTAAGTAAAGCAATATTATTA
This sequence comes from Rotaria sp. Silwood2, assembly GCA_905329745.1. Classification (NCBI taxonomy): domain Eukaryota; kingdom Metazoa; phylum Rotifera; class Eurotatoria; order Philodinida; family Philodinidae; genus Rotaria; species Rotaria sp. Silwood2. The sequence continues at coordinate 880,589 of CAJNSZ010000025.1, forward strand.
ATAGAAAACACTATCACTTATTTATATAAGTACTAAATGATATCAATACTACTATATTTTCAAAGATTATATGTATTGAAAAAGTGAATGCATACATTGTAAGATCATTCATCATACGATCTTTGACAGAATTGAATGCATGTTGTTTGTATAATTATTCTTTAACTTCAGTCATATCATAATATAGAAATATGTTTGTATATTGACGAAACATTCTATGTTTAAACATTTTTTACGACAAACTGTCAAACATAAATACTAAAAAGAATTAATAATCGTTTGTTGAGTGTCATGAATAGAAAACAGACTCTAATAGAAAACAATATTGTTGAATCAATTGATGAAATACGTGACAATCAAATATGAATATCTAATGATTTCTTTTTTTGTAAGACATTGATAGTAATAATAGTTGACATTTCATGATATAAAGAAAAATGATACAAAGCATTATACCTTAAGTTCATTTTTTTCTGATTAGAGAATTACGAAATGTATATATATATTATAGAATTTCTTTATAATTTTATACGTGATATAGGATAAGCATAAAAGTATTTCATCATATTTTAATAAGAAAATATGTGATAATTAAAGAGTTTCATGTTGATTTATTAATCAATAAATTTCATCTTTTGAAGTTGTAAATGCAATGTTTTTTAAATTAGAATTTGAATCTCATAACTAGTTGACAATTAGTCAATGATGCAATATCCCTAAAAAGAACTTCGCATACTTATTATCAAATGATTTGAAGAAAAAAAAATTTTCCATATACATATTGTTCAGGTTTACAATATAAACATTATCGAGGTCAAATAGTCAAGCTATTTTCATTAAAATCTTTGTTGCTCTTAGCTTAAAGTGTGTTTTTGGCAACTTTAGGCATAATTTGCAATAAGTCTTTTTATTAAGTTTAATGAGCCAGTCAAGTGAAAAATGAAAAAGCATTCGAACATGTACGTCATATAATTTATTTTTACTGTATGGTTAATATCTATTGTCATGTCTGATTTTTAAAGAAACTTGATGTATATAGTAATGTCAAGTTAAAAAAAAAACTTTGTCCTACTTCTTATTATATACAATAGTCTTTCAACTATACGTCATTTGTGTGAGATCACTTTGAACTTTTTACAAATATTTTCTAATCGCATATTAGACAAAACAAATATTGTATTTTAAAAATAATAATTTGATAATGATATGTTAATTTTTATTGTTCTTCGAGTTATTTCGAATGAATTATTTTCATAAATGTGTTCCAGTAAAGAACAGATGACCTATTTATGAATGATACAATAAATAGAATCTGATAATACATCAATTTAGAAAAAACATTTTTTTTCAAGTATAATTGTAAAACAATAATCTCATACGAGTATCAATTATCTCAATGTGAACGATAAATTTTTATCATTATGATAATTTGAATACAGATATATGTGTTATAACGAATGAAAATTAACTTATTTTATAACTATGCCCTTTTTTCCTAGTGAATAAATCCAATTTTCATATCATATACAAAGAATTTCTTTTTTTTTTGTCTAAGTTAGTACATTGTGGAACTATGCAACATTGATTTATTACTATAGAATCATTGATAATTTTCTAACTAATGTAGCTTGTTCTTAACTGAATCTGACTGTAGAAAACTCTTGGACTTGTCGCTCATTTTCAATATGATGAGAATAATTGAATACTCTCAAGTGATACTTTTCTTACAAAACAAATCAGTTAATTAGATTATTGAATACTCTATGTGGGAGGAAAGTAATAAACAAAGACAAGAGTTAGTATAGTAATGAAAAAAGAAGCACTAATATTTTGGTGAATACTATTAATAGTGAATTTGATGAAAGAACCACATTGTGTAGTACTCTAGGTTCTAACAAAAGAGTACTTGCTAAGAACAAATGATGAAATTGATTTGAGAAAAAGATGCTAAATTGAGAACACTAATAAATTAAGTTGAAATGTCTGTAAGTTATAATCAGTAATGACATATAGAATTATAGGTAGTGTGACGTGACATGATTGTTATACTTCATTTATTTTAGTAGTAATCAAAGATTAATAGAGAAAACTTTTCGCTGCAATTAAGAGATCTAAATAGCAGAAAATGGTGCAGTTCGCATATGATAAACAAAAACCTATAGATCAATTAATCGTTTCAAGCATGGATACGTTTTCCAACGGTTCGTATTGACATGCACTACGTCAATGTCTAAAAAATGTCATCTGTTATTATTGCTAAAGACAACATCAAATGATAACATTTAAACAGATACATATAAAAAAATTAAGTGAAAAAACAAATATGACAGTTAATGACAATAACATTTGGAAAAATCAATTATTGGTACATTGAAAATGTCTTCTTTTTCTTTGATGAAAAAAGAAAGAAAGTCAATTTGTATCGAAAAAAAATGAACTTAATTTATTACGCATTAAATATCTACTCTCTTGTTAATATTAAAAAGTTTGTTTTTCTATTCTCAATAATACGAATAAAAACATCTTCAAGAAATCAAGGTAATTTATTTTGATGTCTATAATCAACATGAATTCATATTGACTCATTTTTATTTATTTATGTGCTGCATTTGCTAACTTTTGATAGATATTATAGACTTGTATCCAAACAAGTACGTTGTACTAAATCTATATTTAAATCTTCATTCAACATACAGTGATGTCTATAAAAAGCAAGTGCTGAAAGTAATATTATATTAATTTCTTTCTTTAGTACAAAAGAATAATTTTCCAATGCTCATAATGTAAAAGAAATTATCAAAAAGAATAGAAATATTTTTTAATAAACGTTGCAGCAAAAAATATTAAGTATATTAATGTCATATTGCATTAAATGAAGACATTTCGATAAATACTTAAAACAATAATAAACTTCAATATGAAGTCAATTTTTTATCCATATCTTTAACAATTATGAATGTGAATTCTTTTTCTAGTTAACAAAAAAATTATTTTCCCCTTTCTTTTTTCTTATAAGTGATGAGAACCGTTATTAAACATTTTCCTCTTCTTCTTTTCAAGTAAGATGCACGCAAAGCAAAAATGCAGTAAAAAAAAATTTTTTTTAATTTTCATACTCCATTCGATAGAGAATATCACGGCGGTCAAGAATATATGTGTCTTGCATTTTTTAAAGCCCTTTTTCTGGTCAAAAAATTAAAAAAACTTGGCACGTGTCAAAAACAGATAATTTGGTAACTTTTCATAGATTCCTCTTTTTTTAAAATATGTTACGAGATAAAATCTTCTAACTTAGTTTTTCTGAGAGACTTGCAAAATTAAGTTCCGGTCTTTTAGTATCGGTTTTTGGAAACTATTTTATGAACCAATGCTTTAGTCTAGAAATGGTTTGAGACCAGTTTCTTATTCAGCTTTGCATGATCTATCAGNGTTACAACTATCTGATTATGAATTTATCAATGTAGCAGTTTGAGACATATTATTAATATAAGAAATGCCTTAAAAAATATTTCACTACTTTTAATTAATAGAATATTAATAGTTAAAGAAAAATAATTCTCTTGTTTTCTATACAAATAAACAATATAACTCAAAACATTTAATTTAGTTGAAAACAGCAGAACAAATATAGTCTTCGTTTATATTCTCCGGATGAGACCAGTTGATTGTTTCCGGCGTCTGTTTTTCTTTTTACAAATAATCAGATGATGCTCTTATTCGTCGTCAATTTTTATCGCTCTTTTCCTTGTTTTGAATCAAATTTCTATATCTGGTTTTTCATGAAAATTGTGTATGACTTTAAAAGTCAACGAGACAAAATATGCTAATAGTTGTTCCGTTATTTATAAGCATAATAGAATTATTCGGAAGAAATACTTTGTATTTTTTCATCTTTTAAAATGCTGAATTAAATTCACCAATCTACACATTGAATTTGTTCTATAAATCGTTTTTCAGGTCGAAAAACTCAAGTCAGAACCCGTGACACTTGATAATAAGAGTTTATGGGAACTGATGATTTATAATCTATCAGAATTTTATCTTTTCTCATCATTAGAAAACATATTCAGTTGATCGGCGTAGGTTGAAAGTCGGTCACATTAATGTCATATTTATGGATACTATTATGAATTACTTAGACAACAAGAATAGCATTGAATGCAGAACAATTACAAAAGACTCATTTTAGATGCATAAAAGCAACTCTAAAAGCATTCTTTTGTTTTCAATTTTATATATCTTAAATTCTTTTCTTTTACTTTTATATTACGTTCTTCTTTTTCTTTAGATTATCAAACTTTTGATTATTTTTAGAAGCAATTTTCATTAAGATCTCGATTATTTATGATCATTGTGAGTTTGGGTTCATACGTTTTGTTCTCTTAACAAGCTCTTACTCAACAACATTGTGACATTTTTCTATAAATAGTTTCAGTTGTAAGATGTTTTGATAAACTATGAAATTATTATCAAGATATTTTTGTTGTTTTGTTCTGATCTTCTTGAAATTGACACATCTATGATAATAAAATATACAAAAGAAAATCTGTTGCTTTTTGTTTTTTAATATATTTTTCTTAGAAGCGACATTTGGGTGGTGTATTAAATAATGAAACAAAAAATTGTAATGCTGTTTACAATATCATTTTAAGACAACCACAAACACCATTAGATTCGATCATTTGAGTAATAATGTTTCCTCTAGCGAAATATAATGAAAATCCCCATTAATCTTCTTGAATCTCATGGAATCGTTGAATTATTCAAGGTTTTTCATCTATTCGATCGGACGGCTGCCAACAGACGAATTCGATATTTGATAATTTCTTACTGGAATTCTGTACTATAAGGAATTCGATTATTCGGGTATAATATAATATTCAATTGGCTTTATGTTTTAAATTCTTCGTTGTAGATTTTTTCAAATAATAATAGTTAAAATATTACTTGCTTATATAAATTTGAAGTATAATCATGAGATATAAAGAACGATCTAAATATGATTAGTTGATGATGCATGCATGCAAATACTTGAACTCTTTTTTATTATGAATATTACTGACTGTATTGCTTATTTACAAGAATGACCTCTTGACTAAATGTGTAAGATCATGAAAATATGCTCTATTTCGTTTATTAGCTCTAATCTATGATTATTTATTTGAAATGGAAATTTATTGATTCTTTTCATATTCATTTGGTCCTTGAATCTAACTTTTGTGAATCTTCTAAGTTATTAATACTTAAACTAGAGATGTTCACAGTTATTCTACTCTATCCTCAGGATAGGATACAGTGAAGTTTAGAATATTTTTCTTAGTTAGAGTATAGGATACAAAAAAACTTATGCTGTACATCTCTACCGTGATACTATTTCTGCTATTTATTACGTTTAGAGGCTTCTAACTAGTATTAAGAGAATATGATAGTGTGATTCATTTATATTTGAAATTTTTTTTTTTGTTTTCTCGATTCTACTATCATACTCATGATAAATACCATACATATGTATATGTATCCTCTTCTTCATCATCACTTGTTTTCCAAAACGATCTCTTCTTTTGATATGGTTAAGACTTTTGTAGCTCCCTCTAGATTTTAACAATTGAGATGTGTTTTGGTTTTTCACAACTGTCATATGATCAATACAAAAGAATGATTTTATTAACTTCTAGCTATCAGAAATAATCAATTTCAGTCTTTCTGATTTCCTCAAGATCGACCGTAGATATAACGAATGTGTACAACAAGCTTATTGGTCCATTAAAAATCAATGACTAGACTAATAATAAGAATAAATCATGAAAAGAAAATAAATACAATGCGAATAGCAACAAGACAAATAAAAAAAAAGAGCACGAGTCAAAGAAAAAAGAAAACAAAACTTCGGTTCGAAATCTGGAAATAAAAAAGACACAGCGTTTGCATATGATTGATTATTGTTGAAAAAGAACTAATGTCTTTTAGAAACTTTATATTGTGCGTATTTTGTATTAATATAACGCAGCTAAGCAGAATATTTGAGCTCTATATTTCAGTTCCAAAGAGACTGCACTAACAAGTTTTTCCATCTATGTTTAGTTTTTCCTAGCCGATTAGCATGTACAGTGACTGTTTTGAAAACTAAAAACAAGCTTTCATTATCGACCAATTCAATCGAAGCTTTCGCTAACAGAGAAAATGCGCTAAAAGCTTCGTCGAATAAGAGTAAGGGTACTTATTGTGGCAAGAATATACTTTAAAGCATAAAAACGTATTTCTTTTATCAATTTTGCCTCATTGAGTAGATGTTCTACAGAGTAGCATTATTCCAATTTCCGAAAAAACAATCTTTTTATGATGTATCATCAAATTCCAGAACATGGAATCAAGCAAAAAAGAATATTTTCGGAAAACATCGAAATTATTAAAGATTTTCATGCAATATACAAAACCTTCCTAGAACAAAATATACAAGTTCATTGGAAATTTCCAGAATTTATCACGACGTCAGATGGAAAATTCCAAGAGTTGTCCGTGTTTACTCATGCCACAAGAAAATTTCTAATTAATCTGCGAAATAAGAAATACCTACAGAGGAAATTACCAGGAAACTACTAAGAGTCAAGCAATCTACCGAAGAGTCCATAAATCACTAGGCAATTTCTGATTGCAGATAACTTTTGATAGAAACAAGAAAGAGGACTGCCGTTTTCATCGCTGAAACGAGGGTACGTAGGGCATTGAACCATATTAGAAATATAATATTTAAAAAGATTTTTAGAAAGGCTTTGAAAAATCGATTTTCGAAGTTCCCATAGCACTTTAGAATCTGACTACACCAGTTAGTTTAATTTTGGTTTTTCAAAAATCTTTAAAATTTTTTTCAAAAAGACAAATTAGATTTCTTATGTGATTCAATGTCTCCCCTCAAGTTTCTTCTTTTCAAGGGTGAAGATCGTGCCTTTCTTTCTTATTTCTATCAAAAGTTATTCGCAATCAAAACCAACCCAGTGATTTTTGGGTCATACGGTGTATCAATAAAAGCACGGTAATTGCCACAAACTCACAACGAATTTGTCATGCAGTTTTGTATCATATTGAAATATCAAAAAAATGTTTCCAACCAATTTCTACGGAAGTTTCGGTAATTACTTGGAGATTTGTTTCGAATACCTTGGCAAGTTTTGGAAATTTCCACTAAATTTTTTTTTTGCTTTACGTTTTGTTGATTCTTTATGTTCTGTAAGAATTTACGATAATTTTGGAGATGTCCTTTTTTCCGAAAATTTGAATATATCTCACTTAAGAGCCAGTTCAAGTAAGCCACGACCGAAGTTGCTCAATCGATATCATCAGAACTTGCTCAATTTGAGATATGTTATAGAGGGAAGAGTTTTATGTTTTTTGACGCAAGCCGATTAAAAAACTATTGAACCCTCGATTTTTTATCAGCATTTTATGAAAAGGCCTAAAAATGACCATATATATATAAATAGGGGTCCTAATGCACCGATATCTCACGAATAACTTAACCGAATGAGCTGAAATTTTTCATTGCCGTATATCTTAGTGAATTATATTTACCATAAAATTTTCGCTTTAAAATATTGAGCCCTTGGGATTTTATGAAGCACTCAATATATGAAAAAAGGTCCATTTCCGTAACTTTGGCACTTCATAACTTTTGAGAGGAATGATATCTGGCTCTCAAATTTTTACTGTTAATAAGACACTGAGAGATGTATCTCTCCCGAAAATTTCAGCTATCCATACCGTTCCATTTGCTCAGGGCAGCCCGTGAGAAACGGAATTTTGATAAATGTGGGGACTTTCAGGATAGGCTTTCTTCCAAGAAATGGATTGTCTGGGGTGTTGGTTATTAGAACTTTGAGTACTTTCTTTGGGCTACAATTCTGTAAAAAAATTAGCGTGGGATCTCCAAGAATGGCCCCAGAGTACTCATTGCAAAACACGAAAAAATGAGCCTTTTTCTATGGGAAATCTACCTAAGTGCACTTCGAAATTTCTCGAAGGATTCTACTATGTGGCATAAAGTTTATCTGGTAAAAATCAGCATTTAATTCTCTATTAGCCTGTATCAAAATATCCTTTGAAAATGAAAAAAAAATTTTTACGAAAAATCCCCCTACCCCCTCCAGGCCTCTTCCTGTAATATTTTATTCTCACAGACCCTGTACCCCCCCCCAGGGGAATTTTTCGTAAAAATTTTTTTTCTACGAGAAAGGATATTTTGATACAGGATAATAGAGAATTTAATGCTGATTTTTACTACATTAAATTTATATCACATACTCAATTCCTTGGAGGAAATTTGAATTGCACTTGAGTGGATTTCCCATAGAAAAAGGCTCATTTTTTCGTGTTTTGCAATGAGTACCCTGGGGCCTTTCTGGGAGATCCCACGCTAATTTTTTTACGGAATTGTAGCCCAAAGAAAGTACTTCAAAGTTCTAATAACCAACACCGCAGAAAATCCATTTCTTGGAAGAAAGCCTATACTGAAAGTCCCCGCATTTATCAAAATTCCGTTTTTCACGGGGCTGCAATGAGCAAATAGAATGGTATGGATAGCTGAAATTTTCAGGAGAGATACATCTCTCAGTGTTCTATTAACAGTAAAAATGTGAGAGTCAGATATCATTCCTATCAAAAGTTCTCAAGCGCCAAAGTTACAGAAAATGGACCTTTTTTCATATATTAAGTGCTTCATAAAATCCCAATGGCTCAATATTTTAGAGCGTAAATTTTATGGTAAATAGAATTCACTAAGATGTATGGCATTAAAAAATTTCAGCTCATTCGGTTAAGCCATTCGTGAAATANAAGGTATGTTTTACCAAGACACTATTTTTGCATGACATTTGTCTGCTTTTGTGTATCGACACAACTTCTCTGACTCTTACTAGAATCATTAACGTTTCATAGTGTTTTTACATATCATCACGATTGACTTACTCGCTAGAAAACATTCGAAAATTCTAGACGGAAACAACATTAAAGATTAAGTATTGTAAAGTCACTAACCTAAAAATACATCTATAACATCGACTATCAACATAGTTTTCGAGTGTCTATGTAGAAACATAATCATTCACTAATGAATTATTCTACCATTTTCAAGAGACTTAATATTGCTGCAAATGAAAAGTAATACAGATTGAAAAAAAAAGGTCTTCAAAAAATGTTCGTTGACGCCTTCCGTTTAAATGACTATTTCGCCAAGCATGTGTCTATGATAATACTTTCAGAGCACATTAGGGGTAACAATTTTTTTTGCGTTAATTAAATTATCAATAACATAAATTTAAAATAAATTCATATTATTTTTATATGAGATTTTAATTTAAAAAGAAATATAAATTATCGAATGCTTAGTATATTTTAAACTAACATTATTCCACATGATTTATCATTCGTTGAATTATAAATTCAGCTAAATGATTTTATTTGTTTTTGACATAACGTCCGAGCCACACAAACAACTGAAAAAAAAATAGCACTTCACTATTTTAATGAAAAGAATATCATTATAAGCGTAAACTTTATGCATTCAAAACGGATTAAACTTTTCCAACGGATGCATATGCGTTGAAAAGTTCAACACATTATGAACGCTTTTAAAAATGTGCACTTTGTACCATTTTATTTTATTAAAATAGCTATGCGTATTTACTATTTTTTTTTGTTACTGGTCTAACTCGGATGAAATATCAAAAAAAACAAATACAGTCATTTACTTATTTTATCATTGAAGAAACTATAAATTACATTGCAATAATATAAACATACACTAAATTAAACTGTCTATAGTTTATATTTATTTTTTAATTTGAGTTCCAAATAAAAATGACTTAAATTTATTAGAAAACAACAGGAAAGTCATACCCATAGAGCGAATAGTTTCATCAACGCAACATCAGGTTTTCATAATGTTCTATTACGCCACGATCGTGCTTATAAGTTATTTGAGAATGTGAAAACAGGAACGAGAGATAACAGTTTCTCAGAAGTGCAAGTATTCCTATTATGGATATTGTTTGAGAATCGTCTACTTCATTCTTGGTCGATGTGAATAGTTGCGATCAACCAGTATTTACTACATTAACCTACATATTGCATTTTTTCATCTTTCAACAACAGTATGATGAAAGATAAAAATAAAAACAAAACTTTTTTCATGAAAAGGAAATAGGTGCACAAATTTTGAGAAAGAACATTTTTCTTGAAAGACACCTAGCATTTATGTATTGTTTTGTATTTTTTTCGTCAAAAACCGATAGTCATAAGTAGAAAGCAGTTTAAATTTTCTATGATTTGACATCGCCTTCATGTCGATAGAAAATCATGGTACACCATAATCAATGGCTACCTAATTAGCTTGTTGTTTCGTGTCTTTTTAGAAATCTATAGTATCGAACGAATGTTTCTCAGGAAAGTTAGCATTGAATACTCTATAAACAGTACAGATAATGGCATATTCTTTTGTTTTTGGAATATGTTTAGAAATTTTTCACATGACCTCTCTAACATCACTTCTTTTTTCTTTAGTAGAACATGTATTTATGACTTATATCAAAGAAAGCTTCATCTAGAAATAGTTGCATTTCGATTTAACATTTTGAAAAAATGTTTCGACTGAAACCATAAGAAACAGCTAATTCCAACAGAATTTCCATCTCATCACATCGACTTTTTATGCTGACAAATCGCTTAAAACCATTGAAGTTTTTATTTTTGGTTTCTTTACAAGGTGCCTCGCAACATCTGTAAATAGAGATTGTAGAGACGTACAAAATTACTTGTTTTGATCTATTTCTATTTGGTTTATGATAATATCCACAGCAAACATGAAAGATTGCCTTCTGTTAATAATAGTCCCGATACTGTAAAAGAAATACAGCACTTTTTGAGAATGGTAGATGATAGCTTTTAATTGAATCCAAATCATACCGGTTGATTTCTTCTATCGAGAAGCATTCCTTCATTGAGTTTCGCACCATCTTCCAGTCTTAATAAAACTCTGGCTTCTTATACAATCGAGAAAGATGCTTGAGATGTTTTTCTTTCTGAGACACTCACTACTGCACTGTCTGTGAGGTTGTCGTTCCTACAAATATTGAAGAGGAGCGTCTAGAAGTTAGATGAGAACAAAAATGAAAGCATTTAGACAACACACAGATAAGAAAATTTTCTTTTTCTAAGAAGTTGTTCAATTCTTTTTCAGTTAGATAAGCTTATATTTTTCGATGCATAATCCAAACGATGCTTGATAGCTTCTTGAAAGTTAATAATTGATGACTAGATTCATAGAATAATGTTGAACTGTTCTAAAAGGCCAAATTCGAATAATATGTACTACACACGATCTATCATGTTTGTGAGAGAAATAATTTAATATTAATCAGTGTTGTTTTTTTTTTTTGTCTAGCCTATCAAAAAAAGAGAAGAAATCCATGGAAATTGTGCTGATTTTCCTGATAGTTATGTCTGCGATGAGAACGGAAGGAGCTATCGTATCACAGACGTTGACTATTGATAATAGCTATCCATATCCTACATCATCAAAGCCGATGCCAACAGCGAACTATCAATATCCTGGTCCACCAATCTACGCAAACGAAAATGATATTCTTATGATTCGGGTAATCAATAAACTTCCACAACCGACGACCGTTCATTGGCATGGACTTTCTCAAAAGGGTACACAGGACATGGATGGCGCGGTTGGTATCACGCAATGTCCCATTCCTCCTAATGCTGAAATGAATTACACATTCAAAGCTACACCGGCAGGTACTGCATGGTACCATGGTCACTATTTGGATCAATATGCAGATGGTCTCATTGGTCCATTGATCATTCGTCGAAAAGTAGAGCCGAATCAACAATACTATGATACTGAGCGTATACTAATGGTAGCTGATTGGTACAATGATCTTGGACGAACAAAGTTAGTATCTTGGTATTTAAATGCAAAAAATCCAACAGGCATTGAGCCCATACCTGATGCTATTGTTGTCAATGGCAAATTCTCTGAGTCGTTGTTCGTGCCAACTAACGGTTCAAAACATATCCGTTTTAGAATCATCAATGCTGCAGCATTCTCCATGTATACTTTTTCAATTGATGGATTACCATTACATGTTATTGAACTTGATCAAACATGCGTACAGCCATACAAAGTGCCTTCTATTGTTCTTAACGTTGCTCAACGAGTTTCTTGCTATGTGGATTTGAATGAGTTTGACCAAACCATTGTACCCGCTGAAGTATCACCAACAAAATCAATTTATATTCGATTTCAAGCCATGGCAGACATGTATCCAGTTGAGATTGATACATATATTCCTCCATACAGAACTCCACTTTTTCCGTATCCAATTTTTTTCAATACATTATTTCTGGGTATTTTGTCACTTGATTCGAGTAATTCAATGCCTACATATCCCGCTAATCAACCAAGATTGAATAATCCAGGTTCAGGAACTCCAGGAGATACCAATATGTTAACTGCTCGACCATTCTTTTCAACAGCCAATATAGTTCCAAATGCAACACATTATCTAAAACTTGTCACCACATTTCGTCAGGATTCCTCTAACATATCTCGTGGATATTTGAACAATGTCACATATGGTATTACTCAACTTAATACTAGCAATAAAACGGCTATTCCGAAATGCATATCATCACCGAATATGCCACTACTCTATCAGATGGCAACGTCACCTAATGGACTTGGTATTCCATCTCCAATCATCACCAGTGACAGTCCATTACCATCTATACAAAATGACGGTTATGGACACTATTTGATTCCATATGGAGCAGTTGTCGACATACTTTTGGAAAACCAAGATGAAGGTGAACATCCATTTCATTCTCATGGTTATGACTTTTGGGTAATATCAACTTCGGACTATCCGGAAGCAGAACAATTGTATCGTGGAGCATACTTGAAACGAGACACAGTGAGCGTACCAGCTTCCGGCTGGGTCAAGATACGACTCTTAGCCGATAATCCAGGTGCTTGGCTCTTCCATTGTCACATTGAATGGCATATGGATGCTGGACTCATTGCAGCTTTTATAGTTGGTCCCAATGAATTGCTAACACAAGGATATAAGATTAAAACTCCTCCCAAGCGTTTCTGCATGTAATTTCAATGACTCGCATTTTTCAAACCAATACAATCCACGGCTACATGAACAGTTTCTTCTACTTATTAGCTTTATTCTTTTTTGAATTATTCTCATCAAAATCATATACTTTAATTCCTAGTGAGCTTTTTCTTGATGCAGTTTAGACTTTTCCATAATCGTAATTCAATGTCATCAGCATAAAAACCTTTCCAAGAAGATTTTTGAATTCTTGTTATTATACGATGACAAATTTGTTTCCCGTTCCTTAGTGTTTTAGTTTTAACTATTTTTATTAATAAAATCGAATGACTAACTTTAATTAAAATTGACGCGTTTCAAAAAGCTCCACAAGTGTCTGAATAGATTTGAATCTCGGATGTCAAGATCTAGACTTCATGGTCCACGATGAAAAACGATCATCAATTCATATTTAGTCTGTCGTATTTGCGCAAAGTGATTTGGACAGATCACAAGCATAATACATAGTACATCTATGCACAATTCCATAAAAAGCGTTCGAAAAGTTCAATGAAGGAGACAATAAATATCGGATGTAGACAATGTGAGTCTCGAATGACCTGATCCATATCTCACGTATAGCAGATAAAACAAGAGATTCGAAGCATTGGACGATGTTTCATTCTTGCTGAAGAGGCCTACAGAAATGTTTAGAATTTATTTTTACGTGGAAATATGTAAAACACTCAATTTGGTCAATATGAGCTGTCGACTATTTACAATATTTCCTATTAAACAATAAAATGATGAAGAAGATAAGAAGATCATTTTGAAGCCCTGTACGATGTTTCGTCCTTACTCAAGAATCTGCTCGGGAAGATTTATCTTTGTGAGTCTTTGTATGATCAAGAGATCAGAAATAAATTGCTTAAGGTTTTCGCACCTGCAAAAAACGTTCGTCTTCGTCAGAATCATCGAAATTGAGATAAATGCAAGGGGGGAGGGTAGCTTGAGATCTTGTCTTTCAGAAACAGTATAATTTATTATTTGGCAAGCCTTTTTTTCCTATAATTTTTGATGATTTCCGTTGAAAAGAGGCATTTTTGAGATGAAATGAAAAATGCTCTTCGTTTGTCAGTTTATTTGTTTTTGATAGCGCATTTCAAATTCTTCTTTTTAGGCTCATCCTATACATTTTAATTTCTTCCGTTGAAAGAGCATGCCAAGACCCAACGCATAACGGAATCGTTTTTTAAAGTAAACTTTGTTTTTGTTATATATACAGATACTTATATAATTAGACACTCTTTTTTAGTGAGGTTTTTGAATAATGGAACTGCTGATCGTGTTTTTGCGCTTAATAAGTGAGCCTTAAAAAGAAGCTGGTGACATTATTCCCTGAGTCTTGACATACTCTTTCAAAGAATAAAAATTGAGTCATCAAAGAATATATAGATTAAAAAAATGGTTGATCAAGATACAAGAACATTGTTTTACTATAGAAAGAGAATACTTTCTGTTGCAATATAGGATTACTGTGATTTTTATCGTAAACCATGTTCAGAATAAGACAAAGAATATTATCATCATGCTAACCCATGTCGTAAAAATCGCCGTCATTGTGGCGATTTATCGAAAATTCGGTGTTGAATCGCGATTAATCGTATTTCACTAAAAAATCGGTGATTATATCAGATTTATTTCGATTATGAGAGAAGAACCGATTTTCAGACTTTATCAAACTGGGATTGAAGTATAATTTCTACATAGTTATTTAACATAATTATGAAGATTTGAAATCAAAAGAAAGACTTCATTTCGATATGAATGTCACTGCTGGGACATAAATAAGATTGGACAGTTTTAAGAAACGATAGAACTTAACCTCTTTCACATTCATTCTTGTTAAAAAGTACCTAGATTTACATTTGTTTATACGATGAAGACATTTTAATATAAATAAGAGAATAATAGACACCGTTTTTATCATCTTATTATTTAATATAACAAGAGACGTTTCGTTATGAACTCATAACATCATCAGTCAAGAAATGAAATGAAAGAACAGGATAAGAAAGAATATATAGAAAATAATATAAAGAAAAGAANGAAATTTCTGTCTAAAGAGATGTGTTCTTCTTGAGATTTCGAATATTGAAAACATTGGGCCTTCTTTTACGTTTTCTTGTAATACATGATTGTTTTTGCATATATTTAATATCTCAAGAAGAATACATTTCTTTAAGCTCAAATTTTCGTGCCTTTCTAAGATACACGTGACCTACCTATAGGTAAGATTCCAGGTTGAAATTTCATAATTCAATTTTTCACAAATACTTTGTCACAGATAAAAAATTCAGTAACATTGTCATAATTTGGGAAGGAGTACGCATGTGAACGAACCTTTATAAAATTCTGTGGGTCTCGTTGAAGTCTACTTATCAACAAAATATCAATTCGATTGACGAGACACATTTCGAAACGTTTCGTCGTTAATTGAATTGAACTTATTTGCCAATTTTAATGCTTAAAAATCAACATTAGTGTTTATTTTTCATTTGTTTTCGACTAACTATAAAACATATCAACTCTGTCAAAAACTACAAGTTCAATTATTTCCTAAACTCTATTAGTAGCACTCTATCTATCATATATCAAATACATTAACAACCTTTTTGAAAATAAATATTGATTTCCTGATAAATGTATCTTTTTTTTTTTCGTTGATCAACCTACTAATTTTATATGCTTCATTATTTTTTCTTAAATCATCTGTTGTAATTGCCAAAAGAAATAGTAAATTAATACCAGCACTAAAATAATGAATATATGAAATTTAAAAAAGAAATTATTTATTTCTTATTAATTCTTACTAGATATTAGGATCAGCAGCAAAACCTTTTCGATACCATTCAATAGCTTTGTCTAATGAATCCTTATCTTGACAATTTGATTCCGTATATTTATCTTTATAAATTCTTCCACATAAACAAATAATATCATTTGATAATTCATTTTCAGTTTTTTTTGTTTGACATAATCTTGTAAGAATTTCTAATGCTTTATCACGATCATTATTTTGATTTCGTCTAATAAATAAAATAAATTATTTGTATTAATTATTTTATTTATTTTTTTTCTTCAAAAGAATTATCATATATTTACCGACTACGTGCAAATGCTTTTAAATATGAAATCATCATATTATTTTGAATTTTTCTTGAAGTTATTTCATTTTGTTCACAACGTTCAATTAATTCTATCATTGATTGATAATCCTTTAATAAAATTCAAAAACTAAATATATTTCAAATTCAAATGAAATATTTCAAATTTTACTTGTATATCTCGAAAAGCATACATTAATTGTGTAATTAATTTTGGTGTAGCATATTGTTGCTTTCCTTCTGTTAGAATTTCATCACAAATTTCTTCCCATAAATACTAGAAGAAAAAAACAAACATTAAGATTTTATTTATCTAATAAAGAAAATAAAAGACAAATTAAACATACTTTACGTTCAGCATTGGAATCATGAGCTTCATGTTTACGTTTCTCCAAACGATTTAAATATCGAGTAGCAAGACCTTGTCTATATATATATTAAATTAGTAGTCTTTTTTTTTTTTAATAAACTAAGATCTTACTGCATACTATTAGCAGCGTCCTTTAAAAAACATTTTATGCTTGTTTTAAGTAATGGTGATGGCTTTACTGTTCGTGTTGTTACATCATAAAAAACACCTTTTTCTTCGTCATATCGATATACAATCATTTGTTTTATTTTGCATGTCGTCTGAAAAGAAATTTTTGTTTTTTTTTTTTTTTTTGGATAAAAGAAATTCCATTCGAATTATATTTACTTTCAGATCTTCAATAGCATCATCATTTTCAACACCACTAGCTTGAATTAATACAATATCATCTACACAATCTACACTTTCACGATTGCCTTTGTGATACATGAATATAGGACGACGATCTTGATTTGTAACATCCTATAAATCAAGTACATAGTTTTTTATTTAAAAAGAAAAATAAGATTTATTCTAACCATAATAACAATATCAGCATTAAGAAATTTATTGACAGATTCATGTTCTTGAAAATCAAGTTTATTTAACTCTACTGTTTCACAGCTATAATTGAAGTGATTTACAATAATTTGAATTGTTTCCCATAATTTTTGTCCATAATATTTATATGGTAATGGTATATTCTGATTAAGTGAATCAGAATCTGTCAATAAAACGACTTTTAAGGAAGACATAGTCATTTTTTTTATAGTGATAACTTTCTAAAATACAATACAATTATCAACAAAAGAAAACACCTGATCAATTTGTCTTCATTCTCACCAATTCAATGATACATCTATCGATAGTTTCTTTAAGACATGCAAATTAGTTATCTTAATCTACATAAAGAAAAATATTTATATTCTTTACCAGGCCTCTATCCGTTTCTTTTTTCGTATTCTTCGATAAATATCTACATCTTGACAAGTGATCACGGTTACTTGGCGTGATACTTTGCATAATCAAATGAAAATTCTGAAGCTCGATATTTCAGCTTTTTTTGATCAGATAAATATTGCCATGTTAATTCAAGTATGCCATCTATGGTTTCTTCGGAACGATCAAATTTTTGTCCAATGAAAAAATATTGCTATCGATATAGATAGAGAATAATAATGCATTATCAATGGCGATGACAACAAGCAAATAAAAAAAGAATGAACGAACAAACAAAAAAAAAAAGTAGAAATCATTTTTAAACTTGTCCCATCATCATCATTATTCATTTTCGTTTGTAAAACTTTTTTCGCTTGACTGATTATAACATGTTTAAAAAATAGTACTTTTTAGATAGACGATAAATTTTGTTTTTTTTTTCGATTCAGTAAATGTATATTCATTGATAAAAATATTTAAACAAGACTTTCGAATTTTTATGAAGTCATTTTTGACCTAAAGAATTTCTGAAAAAGATTTTATATAACTAATAGACTTGTAGATAATCAAAATTATAAGATCCGTGAATATCCTCCAGACCATTCATGTTTAAAAACTTCTTGATATAAAAAAAAGTACAGATTCGTATGATCAAAGATAAAACATAGAGTAGACGAAGATAGCAAGTGTTTAATAGTTAATTGAATAACTCATTATAATCTATTATATACGACTTGCATTTGTCCGGTGAGATTTCCTCATTGGTTAAACTATTATTTGTATAATTTTAATCGAGAAATAAGTATGTTTGTTTTTCATGAATCATAAGAGAGTATGTTTTTATTGATGATTGTAACTTCCTAGTAGGCTTACATTTTTACCTTTGATGATTAGGGTTTTTTTTTCAAAGAATATATATCTCGAGGCGTGCACTGTTCAAAAAAACAAGAGACAAATCTTTTTTTTTTTGTTATTTTGTCTTATTTATTCAACAAAAGTAGTTTTATTATTCTATTGAAGAAAAATAATCCTGTGTTTCATCGATTAAATATATTTCTCGATGAATAAAGATAAATATATAAATTTTTATTTTATAATTTCTCTTAAAAAAAAAGAGTTTCTTTTTTGAACTAATTTAAATTTTTAGAATTTAAATTTTAGAATTTAAATTATGTTCTTTCAATCTTAATTATCAATAAATGTTTTTTTCCTTACACGTAAGAATTTTTTTTTTTTTATATATCTAAAAAGAATAAAGTTTTTCAATAAACTGTTTATTTTTTCTAGAACACTCATTAATTACGGTTAAAATAAGAATTTTTTATTGAGTGTGTGTGTGAGTGTATGTCAGTGTGCTTTTGGTGACAATAAACAAATAGGTAAGTAATTCTATTCATTAAAGAACAATAGATTCGTTCAATAGTCTTTCGAATTATTCGACTTCAACAATAGAAGAACAAATAAATCAATATATTCTTTACAATTATTTATGGTATACAAAATATTAGAACTATTATCATCGTAGTAATTTGAAGTCGATATTGAGTACAATAAAGCGGCTATCATTTTAAAAGTCGATTAATTATTGAGACTTGTTCATTATTGATTTTAGTTTTGTTGATTCTATTTTGTGTGCGAACAAAGCAAATTTTTCGAATTTGTCTTTTATTTAGTCTTGGGTATGCGAATCAGCTGTTGTTGATCATATCTAAAAATAAAGATTGAAAATAAATATGTCAGTATAATATTTGATAATGAAAGGAGACAACGAGTATTCTCACATGAAATAGTATATATGAATAAGAAAACATTTAAGCATTGCCAACGACGTTTGATAGGTATTGTAACATCAATGGTTCATCGATCTTTTCAGCATAATTATTCGTTGCCATCTGAAAATGTTTCAGTTACTGAGAATATCAAGTTTGTTGAAATTGTCATCAAATATTTCTTATTAAAAAAATATGAATTTTAAATAAAATATGCTTTTTTTTTCGTTCATTTCACTTAGATCAATGGGTCAGTTTTTGGATAAACCTAAAACTGAAAAACATAATAGTCGAGGTAAAAATGATGATATTCGTTATGGTCTTGGATCTATGCAAGGATGGCGGTAGATCTTTTTGTTTGTTTTTTTTTTTTCTTTATTAATTATTCTTATGAATTTAGTGTGGATATGGAAGATGCACATGCTACTATACTTAAATTAGATGATAATTATTGGTCACATTGGTCCTATTTTGGTGTATTTGATGGTCATGCTGGATTTCGTACAGCTACTAAAGCTGCTGAAAAACTTCATTTACATATCGTATCATCTCTTAATACATTAGTACAAGATAATCTTAATGGAAAATCTCCATTAGTAAATATAATATCATCACAACTTGATTTTAATAAATTTGAAATGGCTATAAAAGATGCTTATTTTAAATTTGATAATGAATGGAGAGAAGAAAATCGAATTAATAA
Source organism: Rotaria sp. Silwood2 (assembly GCA_905329745.1). Classification (NCBI taxonomy): domain Eukaryota; kingdom Metazoa; phylum Rotifera; class Eurotatoria; order Philodinida; family Philodinidae; genus Rotaria; species Rotaria sp. Silwood2. Next base: position 900,619 of record CAJNSZ010000025.1, read on the forward strand.
TCCAGGTATGAAAAGAATAAAATAAAGATAAAAATTGTTTACAAAAAGAAAACGTCTATGATTATTTATAGATGATAAAAGTGGTTCAACAGCTATATCATGTTTAATTGATACAGAACGAGTCTTTTTTTTAAATGTTGGTGATTCACGTGCTATTCTTGTATCAAATGAAGGTCGAGTTCTGCTTGCTACAAAAGATCATAAACCAAGTAAAAATTTTTGTTTTTTTATTTTGACGAAGAAATTTTATTTCTTTACAAAATATTTTTCTTTTAACGTAGGTGATCAAATTGAACGTCAACGAATTCAAGAAGCCGGTGGTACTGTTTTAATTCAACGTGTCAATGGTTCATTAGCTGTATCACGTGCACTTGGAGATTTTGAATATAAAAATAATTCAAATCGTCGACCAGATCAACAACTTGTTTCACCTGAACCTGAAGTAACATGTCATACACGTAATTTAACAACAGATTCTGGTAAACAAGAAGAACAAACTGCTCTTATCGTACTTGCTTGTGATGGTATATGGGATGTTATGACAAATGAAGAATTAGCTGCATATGTACTTGGTCGTATGCATGTTACAGATGATCTTAATGAAATTTGTAATTCAGTACTTGATATGTGTTTGTATAAAGTTCGTTTATTTGTTTTATTTACAAAAAAAGAACACAAAATAATTTAAAATTTTTTTTCTATTGAAATATTCTAGGGTAGCAAAGATAATATGAGCTTAATAATAATTGCTTTTAAAGGTGCACCTATACCAAGTCCAGAATGGAAAACAAAAGATGAAACATTAAATAATGAAATAAGAAAAAAGACTCTTGGTATAAATTTTTGTTTGTTTTCAAAGATTTTTAATTATTTGACTTTTTTTTTTTTTATTGTAGAAATTTATAATCGTAATCCAAATAAAACAACTTTAGATTCAAATACAATTTGGCAACAAGTTGTTACATCTCTTAATGAGCAACCATCTATTCGTGAAGCACTACCAGTTGGTGGTGGTTTTATTTCAAAGTAAGAAAATAGTATATATACTACTGAGCAAAAATCTTCTACTCTCTCCCTTTAAATCAAAATTTCAGTGAAGACATTCATATTAGAACAAGCAAAAATAAATATTATCTCAGTTATGATTAAATAAAGAGTTTGTAGGTCATAAGAACCAAAGTGTCAAAGATAAATTTTGGACTCAGGAGGAGGTGTGGTTGCAGATATTATCACCATACAGTCTACGATGTATACAGAAACGAGCATGGGTCATGGAGACTCTACATGTTCCCATACTGCGATTCTGATGTAAAAAGTCGGTTAGCCCATGTAGTAACTATCGCCGGTAATCTGATAGGTGTAATGTCTGTTATACTACTGGTTTTATGAAAATGTTTCATTAGAACGAGTGAATATTGTTAAAGTTTGATTTAAAGTGACTATAGTTACGAGATGAACTTTTATTATAGATATCATTGCAAAAATTTTTATTAATGAAATCTATTCTGAAATTGTTTTCTTTTCGGTTAATTTGAATTCTATCTAATAATTCGAATTTACCTAGAAAACAGTCTAAAATTGTTTTACCTAGAACCGAAAATCAAAAGTGCTATCGCCGGTTGAATACCACGGTATGTATACCGGTGGTAGTCCAAACAAACGTGTGACATAAGTAGACTGCGAAAAGTACTTCTGCATAGTTACGCATTCTAGGTCAGGCTTTTGTTTTAAGAACAACTCTAATAAAAGCTTTCAGAACATTAATCATCACAGAAACAATGTTGTCCGTACAATAATTATTACCGAGACAAAAATTTATATTCGACTATTTTGACTGTTCTAAAATAAGAATACTAATACGAATTTTTTCATTCACTTTCGAAATGATATCATACTCATAGAATATCATTTATATTTGAACTTGAATTGAACAACTCATGAGTTCTTAGTAAATAACACAGATCTTTAATTTGTTCCCATCTGACATGCCAATGTCGTACAGATTTTGGTTTACACTCAATATACTTCGAAATAGTTTTATTTGATATTTTAAGACTCAGCGGATTTACCTTGAGAAACACACGTTCATAGCGTTATGATAGAGAAATTGACATGATTAAAATCTTAGAAAAGAATAATGAAAAGAGGCTATGCTCGATATCGATTCACATTAGTCATTGTTACATAAGATTGAGTCATATAATAAAAAGAAAGCAAATATTAAAAAAATTTTTTTTTTGTGTAAATAGGACGGGAGAAGGGAAAAATTTTTGCTCAGGAGTGTAAATTCTTTGTTGATCTATCAATAAATATTATTATTTTACTTTTAGACGTTCAGTATTCGAAAATATATTTGATTCAATATTAAAAGGAACAAATTATACAGGAAATTCAAGCAGTGGGGTAAATGAAAATAAGTTTTGATATATTTCAATCGAAAAGAAAAANTCATAGAATATCATTTATATTTGAACTTGAATTGAACAACTCATGAGTTTTTAGTAAATAACACAGATCTTTAATTTTTTCCCATCTGACATGCCAATGTCGTACAGATTTTGGTTTACACTCAATATACTTCGAAATAGTTTTATTTAATATTTTAAGACTCAGCGGATGTACCTTGAGAAACACACGTTCATAGCGTTATAATAGAGAAATTGACATGATTAAAATCTTAGAAAAGAATAATGAAAAGAGGCTATGCTCGATATCGATTCACATTAGTCATTGTTACATAAGATTAAGTCATATAATAAAAAGAAAGCAAATATTAAAAATTTTTTTTTTTTGTGTAAATAGGACGGGAGAAGGGAAAAATTTTTGCTCAGGAGTGTAAATTCTTTGTTGATCTATCAATAAATATTATTATTTTACTTTTAGACGTTCAGTATTCGAAAATATATTTGATTCAATATTAAAAGGAACAAATTATACAGGAAATTCAAGCAGTGGGGTAAATGAAAATAAGTTTTGATATATTTCAATCGAAAAGAAAAAGAAATAGTAAAATAAGATATGTAAATAAAGGAAAATAATAACAAAATACCTTTCAGCAAAATACAACAACATCAATGCAGTATTTTTATTCTAGTAGTTTCAGCTATTTGCTTTGTATGCATTAAATTCACACATTTATATGTTTTACACAAGAAATGATCTTGTTTTGTGTTTTCTTTTCTTTTTTGTGCTCTTTTTCCACCATGTTTATCTATTTATCTTCAGTGATTTTATTTAACATGAAACTAAGATTTCATTTCCATTCTTTGCTTTGCTTTGCTTTTTTTTTTTTCATTTATATTCAATTTTGAAAATGAGAGTAAGAGATTTTCTATTTCAATTCTTTTAAGTTTTCGACTATTTTTTTTCGTGAGCTATCTGTTTTTTTTTTCATTGAATTGTAATAACTATGCTCGATTAAATTTCGAGGTGATTGTTACTATTATTATTATCATCACCGCTTTTTGACATAAAAAAAAAAAAACGACTCATTGTTGTTCATTTATATACATCCATAATTTATTAGCAAATTTTTCAATAATTGCTTCCTTTCAAGAAAATTTATATAGTCGAGTTTTTATTGATTGGAATTATTGAAGAATTTTGTTTTGAAAAGATTTTCATTATCCTCAAGAATCGAAAATGAACCGATTTTATTGCTAGAACAAAATCAAATAATTTGATTTGTCTGAATCATATCTTACATCTTAGATAATATGAAAAATAAGAAAGACGAAAATAATTTCAACATCTTCAAATTCTTGTGTAGCTATATGACAATCATGTCATAAAGCTAAGAAATTCTATTTGATTGGTTGTTTCATATAAATTAATCAATATAATTTATTCACAAAAAAAAATCTTTTTGTAATGCAAAAGAGTTCTAAAAGAAAAAAAAAAAGGACTTTTTTGAATAAATATCAAGAATAGAACATTTTCGAATTATTTATATTCATGCTGACAAAGTAATTTATCTTTTGTCGGTCTTCTATATTGAACAAAAGGAAATTTAAAAGTATTAATATATGTTCATAATATATCACTGGCATTGATCTAATTTGGTTAAACCAACCCGGTATAAAGGTTGTATTTATATCGGAATGTAATGACACTATTCTATGTTAATTCTATTTATTCTAAGATTACAAAGAATAGCAACATAAATATCTTCTAACAATTCAAAAAGGTAGACAGATATACATGTGGTTATACAACCACGAATTTTATCTATGATGAGTATATCATAAATCTATGCACTTATTGTATACAATTCTTAAATTACCATTTTATACTTATAGGACAAATTTAACATATCCTCCTCCTAAAGAGATGTCATCTCCGTTTCGGTATGAAGAATATTTTCGTTTCTATTAGCTATTAATTTCGTGCGTTTTATCTTACTTCTTCTTTTATTTTGTTTGCTCTTTAATAACAATAATTTTATTTATGAAATTTGTAAAATTTCTATTTTAGCTATTCATAAACGATGAACATGATGATGAAATAAATGAACATAATGATCAATCAGTAACATCAACAAATCCTTCATCTGCTGATATTCCATCCGCGAATAGCAACAATATTGCTGCATTGATCCAATAGTTATTATTTTCGTTCTGTTTTTTTTTATCTTGCATTGTTTTAAATGAAGGACTGCGATCATATCAGACATCAACTTTGTCCCTTTTTTTTCTCACTTTCCTTAAACAAAAAAAAAAAAAAAATACATGTGCTTTTTTTGTTTTTATTGAACACATGTGTTTCATTGGTTTACCTTTATCATAATTACTTCCTCTTGTTTTGTCATATTCTTTTTTTTCTCGCTCTTTCTTTTTTTCGTTTGTTGTTCGTTGTTGTACGTTTAAAAACGGAAAAGAAAAACAAAACGTAGATAAAGAAAATACATTCGGAAAAAATCCTAGCAGTGATTGAATGCTGCTACAAAAAAAACATTTTTTTGTTTTCTTTTTTCTTTTTGATAAATAAAAAACCAAAAGAAATTATCTATAATATTTGTAGATGGAATGTACAATATTGAATGATGGTAATAAGAACAAAAAAGAAACAGAAAATAAGATATATTAAAGAACAAAATATAATTGATATGTATATTGATGTTTATTTAGAATCATTCACAGATTTTATTGAAGATGATTTTGATATAAAATCGTTTTCAGCAAATATTTTACAAACAAAACTTGTTGCTGATTATTTACAACATTTAAATGAACTTATACGAACACTTGATGCTGAAATAAAACAACAAGTAAAAAATTTGAAAGAATAATTTTGTTTTAGTCTTGTTTTCATTGATAAACTCATCATTTAAGGTATCATCAAATGCACCAGTTCTTTTTCGTCAAGCATCATCAATTGGAACAATTGAAGATGTCTTAGAAAATATGCAATCACGTATTGGATCATTGAAATCAACTGTAGACAGGTTTTTATATTGTTTTTCAAAAATATTAATTGTTTATTTTATTTTATGAAAAACAAAACTTAAAATGAAATTAATTCAATAGAACCAAAATTTTACTGTCTATAAGTGAATCTAATTAAAACAAAATGACACATCCGCTGAGTGAAATAGTTTTCCATAAGTCATGCTAAATTTAATCATACGCAAAAGAAATTTTCTTACATATTTTTTTAAAGTCTAAATATACCTTCAATGAATATTAATATCATGAATTCTTCATAAGCCTTTAAACTTTTAAAACTAAATGATCTTTTGTATTTGTTTCTGAAATAGAAACAAAATCTTTTTCATAATTTCTTAATTATCGAGACATTTTTTCAAAAAATTTAGTTCTATTAAAAGAATTTTCTAACATTAGAAACTAACAGAAAATGATTAAGTTTTATTTCACACATATTCACTTAAACGTTTTTATTCAATAAAATAGAATTCTTTCAAGATTTATCAGATATAATTCTGGCCAATAGACATCCAATATTAATCGATATTTTAAGTCATATACAAAAAATCTTATCAAGTTAGACGATCAAGTAATAAAGGTTTTTGTTTAAAAACTCGTACGACTATATAATAGCTGAGCTCCAAGCATATACAGCACCGGTCAAAAATACACGAGCAACATATTTTTTCTCTACAATCTCAAGTATTTAGCTTAAATCCAAATAATGCTTTGAATGAACTATGAGAGGAAAATTTCTGAAAAGCCAAGCGTGGTATATTTCGGGTACAAAAAACTGTGTTAAAACTAGATTTGAATAATTTCATCTCAAAGATCACAAAATCTTCAATTAACTAAAGGACCACCATACTTTCCATGACCTTCCCTTTAAAAGTTATAAACTTCGGAAAAAAACGAAAAAAGAAAGCATTTTTTTAGCAGTGCTATAATAAGTTTTTAATGTTTTGTGTTGCTTGTAACTTTTTATCAGAAGTTCGTAAGATATGTAGTAATCCCTCATTTTCCTCAAGATTTTGTGTTCTTTCAAATGGTACTCTTCAAAGCTAATTTTCACACAGTATTTTGGAACTGAAAACTTTCATGTTTGGTTTTTCAAAAATCTTCCTTTCATAGTCCATCTATGAAATTTCGGTATAGAATTCATTTGATAGAGTACTTTATCGGCTATTGAAACTACTATTTGACTTTTAAGTTAAATGATCTTAGAACAAAACCCACAAATACATTTCCCTTCTATTTTTAACTAGTACTGTATTTTAATTAGATATCATTATTAAACATCTTGATCAAAACTAAAATTATTCTTTTATGTTATATTTTATTAGGATATCTTCAAAAGTTACTGAACCTTACAATAAAATTTTAGTTCGAAAATATCAATTAACTCGTCTTCAAGTAAAATTAAATTATTAATTTTTTTTTTTTGATTAAATCATTTCAAATAACTGTCATAGAATACATGTGATCTTCTGCGTCGTATTAAAGGAATAATGCAACAAACAAAAAAATTACAAACGTATATGTCACCTTCAAATACAGGTCAACAACAAATCGAATTAGTTAAAGCTTCTCAATGTTTAAGTGAATTAGGTAATAATATATTTCAGCATCAAAAATTCTACTTTTTGAAAATTTATTTTCAGATCATTATACAATTGATTCGGATTTTACGGGTATTGATGTTGTAGAAAAAGATCTACAATTTGTCTTTAAAGCTCGCCATGATATTCAAACTCAAACACAAGATGTTCTAGAAAATGGTCTTAATCATTTGGTTTGTTAGATAATATTAGTTTTTGTTCTTCAAAACAACATCATTTGCTTTCTAATAATAGAACCCTGCTCAAATTGGTACAGCATTACAAGTATTTTTTAATTTGGGTACACTTTACGATCGTATTCAATCCATTGAACAACGTCTTTTAGAAAATTTTCAAACACAAATTTCTGATTATCTTGATTTAAAACAATTATCAAAGAGTAAAGATCGTATGTATACTATTGAAATAATTAACATGTATAGAAAAAAAAACCAATATATTCGATTCAAATATTTTATCTAGCATCAAATCCAGGCCGAACAACAATGCCAAATATTGGTAATACACCACAATTTCGTGCATTATTATGGACAAATATTGAAAAAATACTTGATTTATTATATGGTTATATTGCACAATTATATAACCTTGCAAGAGTTTTAGTTAAAAAGAAAGATTCAATTACACATTGCACTTTTATTGATGAATTAATTAAAGTAAAGAAAAAATAAACGAACAATTTTTATCATAATTATGAAATTTTGGTTTCTTTTTAGCATGGTCATTCAGGTGAATTAGTTGGAAAATTTTGGATAGGTGCTATGAAATCATTGAAAAAACAAATGAAAACATCCATGTTAGGTAAAAAAAAAAAACAGATCATTTTAAATATAAAAAGAAGAAAATAACTATATTTTTATTAATTTTAAGATTCATATCATCTTCGACAAGCATTAGAAGGCGAATATCCAAAATTATTAAAATTACAAAATGATTTAATTAATCGTTTAAATCAATTACAACCAGGTTTTAGTGATATTGACATGGATATTATAGATGAAGAATTATATGATTCAGAACAATTAAATGGAAAACAAAAGTTTGTTTTAATTATTTTTGTTAATTAATATTTAATCATTTATTTTTATTAGAACAAATATACAATTAAATGAATGTTTTTATATATTCGAAAAATCTTATTTATCAATATCATTATCACGTTTATCCGATCCTATTAATCTTATGTTTAGTAGTAGTACAACAAAACTATTACCTACACAACAAGAATTAGAAAATCTTATTAAAGTTATTATTAAGTAAGAATCATTTTATGAAAGGAATTTATCTTGAAAGAAGATTTATTTGTTACATTTTTTAAAATTAAACAACTGAAAATTTATGATACTAATAACTTGTCTACGTAGATGAATGATCAAATAATCAAGTTTTATTTTTGCTAATGTAATTTTCTTTATTAAGATCTACTGTTGTCTACAGCTAAGCGTACTCATCTGTTTACATTCGGACGGTTTTTCTTGTTAAATATTTTCCGATATATGTTATATGTTGAGGTCGAACATTTCAGCCATTGAAATTGAACTATTCGAATTTTTTTTTAATGCATTGGGAACAGTATTAGAGTAAAACAACAAAGATTTTCTATACCCTAAAGTGCAATACCTAAAATAGAACAAAGACATTTTAAACCTGGGAGTCTATTTGTTAAAAATAGAACCAAAAAATGTTTGGACAGATCAGAGCATATGATGGGGATTTCGAATTTGTGGCAAAATCATATTCTTTATAATCATCTCTATTTGTAACAAAATAAAATTATACCACTATATTTTATAGCGGTATAAGCAATAAAGCAATGCAGTATGCATACGGAAGCATTCATTAGTCAGAAACTTCTCGGTCCACGTAACTCACCTTTTATTTCTGCGTTGCAACGTGGGAGGGGGGGGTGCATAGCGCCTCTCGAAGAGCCGCGACCTACGTTCATCTCCCTGTACACAGTTTCGTCTATCTGCAGCTTCCGCTCAACATAAATTGAACACCTCTAAAATTCTACATCTCTAATACCACTATACCGCTATAGTGGTATAGCTATATACTGCGTGGAATATTTTACTGCTTCGGATTGGTTGGTTTTGGAATTTTCCGCGAATTCAAATTCCTCATCAACTCGATCAGACACGTGTTCAAAAGTTCATCAGATCCAACCTAGATTTGAACTTGTCGACCTCTAGTAGTATATCAACTTCTTTGCTTTATCTATTTGCTTGAAAATTGAGTATTTTAACGTGATTTTCGTAAGATCGCTACTCTAATCCATCTTTTTCTAATGAAGAACTGTGTTCAACTAATCCATTGCTTTGTCATCAAAAGTTACTTTATTACGGATTATCGAATATATTGATTTCGAATATGACCATAAAAGATCCTCTTAAGTCTTCATATGCTGGTTTTTCTGACTAAAATAAACTCTGTCAAATTTGTTTAGGATTTACTTCGAGAAAAAGTCTTTGTTTTCTAGGCAATTCGATAAGTTCTACTATCTAGAAAAATAAAAACAAAAAGTTTTGAAGAAAAGTTTGTTGGTCTGGAAAAGCAGCATAGTCGACCACCTATAAACCACAGTTTTTCGATGAGAAATTGATTGATTAGTTGAAAACGTTTTTCGTAAGTTGAGAAAGGTCAACATGGTGCAAAAGCTAAGTGTTCACTTATAAGTGGAAGCAACTCATTTTATGACTGTTCGAGCAGAGCAATACAATCCAATGTTTAATTATTCATATTCGAAAATATCTGTACTTGCTTCGTTTTATTGAAGGTATAATTAATATGCTAAACTTTTGTTTATTTTTATTATTTTTCAAAAACCAAATTACATCATTTTCTTTGTGAAGGAAACATGAAACATTCGAAAACGCTACATTAAGACTTATTAATTCGAAAGTTTTATATCATTTGTCTTTCTTTTAGTGAATTATCAGTTTCAACTGTTAGTGAAGCATTAGTTAATAAAGTCGCACGTAATATAGGTAAAGCTATTCAATTATTTGCAGCAAAGTAAGTTTAATTAATTACATACCTATTATTATATATATCTATACCTAATCTTTATAGATGCGAACAATCGGTATGAAATAAACTTCAAAAGAATCTATATTAAAAAAAATAAAGCAGAAGTATTTCTTACTTTCTATCATAGATTTGTACGGATAGTGAAGGAAGTCAAGTTGTTTCTGTACCAACACCAGCTCAATTACGTAATATATCCGCAATTAATATTCTTTATAATTTCTGTTCAATGATTAATAAGGTTTAATATTCTTAATAAAAACAAAAAAAAACTTTTCCTATATATTGTTATTATTTAGATGCTTTCTGAACAACAAAATCTTTCATCCGATGCAACGACACGTATAACTGATGCTTTACAAGTATGAAAATATGAAGCAAGAAAAAAAAAACTAGTTGAATAAAATTTTTTCTTTTCTAAAGTGTGTTCATTCATTAATGCATACAGCAATTCATCCATTTCTTAATTCTGTTGCTGATTGTATTGAAGCTATACTTGCTACAATGCATACGGAAGATTTTTCACAGTATTAAATAATCAATAAATTTAAAATTAAAAGATTTAAAATTATTTTATTTTTGTTAGATCAGCTGGAAGTCAATCTGATTCACAAAGTTCATTATATATGAAAGAATTACAAGAATTTATAATACGTATACAAAAAGATTATTTTAGTGAATTTCAGTGTAAAGATTTTATGTATGAAAAGTAAGTTTAATATGTTTTATTTAAAAACAAAAAAAAAACTTCTGTTTTTTTTTTCTTTTAAGTCTTGCACCAATTGCATGTCGAGCAATTATTTTATTTATGGAACATATTAGTCTTGTTCGACCATTAGGTGAAGGTGGATTATTACGTTTAGTTGTTGATTTTGCACAAATTGAACTTGCTTTGTCACCATTTTGTCGTCGATTAACTGATTTAGGAAAACATTATAAAATTTTAAAAGCATTTCGATCTTTATTGATTTTAAATACAGAAGAATTTCAAAATAATTCAGCTATTGGTGATGTTGTTCCATATGATATTGTTCTTCATCATTTATTTTCAAGGGCACCTATTGAAATGCGTTCACCACATCAAGTATAATATAATGACTTATTTTTTGATTTCATTGTTTTTGTTTTTGAAAGGTAATGAATTGGTCAATAAGTCGATATATTCAATGGCTTGATGAACATCCAAATATGAGTGATCGATTAGTAATGATCAAGTATATTTTGTTTTTCTTTTTTGTTTTAAGATTATTTTTTTGAATAAATATCTTTATTTTTTTTTTTGTTCTAGAGGAACATTAGAAACATATGTTCAAACAGTTCGAAATCGACAACAAAAAGAATTTGCACCTATTTATGTTATTATTCTTAATATACTTGAAAAAGGCTTAACATCTGTTGCTTAGGACAATTTTATTTTATTTTAATTGTTTTTGAATAACATTGTGATATTATTTAAAGTTGGGCTTGCAGAAATAAATATATAAATCGAAATCTCTGGTATGATATTATAGAACATATAACGATTGTTTGATGAGCATCTATTTGATTTTTCGATGGATTTTATTGTTATGTCAAAATTTGTATAATTTAAAAGAGATGAAGTGAAGCACAAAATAATTTCAAAAATAGAAATGTTACACAACTGAATATTGACATATTACACATTACGTGAAATCGAAAGGATACATCAGTCAAAATGATTCATAAAGATAGAAACTACGTGCATATTGTATGTCTTACGGACGAGAATTTCTTTTTAGCCTGAAGATTGAAGTGAGCTGGAATCGACGCTGAAAAATCTATTTTTATGAGAATATTAAAATTTTATTAAATTCAATAGATGGCGTCTACCTTGAGGCATCGAACAGGATGAGAATTAATGAAATAAAAATTCTTTCTCATCTAGAAAACCTATAAGAATAATGTCATAGAATGCCACATAGATAAGTGACACGAGTATTATCTATTGAGTCTAATCAAGTTTCAATCTTCTAATAAAATATATTATGTCTTAATTGAACCTAGGCTCATTGATACCTTCAGGCTCAAAAATATTTTTTTCATATGTCATGCATTATAGAAACAAAAGTACAAAAGAATATTCACATGAAAATATTTGTTGTCAATGACAAGGATCATTCTTAAAACAATGTAGCCTTTTCAAACAATTTATCATAAGTCAGTTTGATGATAATTTGTATTAATCAAAAGAAATTGATATTGTTATTTTTTTTTCTCTAAATTTTCTCTTTCATCAACACAATTATTTTGAACTGAACGCCAAAAAACAAATGATTTTTAATTTTTCACTTGCTCAATTTATTAATAAGATTCAATTGATGAAACAAGCACAAATATGAGATTATTAGACACCCTGTAATACTTGTCTTGTGAAGCATATTTCACAAGCAAAAGAAAATATTTTTTTTGATTTTCATTATATCATTCGATAGACCGAAGTCTCTACTTTATTCAACAAAAAAAAATTTCTTTCAAGAAAGTTTTCATAAAATTTTTCAGTTTTTTTGTCNGGTAAACTGACTTGTGGGCCACCCTATATATGGACCACAAGTCACGATACCAAGAAAAAATTAAATATTTCCACTACTGCTCGAGCAAAGGAGCTGATTTTTTTATCAATGATAGAGGCATGTTGACACTTTAAATCCATACGGACAAGATTAGAGAGAGTCTTTATAAAGTACCACTAATGACCTCAACAAAATAATTTTATTTTTTCATAGATAGAATATAAAACAATATATTCAACAGAGGATCTCTCTAGGCATGTCTTTATGAATATAAAGCTTGAACAAGCCTCTTGAATTAATAAAAGAATCAGCTCTTTAGCTCGAGCCGTAGTAGAGCTATTAAATTTTTTTCGGCAAAGTGATTTTTTTTTCGAACTGTCAAAAAGTAAATTTTTCTTATGGAGGTCAATAGTGATACTTAACAAAGAGTCTCCCTCTAGATATGTCTTTATGGATATATAGCTTATACATGTCTCTATCACTGGTGAAAAAATTAGCTTTTTTGCTTGAGCTGTACAGGAGATATTCAATTTTTACTTCGGTTGCGTTACTTATGGGCCATCCTGTATAAAAGCAAATTCGAATTGACCTTGAAGAGAAGTATAACTAAGACAAATGATCAGTTGTTCTCACCCGGACAATACAAATTTATATAATTTACTTGTCATTTTCCTGCTTTATAACAAAAAATATATTTCTGCTAGAAATATTTAGAACAAAAACATGTTCTCTTTTAATTTCAATTCAATACATCTCTAATTGGTATTCGAAGAAATAAAAGAAAATCGGTTATTGACAAAAAATTTGAGCACAATTGCTCCAATCAAATAAAAGACTGTCATGAAGCATTTCCTGTATTCGTAAAATCAGCAATAGTACCGAAAATAGTTACAGGTCCAATACAATCAACACAATATGTTGCATATTCGATCTCAAAACGAATAATAAAAAATGAAACAAAAAAAGGGACATCTGTCGCATCTTAGCGTCAGTTTTTCTCATTTAATGTGTCATAAAGAATCTGATATTTTATTTTAACATCATCCAGGTACATTTTTTTTCTATAATATATGTATATCACATTGAATATTCATCGTTAGATTAATTTAATAGCAAACCTAGACAAACAAAAAACCACAAACAACAAATTTTCCTAATTAAAATAAACATTTTAATTCTCATTTATTCACTTTGTATAATCGTAACTGATTGAAAATTTTACTTTAATAAGGATTTATATGATGCATGGTAAACATTCAAGTTTGATTTCAAGAATTAAACGTTATTTTTTTAACGATTTAAAAAAAAAACGCTAATAAAATAGAATAGATCAAAGTTTCAAAACTATTCAGTACTAAATATTTATTCTTCATTGTATTAAAACTAGAAAATTTTCATGTTGTCAAGGAAAAACTTCTATTTATATACTATTATAATAGAGACAAATATTGACGTGAAAAACAAATGTTTTTCTTTAATTTCTGAAGCTCAATTTTTATGGATCATAGAAGCATTATTAATTGAATGAAACCTTAAAAAACTGAAGTAGTCAATTTCTACTTCTTCTATTCTCTCCAACAAAATCTTATTTGTTGTTTTCTTCTCAATAGATTTACTCTTAGTTGAAAACGACTATGTTTATTTGCCGTCTTGCATATTCATTCATTTTTTCGTTTTTTTTTGTTATTCCAGTATGAGAATTTGTGTTTATGTTTGTCTATGCAACCATTCAATATTGTCAAGTAGAAAAATTTTTCTATAACTTTTCTTTTTTTTTTTTTAAAAAAGAAAATAAAAGACAAGAATCAAATTTCTGTTTGTTAGATGTGTCCGCCGAGAAGTAAAAGAAAAAGAAAATGTATTAAATCACATACTGTATTGTAACATTTTTTCACATAAACAAGTGAAATCAATTGAGATGACTGCAGTAGCAGACACATCGTATTTGCAGCATAATCAAAGTAATGTTAAAACACCAACATCACAGGCTATTGGTGATTTAGCAACATCAACTAAGGCAACTATGCCATTCAATATACCAGAGTCACATCATAATTCATTAGTTTCATTTGCACAAGATTTGTCTCAGCGTATACCAAATCCTAAGGATAATTTTCAAAAATTTTCAACATCATTACTTAAAAATAAAGTTTTACTTGTACCAACACGTTTAGCACTTAAACGACAACGAGCATCTCTTAAACCACCTTCACTGAAACATGAACCTGTTTTTTCTGATAAACTTCAAATGGAATTAGGCAATGCAGAAGAATTAACATTGCATAGTGATCATGATGAGGATGAACATAGTACAACAATGATATCACAACATATACAATTATCAAGAGAACGAAATCGAATGCAATCAACATCAAATCAGAGTAGTCCACTACGAGGTGATACACCGCATACTGTACCAACTGATATATCACTCTTGTATAGGTATATAAAAAATTCTATTTTATAGATTGGGCACACATTTTTTCTTACCTTTTAATTTCATCTTTTTAATCTCATCGAACATACTTTTCTCATTTCAACATAAATATAACTTTTTCGAATAGTACGTCCTGTATACTTAGATGATTATTAATTTAATAGAAATTTTTGTTACTAAAAATGTAAATCTCGCTTATGTCATATTCAACTTTTCAATCTGACATAAGAGAAAATAATTCGTATGAAAAGTAATGCCTTACATACACATTTATTAAGATATGTTTTTTTCTTGCTAAAAATAGAAGCATTTATTAACAATTATTATCTCTCATTTATTACGATTCTTTCTTAACAATACAAAACCTTGACCTATCAAAAACGTACTTTTGTTTCGATATTTATCTCAGTAAAGAGAAGAAAAAAATATTTACTAAATTTAGAGAGAAACCATTATTTTCTCATCCAATTACTGGTAATTTTATTGTACAATATGCTGAAGACAATGGAGGTCCATCACCGTGTTCATATGTCTTACCACGTAAATCATGTCGAGAAAAGAATGCACCTGCTTTTTCATTTGGATCAAAATGTTCAGTTGAAAGAAGTAAATTTTAATTTTAATAAGAAAAAAATAAATAGTTCAACAATTTTCTTGTCTCTATACAGCAGGTGGCTCACGTACAGCTTGGCAAAAACAATGGTTTGCACATTCCGATCCATATACAACTAAAGTTGATTTTAATCGTGAACCTGTTTGGCCAACACCATTTCATTATCCAGCAAAAACAAGTTTAGGTAGTCAAGTAACTAAAATTAGTTTTCCAGCATGGTCTATTGCAACACGTCTTCATACAACTCCAAATTTAATGCCGGATAATAATCCCGGTCCTGATACATATAATACAATATCAGCTTTTCAAAAATTAAAAGCAAAAAATACATTTATTACATTGAAATCACGCCCGGGAGGTACTCAAATATCGACTACACAACATTCAAGTAATTTTTCTTTGGTTTTTGCTTTTGCTACATTCAAAACAGAAAGTTTCTTATTTTTATTTTTCTGTTATCAAATAGGTAAAACTCCTGGTCCAGGTGCCCATGACGAAAGAAAATTTTTATCAAATAAATATTCAGCTCCGAAACATTCATTTGGTAAACGTATGCCAACATCACTTGGTCAAGATCCTTATGTGAAGACATTACCGTCAATTGAAACTTAATTTTCATTTATCTTATTTGCGTTTTAACTGTCAATGTATTAATTTTTTACATATCATTTTTAGTAAAAAACAAACAAAAGATAAGTGGTCTGCTTTGACTTTTTTTCTCTTTCAATTTTAGATAAAATTCGATAAACAATATATTTATATATATATATGTTGCTTCAGGCAAGTTGAAAGGAATCTTTGTCTATTGAAAGAAAAAAAATGCTATGTTATATAACGGTCATAGATAATATAGTTAAGGCTTTGGTATCAGCTGGCACTAATAATATTTAAAAATTTTATGCATGTGTATAGTTTGTATTGTATTTACAATAAGCAATGCAAGGCAAGATAGTATTTAAAAAAGACAGAACACAAAAAGAACAAACAATTGAATAATACAAATAAAACAACAAAAAACGAAATAGAACATATCCACTTAAAGATGCACAATATCTGTACATTATATACACGGATGTGAGACAAAAATTCACTCTACTATGTTTAGTAGTTAGCGAACGCCTAGAAAACATTTAAGATGAAATATTGTTATCAAACATCCTTTCTTCTGCTATCAATTCACCAACAATATATTTTTCTAAGATCACCCATGCATCTAGACTATGAGGTTTATCAGCAAATGCCATTGTAGCATCAGTACCAGCGTATTCTAGCATTATATCGAAACCACCCGGATGCTAAACATAAAACAAAACAAAAAGTTAAAATTTAAAACATGAATAAATAAATAAATAAATATACCTCTTGCATAAATTCAGTTACATCATAGACAAGATCTTTGATTACCATCCAACAATCGTTTTCCGTACAATGTGCAGATACATCTTTTAATGTAAATTGTTTTCTTTTAGGTAATTGAACTACTTTGAAATTTAATAATCGATTCTGTAGATTATTAAATGCATCTATTCATAATAGTAATAATAATAATCGATAAGGAATGATTTACTAAAATAAGGCATAACTTACTAAGGAAATCCATTGCAAATTGTAAAAAGCTTTTTGAAAATTGTCTAGTTTAAGTTTTTTTTTGATATATGAAGTGAAACAGTTTGGCATCATTGGTATTTATAATATCGTCGCTCACAGAGACAATGATATGATGAAATTGATAAGAGAATAGGAGAAAAAAAAGGGGTGTGGCGTAGCACAATTTATTTCATTGGTTGATTCATTTCCCTCATTCTCTCTTTCTCTTTGTTGTATTTCATCAGAAAAGTTGAAAAATAATGGATTGAAGCCAAAAAAAGAAAAAAAAAATCACAAGGACAAAAACGACGCACCATGATGATAGTAGCATATTTTTTATCGATTGATGAGTAAATTTGTAAAGGCAAAAGAACCTACACTAAACATACGTTCGGATATACCTGTGTAATAAGTGGGAGATATGTCAGGGCATAGCATATTTCTTTTTCTTTTCGTTTTGATTTACCTTTCCATAATTGTTCGAGTCTTTTTTTTTGTATTGAAAAGTTTGCTCTATTTAGAAAATTCATATCATGATGACGTTGCTATTTCTTTTTCTTTTCGCGGATCTGACATAGAAAAGGAAGTAATGGAACCTTTTTGTGTTTATGACTCAAAAGAAAATTTTTTACATATGACAGTTGTTTTATGTTTTGCGTATGAAGAGAGATCAAATGATTAATAATGATTGAGTATGTGATCGAAAAAAAACTCGATTTACGTCAAGAACAATATTCGGTGCATCAATCGAAAAGCTGAAGTATGACTCAATACGTATGTTATGAGGCATTAGAAAATGATATGTTTTATTTCTAAGGGTATTTTTGTCAAATTTTACATTTGAAATACTTCCTTGGTATTTTCTTTTTTGAATGAGTAGAAATTCTTAAAAATAAACTACTTTTTTACGCTTATTCGACATTCTCATTGAATGCCGATGAAGCGTA
Source organism: Rotaria sp. Silwood2 (assembly GCA_905329745.1). NCBI lineage: Eukaryota > Metazoa > Rotifera > Eurotatoria > Philodinida > Philodinidae > Rotaria > Rotaria sp. Silwood2. Next base: position 918,803 of record CAJNSZ010000025.1, read on the forward strand.
AAAGATATGCTAAATCTATGCATTAATTGAATGTTTGAGAAATTGCTGACTCAAGTAGTTATACTTAGACATGATTTGTACTTTTACTGTTGTTCGTTCTCAGAAGCGAATAAATCACTAAATACAGGAGGTAGAGATTAGAAAATGCTTCTACATCGATTTTTTTCTAATATCCGATTTTAGAGCGTAGATGGACTACATCAGACTTTTATTTTCATTTTATACATAAGAAATAAGAAAATAAATCACTTCTCATTAGTTTTTACTTCTCTCAAATCCTTGACTAAGACTATTATTTTATTAGTACTTTGATCATGCGAACTATATTATACTGTCTCAATCTTTACATGTTTTCAGATTTTGATTCTTATTTCTTACAATATTTCGAAATAGGTTTTTTTCTATTTTTGTTAAATTGATATAATTTTAGTTTCGATCTTCATAGTAAAAATAAATTAAAGCTAAAAATAGTATGCATTTTATTTATTACTTTTTACAAGAGCTAAAAAGCATATAATGATGAAGAACAAGTTTAACCGAAATCAAAAAAAAACATTTGTTATTCAATGCAATTTTTTTGATGAGAAATGGCTGAAAGTTAGAAAAGACTGACATAAGAAAACTTTCGAACTACTTTTTCGATGTAATAATTAAAGCATCGGTTACTTGTTACTAGAACGAAAAAATTAATAATAAACAGTCAACAGCGGATTTTGAGGAGAATGAAGCACTGAGGGTGATTGTTCCTCCCTTTCGAGATATTTTTCAATTTTTTTCAGTCAAAAAATCAGTCGATACAACCTTTAATGAACTTCAAAACACATTTTGTGGCTATGATCGTTCCTCGCTTTTCTCAATATCCTAGATGTGCCATTGTTAACTGTAGTAAAATTTGTCTATAAGACGAACGAATAGAATCTTTTTTTCGTCAAGATATTTATTACGCATTTAATGCAAGAGACAGATTGTCAATTGCGAAAAGACAATCATTTCAAGCATCATTAAAAATGATGATTGTAGCAAAACATTTTATAAAAGTAACACAATACTTTCAGAAATCTTGTAACACAATCATTATTTGAGAGTAATATATATTAAATGATTATATTTTGATCATAGGAACGATTTAGTTTTGGAACTATTAAACTATATGAAACATACAACTAAAGAATTATTTTGATAATTACTCTATTTTTTATTATAAGCTTGTATTTTGCATTTGATTTTTTCTTTGTTTACTTATAAAAATAGACGCAATCATCTAAATAATATTAATCATAAATCATTTTACTCTTAGATTGATTATCAATGAAAACTTTTTCTATAAATAAATATACAATGTGTATTTCATATCTTTTTGAATTAAATTGATGTTTACAGTAGAAATATTTTACTTGAATAATTAGGTCATTATCACGTCATATTTTGGTGTAACAAACCAAGCATTACTATCGTGCTACGAAATATCCTATTTTTTTCTTTTTTTTCTCTGTTGAATATTAACGCGTGTACCGACACCCTCATAACACGAGCCCCTTTTTCTCATTGCATGAAAAATATCATTTGACACACCCACTTGTACCCAGCAATAGAGCGAATATTTTCTATTGCGTCTTTTCCAACGACGCAATTCGAAAATTTTTTGTTATTCTCTTCATACTGACAAATACTTATAATTCATTCGACAGAAAAAAAAGCACTAAAAACATTCAACCTGCTGACTTTTTACACATTTGCTATTCATTATAAAAATTATTTTCTACTACGCCATTCTTTTTGTTTTTTTTTTTTCGTCTTTGAATATCAATATCGTCATCATTTGTCTTCTATAGAAATCGAAACAAAAAAAAACATGTTGTCCGACGTAGAAAATACAACAAAGAAATAAAGACAATAATAAACAAAAGAAAAAGCACGTATAACGATCTTTAAAAAAAACACACACAATCTAGACTTCATATGAGACAAAGTAGTAATAACAGTAAAACAATCGAAGATTGTTTTGTTTTTCTTGTCTATATGTAAATTACTAATCGAAATAAAAAATTTGTCAAATATGATGAAATATTCCGTTATCGTTTCTTCTTTTTTCTTTCTACATATACAAACAAAAATATGAGAAAAAAAAGGAAAATTCATAAATCAATGTCGTGATGGACCCCAACCTAAAAACAAAACAAAAAAAGATTCTAATACAAATTAGAAATTCATTTGATTACTATACCCGAGTTTGAAGAATGCATATGAGATTGTTGTGAATTATTATTATATTGATTAGCGTTAGATCCATAATAATAATTGGTATTATTGTTCCACCCAGTGCTATCATTCGTAGATCTATATGAATAATAAACTTAACTATGGTCGAAAATAAAAATTTAATTATTGCATGAGTAATATCGGTTTATGAGGTTTGTGTGCGGTTGAAGAGAAGACACACCCACCTGTTCACACCTTTATTTCAGACTATCATAATAGAATAAATTCTCGCATTTATCAAAATCAATCGATTATATGAAAGCAGAAGAAAAACAATTAAAGAGCAGCATTACAGCATCTGTCTCCTCAATCGTTTGTCTTTTATTGTATAGGAAAAAAAAGTTATGATTGGATAATAAGAACAATATTTAAGAATGGATAAACTAATATTTCAATATGTTTGCTTGTCTTTAATCCTTTCTTTTTCAATAATAAACATTTGGTTCTAATTTAGCTGTTTGGTTTTTTTAAATTCTCTAAACGAAAAAAAAAATATTCAGAAGTCTTCACTTTAGTTTTCGACCAAAGTTGAGTCAATCTAATCAAGATCGTTTCAGTTGAAATAAATCTCACAAATTCTTTTATGCAGGATCAAAAGAGCGAATAGTAATCTTAACAATCTTATAGTCAAAATATTACTTTTTTTTTCATTAACAGACATTCATTCATTCTCAGTACATCTTAGATGTAAATAGAACAAAACCTCGAGCTTGTAATTTTTGTTTTCATAACTATCAAAATAATAGAAGAATTTTTATTTCTTACTGCAAATAGGAATCACGCATTGAATTTGATTGTAGACTATTGATATTATTATTATTATTATTATTATTATTCCATTGTTGAGAATTAGAATACTGTTGTTGAACATAGTTTGGTTGTTGATATGAACCACCTTGATTATTATTATAAGCACTTCTGTCATTATCTTTAATTAATAAAAGAAGAAGTTATTAAAATTACTTTTAGTAGATAAAATACAAACTCATACAATAATTATTCGATGGTGGACCATATGAATTTGGTGAATACTAAATAAATAATATAAAATTTGATAAATTAATTTTATTATTCGATTTTCAAACATACAGAATCATATTGATTTTTATTATGACTTTGATTGTTCATATTACTGTTACCATAGTTTGGTACATTATTTCGATCATTTATTGATTCATCACGTCCCCAACCACATTTAGTTGTATAACCATGGATTTCTGAACCGTGTAAATGACATATTGCTCGACAAGCACTTTCTTTTGCAGAAAACCTATTATGAAAAAAAAAACACAATTAAGTTAAATCAATATTTCTAAGAGAGAAAAAAATAAGTCTAACCGAATAAAAGCATATCCTTTTTCTTTAAATATACGTATTTCTTGTATATGACCAAATGATACAAAAATTGAACGAACTAAATCTTCATTAATATCAGCACAACCACCAAAATAAACAGTTGAATTGGTCTCTCCTGTACGATTCCACACTTCGTTATAATCAAGTTTAGGTGTGGAAGATTCTTGACCCGATTGAGAATTATTTGAATCTAAATAAAGATTTTGTTATTAAAAAAAAATAAATAAAAATTTCATATATATATATTTGATAGTATAAAATCGTTAAAGGCTTTGACGAAGAGAAAGAAAAACGATATTTGAATTATTTTACTTTCTTTTGATTGTAATGATTGTTTTATATTTTGAAAAAAAAAAAAGAATTCCTTAAAAGAAGATTTATTATTGTTACTCAAGAAATGGCTATTTGAGAATTTTTTAATTGCTTTACTGCTTTAAGTTTGATAATGTTAGAAAAACAAATCCGAAACTCTTGTAAACTTTATCATGTGTATTATATTGATAGCGATTTTTGAAAATATGTAAAGAGATCTAATAATTAAGAGGATGATCTCTTCCAAGGAGCATGTTGTCTATATAAAGGTGATGTTTTATTTGCAATATTTTAAAAAGAGAACCAGTTATATTTTCTCAAAGAGAAACTAAATCATGCCATATTTTGCTGAGTAATATAATATGTTATGTACGAAATTCAGTCCAATTTCTTGACGGTAACTTCAAGTATCATTTCTGCTGTACATGTTTCGACCAAATAGCTTATCAGATATCTGATAAATATCTTATCGTAAAATACAAAAATTTCTTTACAAGGCTTTAGTAGGATACCATGGGCGGTGCACGGTCAAATTTTTAGATGGACCAATAAAGCTTTAGATAAGTCCAATGTATTCCTCTCCTCTAATAGTGAGGGCGTGGATGGAGACAAGGAGAACACGCACATCCGAGAAATAGCGATGAAGCAAAATGTATCCACGGTTAATAACGGAAGTATTAAAAGTTTCAGCTGAGAATATATATTTCTGAAAAAAAAAAGGATGAATAAATGATTTCTAAGTAGCGGTGGGAGACTTTTTCCTTTGACTCTTCTCCTTCCTAAGCAGAACAAAACGGAAGCCATGTATATGAATAAAAAGAATTTCTTCGATTATATAGTATAAGAATGTTTATCGATTATTATAAATAGTAAAATATCCAGTTCATTTTAACATCATATCAGTGGCTATCAGTATTCAAAATAGGTTTTTCTTTGATAATTCTAAAGTGAATAATTAAAATAACTATAGAATAAATATAAACTTGTAATTGTGTCTGTTCAAGTTCAATAATCTCAAAGCAAAGCGGAAAACGAAAACTCACGAGTATGTCCTTTTGAATCATGTAGCATGTTTTCAAGATAAATTAAACTGATTTTTTTTTCGCAGCCAGAGGGCGAAATTATTGGTTTCAGCAAGTGAATATATATTTATAATTGATGTAGATCTAGATATAGAATTTCATGAATAATATTTATTCAAACATATTGATTTGAAATAAAATTTCTTTCTTTTCATATAAAAATAAATGAAAATTGAAATTCTGTAATAGTTAGAGAAGAATATTTTGTAGTTTAATATTTATATTAAGTATTTCACAAGATAACCGAAGAGAAGCAATGATCAATAATTCTTTTTACACAAGACAATCATGATTTATTTTTGAAGAAGAAACTGAAACGATGATCGGAATATTTACTTGTTCTCTAAAATATACTTAAAATAAGTATTTATCTTTTTAGTTCTTTAAGTATTGCACATATAAAAATTATTATTTTTCAAGAAAATTTAGTTAGAGATTTGTTGAATTGACTTAGAAGTAGAATTTCGTTAGAAAATCAAAACGTTGAAATATTGGCATAAATCGACTTGCTAATTCCTTCAATGTATACTTTACACATACCTCGATATCGTATGCTACTAGCAGTTTCATTAGTTGAAACTTTTCTAGTGGCCCAATTCGTACGTAGCTTTCGCGTACCAAGCCATTGACCATTCATACTAGCAATAGCTGTTTCAGCATCCTAAACATAAAGATGAACTAGTTTTTAATTCTTTGTTCTTAATCTTTGTATCCTTACGTGTTGATTAGTAAAAGCAATAAAACAATAGCCTATTCAAAAAAAATGAACAGATGATCTTATAAATGTAAATATGATATATATATATATATATGCGCATACCCTTCGATTTTTGTGTATCAGGAAATTTAGCAATTTTAATTTCTCTATAAAAATAGTAGAAGAAATTAAAAAATATTTTGATTTAGTTTCTTACGAAATTTCTCCAAATGGCGAAAAAGCTTCATGTAATGCATTTTGATCAATTTCAGGTGCTATATCACCAACAAATATGTGATGGTGTTCTGTGGAAAGAATCAAAATGAAGAATGGTTTATATTTTTAATTATGAATATACTTACTACTTGTATCAACTTTCATATTTGTATTTGTTGAAGTTGTTGCCCAATTTACTTTGATTTCTTTACCCATAACTAAACGTTTATTCATAGCAAGCAGAGCATGTGCTGCTGCTTGATGTTCAGTAAACTCAATAAATGCATATGGATCACCGGTCGACTAAAAATAGATTAATTTAATTAAATAATGAATCATCATATGGTAAAATACATGCTTCATGAATGATTTTGCAATTTTTACAGGGTCCTATCTGTGTAAATAAGGCCATCAAGAGTTCTTCGGATACAGATGGATCAAGATTACCAACATATCTGTAATATTAAGTTAAAATTGTTATTATCAACATAATTTCAAAAAATTAAAACTACTTACAAGGTTCGAGCATTGGCATTTTCCTCACATGGAGAATGCATTTTCACAAACTTTTTTAGAATAATAATCTATTTAAAAAGTATAAATTAGTGGTGAACACACTAAAATAGAAGGATAATCGTTGTATTCATATTCATATAATTCATTCATTCATATATATCATCAAGTTATTTTCTCATCCATACTGCTATCAGCAGCACTTTCTACGAGTTTTTGACAATCATTCTTGTCTATCATCAGTTTTATCTCTTCGTTTGAAAAATGTATTCTAATGATGTGCAAACAATTTTTAATACTTATACTTAAATAAATATCAAAATTATGCAGACATTACAATCTATATCAGAAACTTATTGGATAGATGTCACTTACGTGCTGCGTATATAAGAGAGAGAATTTTATAGAATCTGTTCATTCATTCCTCTATGCATTCACGATTCGAGAGACCAATAATTTTGAAAAATTTTTCCACTGACCATATTCCATAAATTATTATTAATAAGCGATAGTTTTTCTATATTGAAATCAGATGTCTCTGACCTTCAGTAAATATTCGTACTGTAGATGATATCTTACGAGTTTAGTGGAAAAGTGTATGCTAACACTGGGATGCGTTTAATAACTACTGGTACAATGATATTGATGTGATTTTCGCAACAGCATACACGGTTTACTATTTTGTGTTTTAAATTTTTATCAATTTATGTCACAAAATATAGCTCACACTGTGACGCTACTTAAAATTTGCCCGTTAGCTTATTGTTTATTCAGGAAGAAAAAGTTTAGATGTATATATTTTGTATCTTTAATGACAAAAAAATTCAATTTAATTTCAACTACAGATTTACCTAATCACAGTTATTCCGATGAATTAATTGGTTTTTTAAATATACAAAGAGTTTACAGATGGAGTTTTATCAATCAAAGCAGCTACCATGAAACAAAATATCAGTGATTCAAACAAAAATATTTTTCTGCTATGAAAAATATGCCTAATCAGATACAATCACCCAGAATTCAAAAGACGATATCGCATTGCTGAAAGGATTCTATGAAACTTTCTAAATGTGCTCCTCTTTTCACAAGCATTTCCAGTATATCTATTTTGTCTTCAATTATTCTTATATTGTGTATGAGGAAGGGCTGTATTTATTCGCTGTCACTATTTCAAACGTTTTTGTGATTCTCAAGTTTTTTCAGTCACTAACTATTTCGTATATTTCTCGAGAAGTCAATGAGAACCTTCTCTACTCACAGGACGCTTCTAAGAATCAGTTTTTTCTTTCAACTCGTACAATGAAAATACAAAACTCGCCTCATTTTGATGTTTGGTAGATCTATTCGTAAAAAATTCCGATATACAATACAATTTAAAAGTTACAAGAAATGCCATACTCATTACATCTTTTACCAGTGTATAAAATGAAGCATTTTAAATATTTTGCAATGACTGATAATTATCGAATTAATTATGAACAGTCTGATAATTTATTATAATCGAATAAATAAAACCTGCGAAAATATCTCCCTGTCTCCGAAATTGAAACATACAATTTAAAGAATTTCATGTTTTTCTTTTTTAATGATTCTAGTTAAACGCAGACTTTAAAAAAATGAATATATAGCGTTCACTAATTATCGATGAATTTATGCTGATCAGAGATTATTTTAGAAGACAAAAATGTTATTTTTACATGTCCACAAAATGTTGCTCTCGAACCGACGGATGCTAAAAACACTGTACATTGATCCGTAAATTCAAAACTGTTTTAATGACAATCAGTTTTACCTTTGTTGACTGTCAACTTACATGGTTTTCAATAAACAAATTTATGCAGTGGGTTTAGCAATCGTCTTTTATTATTATTAATAAATCTGACGTATATTTCTTATATTCTGAATGATTAACTGTAACTATAGTAATATTAGTCTGTATCGATTGTTGGAATTATATGTTTTGTTAAATAAATATATGATTGGTCCTAATGAAACGTCACTTTTGTGAAATGCCTAAGAAAAAGAGTTTTAGTAATTGTTCTGAGGCATCTTAGACAACAACTAGACTAGACTCGTCAAGATATACTTGATCACTTTCAATCTGTTGAACAAGCTAATAGAATATTGAATAAACATATTTCAACAATCTTGGTTTTCGATTTGTAATAAATCAAAATCAATAAATAATAAAAAATATGAATCTGCTATCATATCATATTTTCTTTTATGCTTATCTTTGCTTTTGTTTTTATTCTATTTTAAGTAATTCTGCTATCATTGGTATATTTGTCTTATTCCCTATTATCAAAAGAAAATACGTGTTCAAAGAGCATAAGTTAATAGTTAATACTCAGGCATTAAAAATAGAATAGAGAATGCAAAAGAAACTGTCGATCGTTGAAGAAAAGCAATAAAGTTCTATAGTAGTTCTTCAATGAAAGAAAAGTTTTTGGTAACTCTTATATCTTTGTTTTTATTTTCTTCATTAGAAAAGAAGGATCAGCATGTGATATACTGATATTAATTGTAATATGTAAGTTTTCATTTAATTAATTGGAAAAACATTTGAAAATATTGTGTTTTCTTTTTGCTTGAATACAACGAACTACTACTTTCCATAAACTTAATTCTTTCGGTAAGACATCTATAGAGAAACATACTATAGATTAGACTTCTCGGAATGATTATTTTCTTTTTACTCTCTATATAGAATAAGGAGAAAACATATGAATTTGTAAAGTGACATTGATAAAAAGCTTTCATTTTCTTCTCATCTATGCTGATGATGTCTGTAAAACACGAGTTATTTAAAAAGCGACAAGATATATATAATACTTTTTGATTTTCTGACTGCTGAAGAGGAAAATGGAAAAGCTAGTCTCGAAAGCATATAAAATATTGATTTATAGCATCTTGATTTTGACAGAAGCATTTTGTATATTTTCTTTCTCTTATTAATTTTTTTACTTATGAAGATTATTCTTTATAATACACAATAAATCTATGTGCCAGATAAAAATAGAAAAGTAATGTTCGTGATCAAAAAGACTTTTCCATCTATTTTAACAGCTAATACTCATTCTCTACATCTATTGCTCTTGGTCTGATCAATATTTTCTACATAAACCGTTTCAAAAAGACGGAATAATGTTTGTTTTAATGTTTTTTCTGTTTTAGAAGAAAAACTTAACATGCTACACAATCATCATCTAAAAGTTGGACCTAGTACATCTGAACATTCGGCGACTAGTTATACATATTATAATAAAACATTTGATGATATAAATGATCTATTTCTGTTTGCTTGTTCACATGGTGATTATATGCTTGTATATAATCTTTTAGAAGCAGGTGAAGCTCAAGCAGATGTATTAGATAAAATGGGTAAAAGTGCACTTCAATTAGCTGTTCAAAATGAACATTTTGAAGTTGTTAAAGTTTTATTGAATACTATACCATATGAAAAATTTCGTGATGCACTTCTTTTGGCTATTTATTTGGGTCATACAAATATAGCTGATTTTATATTAAATCATCAAACATATCGAACATTTTCCGGTGGATTTCTTGATCCAACAGATCCACAAGCTTATGATGATGCACAATTTAGTTCGGATATAAGTATGTTATCTGTCACACCAGACTTTTATTTAAGATATCCCAAAGTGATCTCTGGTAGAATGGGATCTAAAACACGTGTTTCTGCTGTGTCCCGACCGATTGAAATATTCAATGACTATTGGACGTACGTTATATGTAGTGGTTGAGAATGACCAGTTGTTTTTATATATCAATGCGAGTACCGTCCAGACTAGTATTCATATGATGCGATAGCGCTTTTCAGCGGCTTCAAAATGATATAAAAATATCATACAGAAAAAACATTGACCAGAGAAAGAAACCCGAGGAAGACTTCTCGAAGCATTATTTTATAATTCTTTTGCTTGATATTTAGTAGATTTCGATTAGAAATATATGATTTGAATAGAAACTAATATGATATTCTGAATCCATATTCAAAACTTAGTGAATTTACATGTATTTCAAAATTTTTCGCAATCTATTTTCTTCGTCGAAAAATTCATCTGTGATCTCCCTCAAGATTGAGTCGAAAAAATAAAATTTGTCTTTATTCAGATGCTATTTGAAGTTCAACTATCGTTCTATAAGCTTATAACTTGATTTTCACTATCAAAATGATTTTGCGATAAAATTCATTTTTTGACCTAATTCTGACAGGATCAGAAGTGAATTTTTTGACAAAAAAGAAAGGTTACAAAATTTTTTTATGGAAACGTGCCAAATATCAGACCAAAATATCATCTAATCATGTATCGAGAATAGTCTCCTTAGAATTTTCTTTGAGTAGTCAGTGTTGTTTTCCTCGATGTTTTTATACCGTTTCGTACCGCCCAAAAAGTACTATCGAATCGTACGAAAATAGCCTGATTGATCATGAGATGGATAGATAAAAAGTGCTGATTGTTATCAACGGTCCAGTTTAGAGTAGATGTTACAGCCATTGACTATTTCAATCAACCTATGCACAGAATAAATGGATGCTATATGAATAATTCTACTAGGATTCACTTTCATACACGTTTTGTGATAATTTGACATAGAAGAAATCAAAGTTCTCTAGAAGAACATTTTCAACAGTTATGATTCTCCTTCTTTCACTTGCAAATCATTGAGGACTGTTACTTTTGTTTTTGTTTTCTTTCTTAGCTCCACTTATTCTTGCTGCTCAATATAATCGTTTACCAATTGTTCATCAATTATTATCCAAGGGTGAACGTATTAAAAAACCTCATGCAACTATGTGTTCGTGTGTTGATTGTGTTGAAATTTCAGCATCGGATTCATTTCGTCAAGCTCAAATTCGTTTATCTGCATATAAAGGTCTTTCATCTGAGGTCTATATAGCATTAGCATATCCAGATCCAATTTTACAAGCATTTGAATTAAGTCATGAATTACGAGCACTTGCAAAAGTTGAACATTATTTTTGTGAAGAATATAAAAAATTAGCTAATCAATTATCCATATTTGTTGCACGATTACTTGATAATGTACGAGGACATGAAGAACTTGAAATTGTTTTAAATAAAACTGGCTTACCACATGAAGAAAAATATGAAAATTTAGCTCGATTTGGTTTAGCTATACAATATAGAGAAAAACCATTTGTATCACATTCAAATTGTCAACAAAAATTAATAGAAAAATGGTATGAAAATGTATCTATTATTAAAAATGCTCATATCATTAAACGAATAATATTTTATCTTGGCTATTTTATTTGTTTCCCATTCATAGTATTGATATATCAGATATCACCTAAATCAAAAATTGGTTTACTGGTATGTATAAGAAATAGTTGTAGGGATAATTCGTTAGCTCTTCATTAAAATTATGTAGAAAAAAAATTTTTCAAAGCTATTGAACAAATATATATAGTAGAAATTAGAACATAGAACAATGAGTATAAATTATATAAGATCAAATAGAACAGAAATATCGTCTCGTTTTAATTTTTATCTTGCAAGGGTGTCTTGAAATTCATCGAAAAGAACTACAATGTGTTGACTAACAACAATATCATTGATTATCTTTAAAATCTTTCAACTAAAGGAAAATGATTAGACTTATTAAAATTGTTTTTAACAGTCATTTACATCAAAATCTGTAGTTAAAGAAGCTATAATTTAAGTATATTTCAGTAAAAAAAAGACTCGTTAATTGGAATTCAATTTTGCGAATTATAAAATCAATAAATAGTAACACATACGATATCTTTTCAAGTGATCATTTTCATTACGTTGAACACTCATGAGAGAACGTTCCCAATTGTCCGATCGCTATATGTCAAGAACAAAGACTAGGACAATCAAACCTGTAATGTGCATTGTGGCTGGAAATTTGCCGCTACGACGATAGTTTTCGAAGAATTCTTCAAAAACTTCTTCCTTCACTGTACTAAATTATAATAGTTAGATTAAATTCACAACAATTCTGACTGTTGGACTTGTACACACTCAAATCGGGGTGCAAATCCATGCAATTTTACAATCTTACTAAAAAGAAGTTGCCACTGCCGCGATAATATTTTTAAAAGATCTCCCGCGCCTGATGGTTTTTAAAAAACGTACTGCTACCGTACCATCTTAGACTTTGACAAAATTCACTATTGTCTATCATCTGCATACAGTCTCGATCAAAACACGATTAAATATTTGGAACGTTCCCTAGTCAACTGTTTCTTCATATGATTTCATCATTTGTTGAAAATAAGTTTTTTTCTCTTTCTATTTAGTGTCAACAACCAAATCTGAAATTCAAAGCTTATATTGCTTCATATTTTATTTTTATTAGTTTAATTATAGCATCGAGTTATTTTTCAGCTATCGATTTAGAAAAAACAGAATTTCTATCGGATTATAATTCAACTATTTATACAAATTATATTCAATTAATTTATCGAAATACTCAATTAAGAAATGCTATAATTGGTCAAGAAGTAAATAATAACAATACAATAGATTCAATTGTCAATTGTGACATTAGCCTTCGTTTTATGGAACCAAATCTATTTCAAATAGCTATTTTTATATGGATTATTGGTTTGGCTAGGAATGAAGTTAAACAAATATTTAGTTTAGGTATTCGTGGCTATTTAAAAGTTCCTAGTAAGTGAAAGAGAATTGTTTTATATAGAAAAAAGTGAAATCTTTTTTTTTCTTCTAAGGTAATTATGTTGATTGTTCAATGAATATTCTTTTTATGTTTTATTTCATTTTTCTTTTTTTATCAATGATTTATACTCGTTTGGCCATGAATACAATAAAATCATCAGCTTATTGGACCAATATAGCTCGATATGAAAGAATGTCCTATAATGAAAAACAATATTACATTTCTAAAACTCGTTATATTCTTTATTGGTTGAATGCTGATCGATTTTATTGGGGAAGTGGAGATTTACAGAATTTAGCTGAAGCTTTTTTTGCTATGGGAAATGTTGTTAGTATTTGTCGAATTTGTTTTCTATTACCAATCAGTGCATTTGTTGGACCATTACAAGTAAAAAACCTAAATAAAGAATTTTCAAAACATTTTATGACAGAGAAGCATGAATTGAACTCCACGTTTAGAAGCAAAGCATGTTTTGCTTTTTTTCGGATAGTAATCAGTGATAAGCATTCGAGTCAGACATGATTAGTCATAAGAAAACAATTATGTTCACTGAACAGTCTTAAATTATTGTTGACGCTAAAAAATATAAGGTATGTCAATGTTTTTTCAATAACCTTTGATAGAAGTAAGATAGAGATCTGTCGATTCCACTATTCAAAGATGTCGCGAACCATAAAATCAGTTGAAATTCGATAGATCCTGTGATTAATCAATTAGATGGGTTTTTACCAGAGATTTTGACAGTAATTTCCTAGAAAACTTTTCTTCTGAATATTGATGAATGCTGTGATTGTTCGATAGAAAAAATTTGTTCTTGCACGATCTACTCTAACTGATGTCTCTGATTTGTTCTGTTCAAGAGCTATAAGAATTTTCTAGATATCTCAATTTCAGCGTAATGACTTTTCAGAATTTCGAGAGAGATCAAGACAAGGCTAATTCATCACGTTAAGTCGAGTAATGATATTTGTTTTCAGTTTTCAAATGATCTGAAATCATTATATTAAGATTTTCGAAATAATGATTCTTCACGATACAGCAGCAAAACTTGAGACTTCGAAAATTTTGATATCATGATTTTAGATCATTTGAAACTGGAAGTAAATATCATTAGTCTACTCAACGAAATGAACTATACTTGTCTTGACCTCTTCCAGAGTTCTAAAAAGTTATTAGACTGAAATCAGCGTCTCTGAAAAACTCTCAAAGCTCTTGAACAGAACAAAAAAGAGATGTTCGCTTTGTGTAGATCAAAACAGAACACATTTTTTCTATCAAACATAGATCAATAATTGAACCAATCGAATGTAAGCTGATTTTATGATCGCTCATGTCCTCTTTTGAATAGTAAGATCTGTAAATCCCTATCTTGTTTTTGTCGAAAAGTACTGAAAAAAATATTGATCTGCTTTATATTTTAACATCGATAATAATTATTCTTTCGCTAAACATAAGAGTTTGAAAACTTATTAACGAATTCAATAAAACTTGTAATCAGGTTTAAATACAATAGACAATATTGGTCATGTCCGTTCTATAGCGATTACTATTAAAAAGTAAAAAATATTATCTTTACTGGGAGTTTCGTATATGCTTCATTGTAAAACTTCAATAAAAGGAAACAGATCGAAAGATTAATTAATTATTTATTTCTTTAATTAAATTCTAGGTCATGCTTGATCGTATGATAATTGATATTGCTAAATGGATTGGTTTAATTATAATATTTTTTATAGCATTTAATTGTTCATTATATTTTATATTTTCTTTTTTTTCTGTTGTCTTGGAACAAAAAAATACTTTAATAAAATCATCATATAATAGCAACTCATCAATATCAATACTAGATCAAAATTCAACAATAGCATATTATGCACAATGTCCAGATAATTTTTATCAACTTTTAAATCAAACTATTCAATTATTAAACAATATTGGAGACTATAATAATAATAATAATAATATAGACACAAATGAATTTTGTCAACAATCATCTAACTATGGTACACTTACACAAGTTGGACCTTTTCCAGCTATTTATTATTTTGGTGAATCATTTAAATCAACAATATTAACAACATTCTTTACATTATTTGGTGTTATTGGAAACAATGGTGTACCAGTATGTATTTTAAGTTAAAAATCTGATTAAAATGTTCATATAACTTTATGACTACACTATTTTTTTATTAGGATCGTGGATATGAAATGATTACACTTTCATGTTATAAACCTGATCCAGCTACTCATACACCTGGTTTTGACACTTTTTTATCAAATCTTGGTTTTATTATCTATGGTCTTTTTACATTTGTATGTGTTACTGTCCTTATTAATACATTAATTGTTATGTTGGAAGAAACAATTGAGGACATTGATGATCGTGCTGATATTGAATGGAAATTTGCTCGTTCAAAACTTTATATGGAATATATACAAGACGGTAAAAATAGATTTTCATAGAATAAAGTTAACAATTATTTTAAGACCTTTTCTTGAATTATAATGTTCAAATGCTAAATATTTAAGTGAAACTATTTGAATCTCTTACAAGGGAACTACTCCAACTGTAATTCGCCCTTTTGAACAAATATTTGATTCACAAGAAGACACTGGTAAGACTAGAAAAATCCCGAAATGATTCGTGCACATAGGTCTTTGAAATAGGGCTAAGATCGTTTACTGAATTTTCGACCTATTTTTAGGTATTCATTTACTGAAAAATCAACTAATGGAATTTCAACTTGAAATCCACCCCATAGATAAGTCTTATGACCCTTACATTATCCTAAAATTTTCAGCTGAAAAGAATGTTCATTTGTTGAGATGCTGAATCTCCAATAAATAGTCGTTTGTCACAAATGCGCCACAAAAAACCGAGTGCTTACTTAGACATTCAATATATCAACAAAAGAGCATTCTTTTTGGTTGAAACTTTCAGAGTATTTCAAAAGTCACTAGACCTACGTATGAGTAAAATGACAGATCGAAAAATTAGTAAGACAGTCATAACTCGACTTCAGAAGTCCATAGGCGCAAATCGTTTTAAGCTGTTTCTAACCTCATTATGAACTCAAACAATGAGTTACTGTTCCGGTAGTTCCGTCGTAGGATCACTTTATCAGGAAAACCCAGTGAAAAGAAGTGTTCAATAATCGAATTACTTTTTGATCAACTATCTCGAAATTCTAAACATCTCTTTTTGCATCCTATAATACAATGGGACTTGCATTTTCAAAACCGTATGTTCACAGTTGTTGAAATGAGTTAGAAAAAAGATACCATATAGATATCACGAGTGATTGAAAAGTAATTTCATAAAATATTCGCTCATTTTCCAGCCTATCAACAGAACCTACAGAAATTTGAAATTATTGAGACATTCTCAAGTCCTGTAAATTAAATTTGAGCAAGCTTCAACTCGTCAAAAATGAACCAAGAGTACAAAGAATAATTATTTCAAATAGAGCAAATGAAAGAACAAACATTGTGCTATAAAATGGTATACCAATGATTAGTTTGGTCTAAGTCATTTATCAACACGAAATATTTTAGTAAGATACACAGGATCCATTGGGACAATTTTCTCGATTTCTACGGAAAAAGACTTGGAAAGTAAGTTCTGCCATTTCTGAATGAATGCTTTGAAACTCTTGATTCTGATATCAAATGCAGAGAACAATCTCGTCTTTAATTCAATCCAAAAGAAATCAGTGATATAATGTATAGAGTAACAGAGACTATTGCTACAAAAAAGTCAATTTTCTCCGTTCAAACTTTATTTCTGAACTTCTACAGAGTCGATTTATAAATCTCAAAATCTGAAGTCGTAGACAAATTTTGAGTCTGTTGTTCAGAAACAATCCAAAATTTTAATTCAAACTCAACATTTTTAAAGCTCTACTGTCTCGATTAAGAGTTCGAAAAATAAATGTACATTTTGTCAAGTTACTTTTCAATCACCCGCTATTTAGGACGATTATGATAAAACTAATAATTTCTATGTCTTCATCAAACTTTTTGTCATAATATTCATGCAAACTATTTAAGATTTCATTTTATGAAAATAAAATTAACTTGAGTTTCTTTTGTGAATCAAAACTTTGCCCTTTATAAAAATCGAAAATAAAAGTTTTTTTTTTTTGTAACTGTACTTTTAGAAGATATTTTACCTATTCCATTGAATATTTTACCATCGCCAAGAGCTATTATTAATCTTCTAAAGCGAATAAAACAAATGATTACTTCAAAGAATGTTTCAAGAAATGATAATAATAATAATTCTATTAAAAAAAGAAATGAACATACAACATATGGTAATATTGGTCTTCCTAATATCAGTAGGATTAGGAATAATGATATAGAATTAAATGATTTTAAAAATGAAAAAATCTTTAAACGTAAACGTAGTTATATTTCAAATGAAAATATAACATATAAAATAGTTATTGAACGTATTGTTAAACGTTTTTTACTTTATTATAAAAATAGTCATGTTGGTTTGGAACAAATTAATGATGGTTTTGAATATAGAGATATTAAAAATGATATATCATCATTTTCTTTTGAATTATTTTATGGAATGGATACCTTAGATGAAACTTATGCTGCGCTTGTAGAATCAATGAATAAATTCAATAAGAATTTGAAAGAATATTTTGATTTTGAAAAAATTAAACATCAATTTAACATACAAAAAAATTCATAGAAGTTTTTTGTTTTTCCCAACTTTTATTTAATGAGAACTTTTTTCGTTGTACTGCTTTTTATTGTTTAAATATACACAATAAACCTTTGTAACCGAGCGTTTCAATAAGATATGATCAAGTCTTTTTGCTCATTTCAATAAATTTTAAAAACTATGGAATATAATAAGAATTCCAAATAAGGATGACATAATTCGAGTTGCTTATATGGCTATTTAGTTTACTTATTAATATATAGAATAGAATAGAAAATCAGATAATGAGTCTATATGAACAATCTCTTATTTTCAGTGCTTATTTTGAACTGATAAATTATGAAATAATACATCACGTTTGCGTTGTATTTTAGTGTATAAAATATTTTCCGGAATGGAAAACAAAAAACGAAACTGTAAACTGTCAAATAAGGAATTCTTTTAGTAATTACGTCTTCGTTAGTTGTTATGCTATCTTTGAACTCAATTAAAATTCTAAAATTTTGCTGATATCAAAAATTTACTAACAAATATATTATTACTATCCTTCACTGATTATTAAATTTGTGATTAAATGCATCGATGCTACATGTTTGTTTGTACTATTAACAGTATACCGACTGTAGGTTGCCGGTTAGAGAATGGCTATCGGTATACCATCCTACGACAACGATCGGCGGATAGGGGTCATTTAAGCATCAAACTACTGCCGGTATAGCGCACATTATATCGACTGGTCTATCGATGATTTTTGTCAAGTTTGAATCGCATGGGTATGTTAATGTGAACCTAAACGAATAGTAGAAAACATTTTAATAGTGTCAAATGCGAGAAATTTGATTTTAATATGACTTTATACAGTGATAGTTAAACTTGTAGAACTATTTTGCACTAGCCTTTTATTCCAACATATGTCATGAAACATTATATTTTCTTTCGAAATTCATTGTACTATATAACATATCATTTCAAATTATTGAATTTTTTTTTTGAGTGTTCGTGTGAATGTTTTTTGAATTTTCTATTAGAAGATTTAATGCAGTGTTTAATACGTTGTAACATGCAAAAAAGTAATATAATACTTCAATTCATTCAAAATATCTTCAACATGGTACATAATACATACGTATACTATATCACACATTGAAATCAAAACATCGCCGATGTGAATAGAAATCTTCCTACATATCACCATAGTAGAATAAATAAATTATCGTGCAACAAAAATATCCATATACACATCCTTATGGCATCTCATGACTGAGTGCGATATATAAACACACAAACAGGAGTATCAAAACCGAAGTCGGCGATCACTGAAGATTTCACATGTATAGAGACACATCAGCCTGACTAACGCAACAAACGCGTCGTATTATGCTTTGAACTTCTTGTCTTATCTTCTATATGATCTCTATATTAGATAGGAATAATTACGAATAGGTATCGCCTCCCATTTAGAAATGAAGTGATTTTGATTTTGATTTTGATTTTGCATGTAATAATAAATTCTTAACATGTCTGACAAGTTCTTTAAGCAGGGATGATGTGATAATCATAGTACGTAGCTTGTATTCTAAATTCTCTTCTATAATACATACTCAAACCTGCATCTTTTTTTCGATTCTGTATTTGAATTGAAAGGAGTACCATCTGATAATTCTCGATGCCGAAGTGAAATGTTAACATTATGGTTGCTCAATACAACCACACCCATCCTTCACACCCTTGCTGTTTCATAATATTTTTCGCTTCAAAATTCACAATTATATACAATTATTCATAAAGGGTTTGAATCCAGTTGAGACTTAATACTAATCGGTTGCTTTTCACATGTAAAATTTCATAATATATAAGATACTAACTAATAAATTATTATAATGACAAATAAATAAACAACAAACCAAATTGATTCTTATAATGGAGATCGATCAATATTAATAAAACGCCTTCACACGTGATATTCGGCTTAAATGTAATGACTCACTAGATACGATAAACATTTTGTTATATCAATTATAATAACAGGAGTTTGAAATTTGATTCCCAAGTTTTTCATTTCAAGACTACTCCCATCATTTAGTTTGTCTCCCTTGCTGCATGTTCGAAGAATCCTTTTCTTTTTCATGCTTTTGTTTTTTATTGTGTGTGCTAAATTTGGAATGCACAATCCTGATCAATGCTTCAATTTTAATAAATAACATGAAACGCGTCAATGAAATAAACTTTGCATTCGCTTATTATTCTTTCATTAAACATCTTCACTCTAATTAGAAATATTTCGACAAGATATCGATTGCTTCAAAGCAGAAGTTGAGAACAGCAGATTGAATTATACCATAGACATATAGATAGATCTGTTTTTCGATTTATTGATCATCGCGATGAGACTTTTAGACGAAGTTCAAACGCTTCGAAGTTTGTTTCATTCATCATTACAATAATGATACCTACTATCATGATGGAGAGTCTTTTGAGAATTTGTCGTGAAAATTATAGGTTACGTATCATACTTATGATCTTTTCAATAATTTGAATGGATACTTAGTCAACACTTTGTGATAATATCCTTAAACATGATCGAAACTTGCCATACTTGGGTTGAGACACACACTTTCAACTACACTTTATATTAGCGTAGAAATCAAGAGATGAATAAAAAAAAACAAAGATTACAGTCAATATTAGTAGCACTAACTAGAGGTTAGAAATAATGTATGAAACAAAAAAGAAGTTTCAGCTAGAAGTTGTAACATTAGCAAGTCTGCAAAAAGATTTTCAAATTGTCAGTACCTTCGTTGGCGACTGCGAAATCCAGCTTTTTGTCATTGTTAAAATCTTCAACGGACACCGAGAAAGGAACAGAACCATGCCCGATCGAAAAAAGCTTTACATCTGAAAATGACCCATTGCCACATCCAAGCAACACACCTACATTGTTGGTACCATAATTGACGACGATAATATCTAGTAAATTGTCGTTGTTGTAATCACCAACGGCGACTTCGTAAGGCTGAGATTTAGGACCAGTCGCGAACGTCATTTGGTTAAAAAAGGAGCCATTACCACACCCAAGAAATATACCAACATTGTCGTTACCATGATTAGCGACTACGATATCAAGTATGGCGTCCTTGTTGAAGTCACCAACTGCAACAGACATTGGAGTAGAGCCAGTTAAAAATTCTCTTTGATTTGTGAAAGAATAATTGCCATGTCCCATAAAAATACCCACATTGTTAGTGCCCGAATTTGCGACTACAATGTCTATTTGACTGTCATTATTGAAATCTCCAAAAGCAAATGATCTCGGTCGAGATCCATTGCCAGTTATGAGCGTCATTTGTTTTCCAAAAGCTAGATAGACATATCTGAGAAGTACACTTACAGTGTCAACATCAGAATTAGCAACGACGATATCTGGTAGGGTGTCATTGTTAAAATCGCCAACAGCTACAAATTGTGGCGCAGCACCAGTTAAATATGTCGTTTGTTGTGTAAAAGAGCCGTCGCCATAGCCGAGGAGTATACTTACACTGTCGTCACCCGTATTAGAAACGACGATATCCAATCGAGTGTCATTGTTAAAATCATCAACACCTATGGATAATGGTTGAGAGCCAGTTGAATATGTCATTTGTTCTGAAAAAGAGCCGTTACCATCTCCGAGAAGTATACTAACAGTGTTACCATACTGATTAGCAACGACGATATCCAATCGAGTGTCGTTGTTGAAATCACCAGCAGCTACGTAGGTTGGATAAGAATCAGTTGAATAGTTCATTTGTCTTGCAAAAGATCCATTGTTATATCCGAGAAGTATACTTACACTGTTGCCTTGCCAATTAGCAACAACGATATCCAATTGGGTGTCGTTGTTAAAATCACCAATAACTACAGAGTGTGGAGAAGGGCCAGTTGAATATGTCGTTTGTCTTGCAAAGGATCCATTGCCATATCCGAGAAGGATACTTAGAGTGTTGTCATTTGAATTAGAAACAACGATATCCAACCGAGTGTCCTTGTTAAAATCACCAACTGCTACAGAGTACGGAGAGCGGCCAGTTGAATATGTTGTTTGATCTGCAAAAGATCCATTACCATAGCCGAGAAGTATACTTACACTGTTGTCTTGCCAATTAGCAACAACGATATCCAATTGGGTGTCGTTGTTAAAGTCACCAACAGCTACAGAGTGTGGATAGGAGCCAGTTGAATATGTTGTTTCATTTTCAAAAGAGCCATTACCGTATCCAAGAAACACATTTATATTGTGGCCGTTCCAATTGGCAACGACGATATCTAATCGAGCGTCATTGTTAAAATCATCAATAGCTACGGATTGGGGTGAACCGCCAGTGGAATATGTCATTTGTTTTACAAAAACGTTTGTGTCATATGCAACAAGTATATCTATATTATCAATGTCATCATGTGCTACAACAATTTCCGCACGTCCATCATTGTTGAAATCGCCAGAAGCAATGAACAATGGAACCAAGTCATCATCATTGTCATAACTAAATTGACTTTCAAACGTTCCATTCCCGTTTCCCAGAAATAACCCAACATTTTTAGTACCATGATTGGCTACTGCGATATCCATTTGGCCATCTTTATTAAAGTCACCAGTGGCAATCGAGCAAGGATGAGAATTAAAACCAGTTGAGAACTTCTTTTGTTCTCCAAAAGTATCATTCCCATGTCCAAGAATGACGCCTATGTTATTGGTACCATAATTGGCAACGACGATATCCACTAGGGTATCGTTATTGAAATCAAAAACGGCAACACTTCGTAAACGAGAACCCTCGGCAGATGCAAATGTGGTTTCGTTTGTTAGAGCCCCTCTGTCATAACGAAGAAGAATACTGACATCATCGTTCGCAAAATTGGCAACAACGATATCCAAGAGGGTGTCGTTGTTAAAATCACCAACCGCTATACATTCTGGTAAATCGCCAGTTGAATATGTTGTTGGATTTGCAAAAGACCCATTGCCATATCCGAGAAATACAGATACACTGTGGTCATCCCAATTAGTAATGACGATATCTAATCGGGTGTCATTATTAAAATCACCAATAGCTACGAAGTGAGGAGAAGAGCCAGTTGAATATGTCGTTTGATCTGTAAAAGACCCATTGCCATATCCGAGAAGTATACTGATAGTGTGGCTAAAAGAATTAGCAACGACAATATCCAATAGAGTATCATTGTTAAAATCACCGAGAGCTACAGAGAATGGCTGAGAGCCAGTTGAATATTCTGTTTGTGTTGTAAAAGAACCGTTGCCATGTCCGAGAAGTATACTTACACTGTTGCCATACAGGTTAGCAACGACAATATCCAATCGAGTGTCATTGTTAAGATCACTAACAGCTATGGCGACTGGAACATAGCCAGTTGAATATGTCATTTGTTTTGAGAAAGAGCCATTGCCATATCCGAGAAGAATACTTACAGTGTCATCATCCTCATTAGCAACGACAATATCTAATCGGGTGTCATTATTAAAATCACCAAGAGCTACAAATCGAGGGGAAGCACCAGTTGAATGTGTCGTTTGTTTTGCAAAAGATCCGTTACCATGCCCAAGAAGTATACTTATACTGTGCCCTTTCCAATTAGCAACGACGATATCCAATCGAGTGTCGTTGTTAAAATCACCAACAGCTAAAGAATGTGGAGAAGAACCAGTTGAATATGTCATTTGATCTGCAAAAGACCCATTGCCGTATCCGAGAAGAATACTTGTACTGTTGCCTTCCCAATTAGCAGTGGCAATATCTAATCGGGTGTCATTGTTAAAGTCACCAACAGCTACATAAAATGGCATAGAGCCAGTTGAATATGTCCTTTGGTTTTCAAAAGAGACTTCGCCAGAACCAAGCAGGATGCCTATACTGCTTGTGTCATTGTTGATGACGATAATGTCTAAACGATCGTCTGTGTTTAAATCACCTATGGCAACGAAGATTGAAGAAGAGGATCCAGTTGAATACGGTATTACACTTGTGAAAGAGCCGTTTCCATTTCCGAAAAGTACAGCTATATTATCAGTGCCATTGTTGGTGACGACTAAATCCATTCGTTTGTCCTTGTTAAAGTCACCGATACCAATAGAATATGGAGAAACACTACCGAGCCAATATGTCGTTTGTCTTATAAAAGTTCCATCACCGTGGCCCAGAAGTACACCTACATTGTTAGTTCCATAGTTGGCGACAGCGATATCTAGCATGGTGTCACCGTTTAAATGGCCAACAACAAGCGAGTGTGGATGGGAATTAGGACCAGTTGAAAACGTGATTTGATTTGCGAAAGTACGATTGCCAGTTCCAAGTAGTATACCGACGTTGTTTGTGCCATAATTCGCAATAGCAAGATCCATCTGTTTGTCGTTATTGAAATCACCACTGACAACAGCTAATGGAAGAGAGTCATAGCCCGTGTAATACAGGCTTGGTCTTGAAAAGCTTCCATTTCCATATCCATAAAATACACTTATACTGTTTGTGCCGTAGTTAACAGTGACAATATCTAGTGCTGCGTCCTTGTTGAGATCTGCTACATGGATCCAAACAGGACGAGATGATGCAGTTGATATAGCTGTTTGGCTCGCAAAAGATTCGTTTTGGAATCCAAGAAGAACAACAATGCTGTTTGTACCAAAATTTGCGACGGCGATATCCAGTTGATGATCGTTGTCGAAATCACCAACAGCTACCATGTACGGAGCAGAACCAGAACCAATCGAATACGTGACTGGACTTGCTACAGTTCCATTGCCATATCCGAAATATATAGCTACATTATCAACAGCATAATGGGCAACAACAAGATCTGGCCAATTATCGTTGTTGAAGTTGCCGATGGCAACAGATCGGGGGCCATACTTATATTGGATTGAATTTAAGGTCGTTGATTTGAAACTCATTTCACATTTTCGGACTAAGCAACACAAGAACACAGAAATCAAGCTTGATTAACTACTATGATACAACTATCTCTATAATGGATTATCTCAGACTCCCATAAACATCACAAGATTCTACTGGAAACGATTACATTATTGTAGTCAGACTTGAATGAATGCCAGTATTGTTCAATAGAGCCTCGTTGAGTTTCGTGGAATTCATTGCTCAGATTATTCCTCATGTGCTTTCTTTCATTTACTAGAAACTCGTCCGAAAAATGCATAGTGACTAAGAAAGAACAGATACAACAATTGATATGACTTAAGTGAGGGTTGTGGATTGATCCTAACGACATGATCAAAAGCACTATCATCTCTATCATAGAAGATTTTTCATGATATGGTATCAGCTACCAATATACTATAATTTCAAAACAATTTCAAACGCTTCGCAATCAAAACATCGCCACTACCATTGTCTTGCAACAATCCTCTGATTGTGTCATGAATATTTTGCATTGATATTTAACAGTAACAATCAGAATATGACAAGTTTTTCGTGTGTATTGGAGAATACACAATGCACTGTTATAGCATGATTTCCATAGTTGTCTCATGGTCTTGGCTTTTCCAAAGAGCAAGATGATTCCTATATTCTCGTTTTTCGTCATCAAATTCACTCGTGGCCTGATGCAGGCTATCGCGGACATATAGTTATTCGAATACTTTGAAAGCTTGAGCAAAAAATGCATACTTTCTTCTTTACATGATCAATTCGTAAGTACTATGAAGGCAGTAGATTTCTCTTGCGAATACATTATGTTAAAAGAGACATGCACATATTTGCTAAAAGCTTTAGGATATTCTAATAAGTATGCGACATATGGACGCAAATATATTAGGTCGAAATATCGTCGTTCGATCTATTAGTGTACGATAGTCTATAGAGAAACATCACTATGGCAGATATAACCCGAATGAAAAACACTTACACGAGGGAGTCTCACTAACTGATGTCTGCTGCATGAGCTCATATTTTGCTGATTAGGTGAGCTCATACAGTAGAGAAAACCTCAAAAGTGTTCGTTCCATTGCAGCTTTTTGTAGAAAAAACGAGCATAACAAGTTTTTTTTGAAAACGAGACTTGCGTTTTCTATAATTTTTATTTTTTTTATTTCAATAAAGACACATTTACATGAACTGATTTACTATAAATTCATTCTACACGTTGGCACTTGTTGTATAAAAATAAAAGACTTTTAACTAGAGTGTAGACATAGGTGTGGATGTGTGAACCAGAAGAAAAGAAACATTTACATGCTCATTTACAAAATTTACCCACAAACATTAACACTCACATCCATCAAAATGATGGCGAGTGAACTCTAACAGGAAGAGATCTTCTAAATCTAAATCATCTAATCTATCATTCTGATCTAATCTAGTTTTTATTTCAAAAGTATACGATGTACTTTTCAAAATCGAATTCAAACATCTATAGATATTTAATTCAATATGTTCGTCATTAAAACTGATTGAAGATTATGAATTACAGTATAGTTCATCTGATGTCAGGTTTAATATTACTGTTAAGAAGTCGTAAGAATTACTCATTTTTGTTCTCGAGACACGTGAACGATGATGAAATTGAAATTTACTTATTATTTGTTCATTTTGTAAAGTTATCCGATCACTACTAGTTATTAGTAAGAAAGAAGTATAATCTTACCACATTTACAGAATGTGTTATTATTTCAAATATCGGAAATGGAAAGAATTCACTAGAATCTACTAAAGATCAGAGAACTCATTAGAGAACACGAGAGAGAGAGAGAGAGCATACATTATCGATACTGAAAAAAAAAGAAAGAAGACGAATGTATCTGAACATAATAGAAGAGAAGACGTATACACATTCAGGTATGATAGCAGAACGAAAGAATAAATATTTGGAATTGCAGATATGAAAACGTAACTGATCATGATAGAAAAAAAAGAGATGATGCAAAAATGATGACAACATTTAATAGTCTTCTGACTGCAGATGTCTTTTTATCATTATCTACTTACTCTTCTTTTCGAACAACATACGGTCAAAGTATATAAACAAAATGTATCTTGCAGAGAAGAAATGTTTATTTTTACTAAGTCCTATAAGAAAATCATTTGTATTTTTCCTTATTGTTTCACACATATATTATGCCAACAAAACACATAGATGAGGCAAAGAAAGAGAACTCTTGGATAAGCTGCTATTTTCGTCCAGAAATGTTAAAAAGTACTATAAAAAATAATAAAAGAAGTAATTCAAGGAATTTCTCTCCTTCATCTGTAAAACATTGACTACAACAATTGTGATCCTTCTGTTATAAGAAGCAACACAATATAAGATGAGTTTGTTAAAAATCAGCTCATGAAAATCATTCTTTTATTGAGATATGAAGAATATATTTTTTTAGACATCACGATAACCTTCTTTTTAGAGAATATTGTTATGCTTGTTTCTCTGGAACAAAGTAACATGGCATGAATCATTTGGAAATTTTTCCCTACGCAATGAGTTTAAACAGAGAGTAACAGCTAGTGACATGCTCTTGTAAGAAACCATACCTTTGTTGTCGTTTTCTAGTCTCACTGAGTCTGACTTAGGAGTAAGTCGTCATCTCTATTGGTGATGATTACCTTCACTGGTTCATTCATCAGTGCTAATTTGATACTGAAACTGGAGCAATTGTAATGCTTATAATTCTATTCTCGACTGATGATTTCCTTGTAGCCTATTTGTATTAAATGTCATCATAATTTAAGTTTTGTTTTACTGAAAATCCGCAGTAGCTGTAAAAAAGACTGAATCTCATTGCGTATTTTTATTATAGTGAACAAGAAGACTGTGGAACAACAAAAATATACCTGGTAGTTTTGGTTCGATAAAACAAACTATCAGTATACCGATGGTCATAGCTATACTTGTTATCATAGGTAGTACAAAGACAGGTTTGGTACTTAAATTTAGCATTGACCAACGGCAATACCTCCCAGGAAAGACCAACAACAATTATATTTGACATTAAAAAAAAGGTCATACATATTTTGTCGAATCGTGTAATTTTTTATTCGATCGATGGTGTTATTTTGAACATTTCTTGGACTTTGTGCATTTGAAATTGGTTTTGTCTTGTCGTTTGCACTGACGACCACACTCTTCTTAGCAAGCGAGCCGGTGACTAATTTAGCATCATCATCCATATGAATCATTTCAATCTACGAAGAGACAATAGTTAAGGAAGAACACATCTCTGATATGAGCATATCAATATATATTTAAAAATCGAGAGTTTCCAGAGGAAAATGTCAATGCAGTAGTTTTGCCGAATCGGTTTAGTCTATATAAAAGCGTGCGGTTTTTCTGTACAATACCAAAGAGTCTAAAACAATTAAAAGAATTTGTTTAATACGTTGAGCGGACAGTATGTGGTTTTTGGCGATAAACTTATACCCAAACAATATAGTGACGCAAATACTGTAGTGTATTAAAACGATTATAAAAGCTGCTATTTTCAATGTTCATTTGCCTAATTGACACTTATTTAGTATTTTGTTGATTCCTGTCAAAATTAATACACGTTATTGGTTCTGTTTTCCACTGTTTTGCATGGCTACTTTCAAGTCTAACATCTTAAAACGTGTTTTCTGGCCCATATTTTTTGAAAACAGCCCATAGTATAGTTTCAGACCCTTCGAAACTTGACCAAGATACTACAATCACCATTTTTACGACTATAGTCTGTGTAGGTAAAAATGTCGTTAAATTTCAACATAGCTAATGTATATCGAAGGTATTTTCTGATTTTTTCAAGGTTTAGGAAGCAAGACTATTGAGATATATCATGCCGCAAACTTATCTTTCTCTTTTGAATGAGTTTTGGATTTTTTTTCATTAAAAGGAATCAAGCGTGGAAAGTTTTTCTTTGACGAAAAATGTGAGACTTTATCTGGGTTTCGTACAGCGGAGTATTAATATTTTTGATCCAGGCCGATTCTAGTTTTGTCTCAGTTTTCACAAACTTGTGCGGGATACATTTGTTCAACATAGGAAGATCATAAATTGATAATATTTTGACAAACTAGACCTTACTAAGATTGAATGTACCACTTTAGAATGAAAAAAAAAAGTATTCTTGTGAATATTTTCATGATTTGTGATTAAGACTAATGGTTATTTTCAAAACAATTTCAGAAGTGACGCCACTCTACATATAGCTTCGGAAAAAGACGTTTTCGATCTTTAAATTACGTTTTACTAGAGAGAAGATGATATTTTTTGTGACCAATTTCACCCAAGTATACATGATATTATAACCACTAAGTCGTTTCTAGTTTTCTTAGTTCCTTGTTTCTGGATATTTTTTTTGTTCTTTTTTTTCGTCGTGCTCATAATGAGAAATCGAAATCTTTTTCATTCTGTTTCCTGAAAGAAAGAATCTTTTAAGCAGAAAATGTTTGTCTATCATTTGTGTACATATTCAGAAAAGAACGATCTTATTTTTTAAGAAAACTTTAACAAAAATAATCGATGATGTAAACTTCAAATTTGTGGTCAATTTTCATATTTTGATGAGTAATTTCTAAAAGTTTTCAATAAAAATTAATGGAAAATAACTATAAGTGTTTCATACATATTTATTATTGGGTATTGGTGAAGATTGATCAAGGAAATCAATTGTAAGAATCATGAATTCGATGCTATATGTACTGTAGTATCCTAACTTGATGTAAATAGAAAAATTGAGTATTTCAACGTTGACATTGCCTTTTACACACCACTTTCCCCGATTATGTAGAAAATTGTGGCTTACCCCTTAGTTCTGTGGAGAAATATTTGGCATCCTATATCCGGTGACTTCTTTACTCTGTCCTATGGTAATTCTAGGAACTAGGCTACTGCTTCAGTCGAGTTTTTTAAACGTGCTCTTACCACTCAGTGAAAATATAGAGTTTTTCAATAAAGAAACGTGAACAGATCTAAGCGCTTCATATCGCCTACTTTTTCTCGTAAACCATATATATATAGAAAAGGTTGTTGATGACCAGCCGGTTCTGTGCTGATCCAGAAAAAATGTCGATCTATTAACGCTGTAAAGACAGGCTGGCAATCTTATTTTTATGTTGCATGTGTAGACGAGTCAGCTACCTCTTCAGTATGATACTGATCTAATTTTCTAACTAAATAGTATATGTATATAGACCGATCATACAAATGAAATTTAACACAAGCATTTATTATCTAACTCAGTCCGTCACTTTATTCAGTAAACTAACGACACAGTAAAGAAAAGATGCAACTAGTGGCATTGACATCACCTAGTAGCCATGATTATTCTCAATTAATCCATTTCATTAAAAGCATTTGTAGTCAAATTTTTCTCATCACTTTCAATGAAACCTTTTCTGGATGATCAACGCAAATATGCGTCGTGATCTACTTTTGAAACCTGACACTGTATGTATACATTTGTGATAAAAAATAACTTCAAATGCAATTAGTGCATACGTCATATCAAGAGCTATTTACTTCCAACTGTGTTCATTCATAAGATGATCCGAAATGTAATCATGTGCGAATAAACTTATTTACGTGGACTTCTTCCTTTCTATGGTTTCTTGATAAAGGATAAATGTAATATTCCGAAACTTTCAGAGTAAAGAGACTTCGAAGGATGAAGTAACAATTATCATAACCATCAAGTTTTTTATTTCTTCACCTGACTGGAAAATGGATCCGTTCTTGCTACAGCTATTTTTTGAAGCAACTAGGGCTGAAACAGAGTGAATTTTGTTCTCTGTGTAAGTTGCTGGATGCTTTAAAAACAAAAATAAATTAACTGAGAGTATCTATAATAAAGCTTGATTCTAAAACATTTTTCGATTAGCGTAAAGTTTGTGAGATGTATCAAAATTAATCAACAAAAAAAATCTCACAAACAAGTGAATTTGCACTTCATTTCGACTAAAGTTATAATTAAAAAGCTTCAGTTCAATCGGTTCTGCTGTGTATGACATAGTGGAGAAAATTTTCCATTTTTCTTCGAAAAACAATGATAACCAGTACAGCGAAAAAGAATGTGAAACATCGTCTATTTTCGTAGTGTGAGTTTGTTTTTATCACTGGCACTTTTTTTCGGTTGAAATATGGATTTCATTTTCCATTTATGTTCACTAGAAGGGAAGGCTTCAAACTATATATCGATTAGAAAAAAATAAGCAACGAATCAATTTGGATCGTGATTTGTGAACCAACTACTCCTTAAACAAAGGTATATGTAGCGAACAGGTGAAGTGTTAATCATCGATATCACAGCTGTAATTTTGCTCAACTACTTATCAATTGAATATGAAAACAAGAGTCATCACATAGCAGTGTTGATATAAATTCCATGATGAAAATATCTAATTGTTTTCTTATAGACATGTTGTCGACTGTGTTGAATTAAAAATCATTCTAACTATGTAATACGAACCATATGCCACGGTTTAGAATCATTCATTTTTCTTGAGCTATCTTCTTTATAGATACGTATGATCAAAATAAGTTTTAATCATTATACTGAGCACCACAGTTAACACTATAAATTTCTTGAAAAGAGAATTCGAAGAAAAAGACCTGTCCACACATGTTTTGAAAGGAACAAAAAAGGTATGATTGAACTATCAATGTATAAGACTACTCATTTAAACACTTGCTGAGATGAAAGCTTGATCATCTATATTCTACATAGTATTTTCGCCAAGTACTAGAGATGTTTATGTATACTAAGCACAATATCCATGCTAAATTATTCAAACAGCAGCAACGAAACTTGGCATTCTCGCGTACTAGACGTCAATTTCTTTATAAATCACAACTGCCTTCAGTTAAAGTACACTATTTGATAATTACTAAGTAATTATGTGAAGAAAATCCATGTTTTGTAGTCTTTATTTGCAATTTTTGTATGCAAAATTAGATTTTTCATGCAACACTAAGCGTTGCTTACCTCATCCACATGGAAGTGCATCGTTCACCTATGTATTTGCGCACACTTTTGATCAATCAAGAAGTTTATGGTGCTACCGTTTGTTTGCTGCGTATAAAAAGTTATTACAAGCCGTACAAACAATCTCTAAACAAAAAATAAATTACTTAAGCATTTATTGCCAATGATGAATTATTGAGTAATCTAGATATAATAGTTTGATGTGGACAAGCTTTACGAAATTTGTTTTTTTTATATTATGACATCTATATCTCATCAATAATAAAAGCAAACTTAGAAATCTATATCATGCATAGATGCTATTTAGATCTACTATCCGTAAAGATTTCGTTAATTCTCCTTTGGTCAAGTTTGAATTATTCCAAAAATATCGATCGTCACGAAATTTCAAAAAATGAAATCTTTTTTGAGAGTGACTTTAGCGTTTACCCTTTTACTACGAAATGAAGCGAAATACAAATTAAAGATCCTATATAAGAGTTGATGTGCTCTCCAGAAGCTTTCATAATTCAGATCATTTCTTAACAAGCATAACAGTACTGGAAAAAAATGAACTAAGAATACAATCCGTTAAGAAATCTCATCTTTTTTGGACACTTAAATGGGGAAGAGTTAAAGAAACCAAAACAATAATATTAGTATAATAAAAAGTCATCTTTTTTTTTCTGAATTATCCATTTTCCAACAAAATGCAAATATAACAAGGTACAAAGTTATACCTTTTTGTCAAGTTAGTCAATCAATCTCGCTTTTAGATCCATACTGGAAGGACAAAGCAATTTATGTTACTCCTCAGCTAAACATCTCAGAGGTTGCAACATATTGGATAATCTGTCAATAGTGTAGTTTCAATTACAAAGATAGTTTTCTTTATGCTTGTAAGTGTGAATATCCTCTTCAAGCCAAGGTAACTGATGGGTGATTACGCCGAGGCATTTTTTTTCTTCCTTTGCTTTTAGTGCATCATGTGAATCAACTTTCGAATTCTTTTCCCTTATAATATGTAGCGTATAGTTGTCTACAAATGGTATTAAAAGTTTTACCAATACTCTACCCCTCATTGGGAACAGACAATGGGATTATACAATTAAATGCATAGAGCATTCTAGACAATCTCAAATGCTATTTTTTACAGTTGACTTTGATTTTTCTATGAGCTTTTATTTGAGTGGAAACCGACTTCAATGTAGTATAAATTAGTAAAAATCACTTTCTAGTATTAATTTTATAAATCAGAAGGCTTAAGTTAGCAACATTATTAAAAGTGAGTAGTTCCAAAAATGAGTGATGAACATGAATTCAAAAGAAAATCATTTGATATGTAAGCAAGAAAAACATTTTAAAATTGATGACGAAAGAGCTCTTGTTTTTCTTATGAGAAGTGCACCTGCATCTATGGTACTTTCAATAAAATAGAATGATTGAATTTACACTTCTGCACATGAAAAAATCAGATGATGAATATGATATTCACCAAAAACATATTGTTCTTCCTGGTACTCTGATCTAGTTAGAGATTTGCTACGAAAGAGTTGCATGACTAGTCATCATCTAGGAAAATACTATTAATAATAAATGATACATAAGTAAAATTTTACTCGTAGCAATGAAAGACGGTGAAAAATGTTTCACAACGTTCTCATTTTTCAACAAGACAATGCTCAAACACACAAGGACAAATTAACGCAACAATAATATGAGAAACACTTTTCCGACCTTTAGATGAAAGATTATTGATCGGCAAACAGTCCAGTTCTCAACACACTGGGTTATTGCAAAGGGGATAAATAGGATTAACAAATGGATCGAAGTCGTATAAAGAATAGATAATAATTTATCAATGACATAAACAAGATGTCGGAAAGATTCGACTTCAAGTCGTGCTTCGTAGTATTGTTAGATGGGCAAATCGAATTGTTTTACTGGGTGTTGCCAAGCAATAGAGGTTACATTTTCTGAAATAAGCATTTCATTTCGGAGAGCTTAGTAATCTTTAACTTTTGCATATCACGAATTATTTACGACGATTAAAAAACGACAGAAAAATTTACTACGATGCAGAATAATTTATTATAGAATACCAGTTATAATTTTTTATCGTATACTCAAGTTCTGAGATCGAAAGAAGCGTATATCTTAACTCTCTCTTTCTTTGCTTATAGGAATATTCGTCAGTCTGGAAACAAATAGATGTTCAGACTGGTATTTTCTATTTCGTATGTTTGACTATTATTGCATTGCTGATTAGTGTATGAAGAGTAAGATTAGATATTTGTATGAAGTGTTTTACATCTTCATAATGTGAAAAAACTCTCCGACAAACACATTATTTTTTCCCGTACAAAAGGCAATCGTTACATTACCAATCAAACGAAGAATAATAGATAGAAATAATTTTTCCTCTATTCGAAGTCTATTAATGCATTGTAAATATGAGAGTTTTCCTGTTTTTTCAGTGAAAGGTTCGAACGATAGGTTGTCTTCCTATCGTCTTAATAACTAATTGAAATTAGAGTAACTATTAAATGGGACTCTAAAGAGAAATGTTTTCTTTTTACGTCCTACTTCTGGACATTGATAACGCCTATTATCTTGACTATCATCTTTTACAAGGGTGCTTTGACCAGGGAACAGTTTTCAGGAGCATGAGAATGTTACGCCAATGCTAGGAAGTATTTGATTTTTCGCAGTGGAATGAATGCATTTCATCTCGCGCTATTGGTGATTTTCCCGCCTCAATCGCGATCTCTTCGAGATGCACTTGGTTGTATGAGCAGTTGAACAGAAATGTCGAGTTTCTATGTTTGCCTTGTTGATAAGGTGAGAAGAATATACCAATTAGACAGAAGACTGTTTTGTCAGTATAAATGCACACGAGGAAACAGGATATCTTTATATACTGCATTCATGCTTCAGAGGCTACATTGATTCTAATTTTAGATCCGGTGGTCTGCCAGTAGACTGATCGTTACCTTTACATCAGCCCGACACTTGTATACCGATCTTATTTACTTGAATACTCATGTAATATAAGTTTACTTAGAACTTCTATTGATTTTCGTAGTAACTCATGGATTGGTCAGGAGCGGTGCCATTTTAGATATCAAATCGACTGGTCGTTGGTAGACCGCTCGATTCTCGATAGATCGGCTTGTTCAGTCAAGTCTGATCTATTCAGAGCAGTACTGGTACCGATCTTCAACAACATGGACTAGCTCCATTTCTAATCTCTTCCATATGTTTTAGGTTTTAGTACAATTACTGACGTCGAATTTAAAAGTTTTGTTTAACCTGCGCCATATTATTTTCACAAAAAGTGACCCTATTGTTTAAGCCACATTACGGAAAAGAATTTCTTTATTTTATTTCGTCACATGTATGCAAAGAATATTATGTCAACGACAAAATATATCTAGGACAAAGCTGCAGTCGATTTTGTTACATGAACTAAAGCTTCAAGCAAGAATCGGCCAGTATGCTTGCAAATAACACCTATACACAAAAAGTAGAACACAATATGCAACTCATGATGATCGATTGTACAAAAAGATTTCAAAGGATAAGAGACATCTTCCATGTTCTCCACTCATGCGTAAGCTGATAATCTGTTTGCCTCTCCGCAAGAACGAAAATATAGAACAGGAGTCGGAATCACACTATTCATTAGGGCAACAACCCCTGGCATGAACAAGTTTCATCAAAATAGCACAGATTAAATACAAATAGTATATTCGTAGTTACCGTGAAATTATGCCCAAGGATGATTAGAGTCAACAACGAACGAGTGGATTCACTAGTTTTGAATTTAAGCAAATACAAAAAAACCAAGAAGAATGTGAAGAGAAATCCTTTAATTATCCTCTTTTATAAGTGATCATTGATGCATAGATTTTTTTTTATCTCAGTGCAAAAACAGCAAGTAGTCATATAGTATAATCCATAGACAACGCTTTTTTCTCTGTCGTGCACGTGGAGAATAATCGTTAATTGACGTACAGAAAAAAAAAAAAATAAGAATGCTCTGTTACATTAGCGAGACATGTACAGGTAATCAGATACGAAAGCCTGTATACGTACGGTTTTCATCTTTCCTTTTAAACCTAATCACTGTTTGTTGGTATTTTCTAATGTTTGAGAGGAAGATCAATGACACATATGTAAACTATCTTGAGAGTGACATTGTTTACATTTAACAAGTCAACAATTTTCTTTATATATAATAATAATAATAATAATATTAAGAGTAAAAATAATAGTGAATAGCTTTTTTCAACAATATATTCATTTTTTTTCTTGGTTTTGAAATATTTATTATTGATAAGAAATCTTAAAATAAAAAGAATAAAGATGTCAAGAAAAAAAGTTTATATTTGAATAATAAAACAAATTTGAATAAGAGGCCTTTCGAATTTATGATTATCAAATGATATTCTAAAAAAAATTCATTAAGATGAAGTATAATCAGTGCTGTGACAAATAATGTCAAGATCAATAGCCAACCATGCAGAGAACCTATTAGTAGGATGCTTCAAAGAATAGTGAAGGCAACTGATATCACTTAGAGCAGCGAAAATTTGTAGATATAATGCAATCAAAGCTTACAAAATGCGTTGCTATCACGCGTATTCAATTTTTTCGATATTTAGTGATTTAAAAGGTATTACGTGAACTTCTTCTACTATGTGATTACTATTAGAAGTCAAAAAGACGACAACTGATAAATAAAAGCACAGTATAACACTTAATCTGGAAGTAAAATATACTTCGAACTATATGATCAAAAAGAGAATGATTTCTAAATGTTTTAGATAGAAATAGGTCAATCGATGAAAAACTAATGCTTATATTTAAGCAGATGTGAAGTTAAGAGCATCACATGATACATTTCGACTATGACTCAGACAGTCTTATCTCATGTGTTCAGAATCTATTATTACACTTTAATAATTATGATCTTTGTAGACACGGATACATGAAGGTTTCGTGGTACCTTCAGTTATCGATATGTACTCTGTGTTAATGTATGTCGAGATTTCGGAGTATCCACAGCTGTTCGAAATGCCTGCTTTTGTTTTCAACATATAATAAATACTCTCTACTGAAAAGAGGACTCCGCACAAATGTAATGTGTTTTTTTTTTGTTGTTGTATAAATATACTACAGAAAGGTAAAATTTTGTCTTCTTTTGCTGATAGTTCTTTTTATTTCACTTCAAATGATAATAAAAAGTTTCGATACAAATTACGCAAGAAAAATTTCTCTATCGCACCATTTTTTCAGTGTCTAAAACTTTTTTTCAGAAACATTTTCACAACTACTTTAGTGAGACTTACTGTTAGAAGTATCAAATTAATCCGTCAGGGAGAAGAGAGTTGGCAATATCAGCTATTTTAGAAAGATCCAGCAAAAAATTATGTTCAAGAAGACATGACACGATTTTCACATCAGTGTAATTTCGAAAATGTTGCTTACATCGAATTCTACAAACCTATAGTATCTATAAGAAATTAATCAAAACTAAAATTCACATCGTAAACCAAATGATGTTAGAAAACAGAACATTATCAAAATGGTCAAATGTCTTTTCACTATAACCAGTCGGAAAAGTCGACACAACCATAGACTGCTTTTGATTTATAAATATTATCTATCACTTTTATCATAGACCTAACTTTAGTGAAAAAGAATTGAATTTTAATTAATTATCTTAAAAATATTGGTTTACTAATGTAGACGTAATGTTTGTGACATTATAATCTCCTCTTCTCGTTGATTATTTGAGAAGACATTGTTTCTTCGACTAATTGACTTTCGCTAAGTTAAATAAATCACTAGTTTCAGTTTAGATATTTTCACAGACATTCATTCAGCTAAATATTGAATGCATTTAGTTCAGTTTACCACATGCTCATGCTTAACTGAATAAATACCAAGAATATAACTTAAAGTTTTATTCTTTTTAAATAAATTTTCAGTAAGCTTTAATGAAATTTCTATACACCATTGGAAGTAATTATTCATCTCATTTGAACACGTTTGATGTTTTTTTTTGTATATTTTTTCTTCTCTAATTCAGCCAAATTGGTGAATAACAGTTTATACATATATAACGTTTTAGAGTATTACTGCCTATATCATCAAAATGATTTTATTTGTTACCGATTTTTCAAGTGCTGCACAGAAGCCGTCAATTAATCAGGATATTCATGCGATTACGACAATAAACGAATTCGTATAAAAGAGTTTTTATAGTGATACTTCCCGTAGTATATTTGGTAGTGGAATCCACTGGGTATTCCTGTTGTAATTCTCGGTGAAATTTTTTGAGCCTCCCTCTCGAAAAAAAGTCTATTTTGGTCAGAAAATGTCGAAATTAATATACGCGCAAAAGAACAAAGCTTGACGTCGGATCTTTCACACACAATGAGTTTTATATTTGCCATGTCATTTTTTTCAAAAAATGTCGATGATTTTTGCCACCTTGTGCTTGAAAAACATGCTTTTTCAAGAAAAGAAAACAGCAAATCGTTATCATGTTTTTCTCTTTTTATGGTTTTTTGATCGTGCATCCAGGAATTCTCGAGTGTGTGAAGCTACAGTGCTCGTTGTTGAATTAAGCCTTTTTATTATTATATAAAAGTACATTTCTATAAATAGAAAACCATGTTTTGGAAGTTTTTCGAGATATTGAACTAGCTGTCCTTTTTCGCTGCATAAATGGTAAGAATTTTAAAGAAAAGACTGTCAAATATTGCAGCCTGACATGCTCTTTCAAATAAAAAAAGCTTGTGAACTCAAACAATTTGGATCTAGAATGTGAAACTCACATCATGTGTTGTTTATTCTTCTTATACATACTGCAGTCATACAAACTACGTTAAGTAAAAAGTCTCTAAGAAACTATAGTTCAGCGTTTGTTTTTCCGCTGTTAAGAGACTCTGGGAAAGGAGTCTGACTTCTGTTGTTCTCGGCTGCTATGCAATGTACGCGAATTATTCTCCCCATTCCTGTTATGAGGGAGTGGAGAAGTCACAAAACCTTGAGTTAAAACTTATATTTGCTACATTTTTCTTCGAAATACACGATGCAGGTCCCGAAAAAGTGTAAAATCATCCCTTGTAAAAAGAAATTAGATTCTTTCGATAAAGAGTCACAAAATAATCGTTCAGTTGCCATTGACATATACACCGTGTCTAGTAATAATCTTTATTTTTTTCTAACCTAGTGGATAACGAAATATATGAATAATATCAAGTTAAATTTAAAAATATTTTTATAGATTATTTACTTTTATTTAATTTACTTTGCATAATTAGTTAAGCTTGTACAAAAATTATTTCATTTAAAAACTAAAAATTTTCCGATATGAACAAGTAACGTTCGTCGCTTCGACTCGCTTAGCCCTCGACTGAACAAGATATCATATTCAATTTTTTCACAGAACATGTAGTAAAAGAAGTTCACAACAGTTGTACGAAAATGCAGAGTAGTTGTTGAAAATTCTACTAGAAATTTGTATAAATTTTACAACATTCGTCGATAATGCTGTTTACTATAGAGTTCTCTAGGAAAGTAGGAATTCCATGGAACTTCTGACTGAAAATAAATCATATTATATCTGATCTCTAATTAAAGCATCATACACACAACAAGCTCTTATTCAAAGTAGTGATAAGACTAGACAGATAATTTGAATATATCAGTATAAATTCTGATACTTGAATTAATACAAAGAAAAACATATACCAAATGAAACACTCTTTTATTTCATTCATGTTCACTACTGATACAACAAATATAAATTCTTTCAGTAATGTCTTTGTTCCGATGAACTATTCAGTTATTCTATTCAATCATAAAAATCGTTTCTCATCCTTAACCTGGCATAGTTTTTTTCGATTTTTTGTATTTGATATTCCTTATTCAGATCCATTTTACCACAACTATTGACTTTTATTTAATGAACTCCAACACTTCGATTCGGCACTTCTGCAGACAAGCCAGTGCATCAGCCAGTCGCTCATTGGCGCCCATCCGAGGCGCCACTCGCGGCTGGCTGCTACCATCTTTGATCTTATTCAACCATAAGATAACTCTTTTCACCTAAACTCTATTAAATGTCATATTGCTATTATTTGAAAAAACTTTGAGATTTACACCATGATGACTCAAGATCGGCTACTCGGAACCAACACATCTTTATTGTTTATTCTTAATTTCTTCGATACCATTGTTCAGCCAATAAATTAGAGTTTTATTGGAACTATTCATTTAACATATCTTAATTGATTATTCTTCATAAATGGAGGCTTCGCGTTGTTATTTTCTCAAACTACATTAGAAGGTGTTTACAATAGTAGTCGCTCGTTGCTGACTAATATCTCTCTCATGCACTATTCATACTCTCTTGCTGCATCATTTCAACATATTAATACAATCATTGATTATTTGGCATTTGCTCTATAGTCTCGAACTTCCCTTACAGTATTCTTTTAATTTTTCTTCTTTCGACTTAAGTTAAGTGTACGCAGAAAAGCTATTCAACTTAGAAACCATCGTGAATAAACAGTCATCGCCTAATGTTGTATCCATCGAGATGAGAGTCAGTGGGTTGTAAGCATTGTTTTATCACAACCGGACTTAATGAAACGCCCATCTCCTTAGGCATCACTCCGACTCCCACTTATAACGATACTGTGAAAAGGAAACCGAAAGTAAACAGTAATTGAATATTCTAGATAGACAGAAGGCGTTTCCGAACTTCGAGCTCCCTTTTTCCAAATAGTTGTTTTCCCAGAAAATAGCTTTCTCCTTAGACAATAATTCAGCCAGAAAAGTATCATTTTTCCACATAAACAATTATATTTTTAGAGAAGCCCACTTCAGATTCTGATTCCCCGGCCTCGATTTGCTTTCGTCAACCTTAATACGATATCAATATTTTCTCAGAAAACCCTTCTCTTAACCTCAAAAAAACCTCTTCAAAATTTTTAAATTCTGACTTCAGATTCGGATTCCCCTACCCCGAATTACTTCCGTCAACCTTTACAAAATATCGTTATTTTCTCAAAAGATCCTCTCTTCAACCCGAAAAAACCCACTTCAAAATTTTAAATTCTGACTTGAGATTCGGATTCCACGACCCCGATTTACTTCCGTCAACCTTTACAAAATATCGTTATTTTCTCAAAAAACCCTTCCCTTAACCCAAAAAAACTCACTTCAAAGTTTTAAAAATCTGACTTCAGATTCGGATTCCCCGACCTCGATTTATTTTCGTCAACCTTTATATAAAATTTTCTAAAGTGGATGTTTTTTTTTTGACCCTGATGTTTTTTTGACCCTGATGTTTTTTTGACCCTGACACAGACAGACAAACTATTTTCTTTCATATGACCCTCCTTTCAGTCGAGGGAATAAAAATATGTTATTCTGATATTTCGATTAATTGATAATGTATAATGAAAGAGAATGAAATATATAGAATTCATTTTGGATTCTTTGTGAAACAAGAAATTTTCCAAACAAACCTAATTTAATATTTCTCTTATTTCTTCTTGCTGTTTTTTTAACACGAAATTCAGCAGTGAAAAATAGAATTAGTGAATTTTGTCATGTAGTCATCGTTGTTCATAATCTGAAATCAAAATTATGCGATAGAATTCTATTAAAAATTCATTGAAACTTAGAATAGGATAGTATTTAATATAATCCATAGAAGTAGCTATTATCGCCATGCTTTCGGTCAGTCGGATCCCAACTAATAAAAATCTATTGAATTAAGTTGACACAGGATTCATCGAAATATTACCTAATCCGAGTAGTTTGTTAAAAGGATCGAATAATTGGATTTGTTTTTTTTTCTCAGATAGGTATTTTTCAGACGTTTTCTTATTAATAATAGATTTCTATTGGTAACTATTTCTATGATAGGACTAGAGTTAAATTTCCGTTTAACAACAGAATATATATTTATAAGGGCAATGTCATTTGACTTCATTTTGGACTTATATGAATAATTTCCGTTTTGATACTTCAATTTATTAGTGTTATCTTAAGTCTATATTTGAGCATACTGCAACCGATGTAATCTACGAAGTAAGACATAAAGAATTGAAAATTTTTAATGAATAACAATCTAATTTCGAGTGAATTTGTTATATGACAAAAAATAATGAAGATATAACATGTATATTGATCTTTCGTTTTATCTTAAATAAAGCTGTTTTTTACTCTAGAAATAGATTTATATTTCATGTTGAAATTCTTTTGGAGTCACGAAACTTCCTAATAAAATCAAAAGAATCTGTCAGAGCTTTGCTATTTTCTGCTTGAATGAATATCTATTGAATAATATCGTTGGTAAATGCTTTGTCGACCATATTTAGTTTGCAGTATTGTTTTATATTGTATTAGGAGAAGTGTAAATAATGATTTGCTAAAAATTTCTGTAATTATCTTGTTTCATTATGATCATCAAAATCAGAAAAACACATTTATGATTACTCTCAAAATGACCTGTCTCGCGTTTTCCAGTGTATATCTAAACCATGGATATGAGATC
This sequence comes from Rotaria sp. Silwood2, assembly GCA_905329745.1. NCBI lineage: Eukaryota > Metazoa > Rotifera > Eurotatoria > Philodinida > Philodinidae > Rotaria > Rotaria sp. Silwood2. The sequence continues at coordinate 961,133 of CAJNSZ010000025.1, forward strand.
TTGTTTTATTTTCAGTATGTATTCTATTTCTCATTCAGATAGACTATATGAAATTGTGTTAACGTTTTCCAAAACACTAGATATCTCTATAGTTGAAATAATCAGTAAATATGCAGCCTTATTTGTAATATACTTGCACGTTTTACATAATACGAATACTTATTCTATGGCAGCAAACGAAATTTTTCTTTTTTTCAAATCATCCTCTTCGATTTTCCTTTTGTGAAACACGATCTGAAAGGAGTGTTGAAGTATATAGGGTAGAAATTTGAACCCACTCCCTCCCTCCCCCACGGACCGTGACAGAAAATCCATACCTATCACAGACCATGGCAGACCTTTTGATACATGATTTACGATTATATATCACTAGAATCTCATAAGAATGTATCAACTGCTTCCTTGTTATAGTTCTAGAGAATTAAGTAAGAAATAATGAATAAATGGGTTCCACGCTATACCGAAGAAAACCATATTCTTGTGACCAGTAACAACAGCTACATCGTGTTTCACACTTTTAATCCCGCAAGGGATTGCGCTAACAGCTTTTTTTCTAATCTAACGACTGTTCACAAGGAACAAAAGAAAATGAATGATCAAACAAGAAGCTTGAAATAATAATTCGATTCTCTATTTTGTTTTTTCCTTCTAGATTCAAACGAAAGTTGTCATATATAGTTATGGATGATAGCTATAATCAAAGTTTAGAAATCTTAAAATTACAATTACTTATTGAACAAGAAAAAACTAAACAAATACAATTAGAAGAAGAAACGAAAAGAATATATTTAGAAGAAGAAATTAAACGAATACAAGTAAAACTTTCACTAATAGATGAAGAAGAATCAAGTAAACGATTAAAAATAGAAGGGTGTGGGGGTGGGGGTGGGTGCAGATTAATAACTAAGACCCCACACCCCAATTTTGATTTTCGTTGTTTTGTGTTTTTTTCTAAGATAAAGAGATATGCAAATAGATAGTAGATTGTATGAGATTTTACAATATGAAATCTATCTGTGTTGGTTCTTCGATAGAAAATATATGAATAACACTTAGAAAAACTTCTTATTCACAGTAGATCAATGATAAGAATAGTTTTTAATATTCAATTTTGGGTTGAAAATTGAATAAAAGTCAAATAAATCATTTTCTATTTTGTATCAAAGAAAATGAATTAGAAAAAATTTTTCTGATATCTTCTATCCATAGATGTCTTTTTACTGATTTTCAACATGTTTGAGATTAAAAAAATCAAAAAAAAGATTTCTTGATAAACAACGAGAAAGAATAATATAAATATTAAAATCATAAGAATACTACACTAGACATTTTAGTTTGCCCTAAGAATATGGTTTATCTTCGTATGATAAAAGATTTTTGGATGGCAGTCCAGTGGTAGATATAAGTAATCAGTAGGAATAATAATGATTTTTAAAATATCTATTGAAATAAAAATATTAGTAAAAGAAAAGATGAGATTGATATTTAAATGAGTACCAAAATAGGAAATTTTTCTTTCTCATTACAATAAGATTAATCGAAATTGAATAAAACATTTTTCAAGAAAATTTCGTCAACCGAAAAATAATGTTATTAGAACATTTGAATGCTGCTTATTATGATCCAGTCGAATAATTCAAACACTTTTATTCTATATAGTTGTACTTAAATAAAAGGTTGAAACTGTTTAATGACAAAACATAAATAATTCTGAAGGTACCTTTCGAGATAAAGTAATATATGCCGATCATTGAAAACTTAATCAATTTTTCTTTGATAGTTTTATTCTACTATTGTGAGTTTCTGTAAAATCACTTTGATATTGTTTTGAGAAGAAATTTTTAATCGATATGATAAATTCATCATATTGTTGGAAAAATTTGATGTTCTTAATGACAAAATCAAAATCAATTTTCAAAAGTGTATTTAAAATGAAAAAAGAAAATTTTTCTAGTTTAAATGTTTAAATAATAAATCACAGTTATCGATGTGTTAAAATGAAGAATAACATTTAGAAATAAAAGACTTTGATATTGAAAATGTCTTTTACTTGAATACGAATATAAGATTGATTTTATTTTTCTATTTCTATTTAGATAACTTTATATTTTTTGAAAATGTATTAAAACCTATCGAAGTTCTATCATTAATTCAATCAAAACAACTTACTGATATTGTTCAATATTTATATGATTGTCATATTATTCATTGTGATTTAGTTATAGAATATTTAATGTTTGATAGTTGCGTTTAACAATTAAAATTTGCTAAAACATACAAAATAAATGAAATGACAAAATAATTACTGATACAAGGTACAATTACATATGCTAGACAGAGATGTCCATCGCGGCGCTGCCGCGGTGGCGGGTAGCGGCATGTTTTTTTTAAATCATCGCGGCACGGCAGCGGCGCGGGAGAAATTTCAAAGTATCATCGCGGCAGCGACAGGCTCCTTTTAGAAGATATTGCCAAAACTTCATGAATTTGCCAAAAATTGAGTGTCCACAAACGTAACACTCTAAGACTCAATGAGTCTCATCGATTAGTGACAAGAATTGTATTTCAATACATTCACAGCAATGAAATTCGAAACTTTTTTTCGAGTACCATCGCGGCAGCGGCNAAATAAATGAAATGACAAAATAATTACTGATACAAGGTACAATTACATATGCTAGACAGAGATGTCCATCGCGGCAGCGGCAGACTTTTTGGAAAATCATCGCGGCGCGGCAGATTTTCTTTTCTATCGCCGCGGCGCGACAGTGGCAGATTTCGAGCCGCGATGGACATCTCTGATGCTAGATATGAATTTCTAAATCTTCTTTGTGATTTATCATCATTGAGTTCATTAGATTCTTCAATTTATGCTTATGAACGAATTTTTGATTTAAAAATCTACATTAAATTTCATAATCTATATGAATGAGAACCATGTTAAAGCGGAGTTAGAAACAATTTGAGTCATGGAATGTTTTCATGAAAGAACGTGGAACTCATTAAAATTATGGGACAATCAACAACAAAAAAAATAAACATTATTCAAATTTTTTATGTTTAATAGATAAATTTAATTCGTCATTAAGTTTTTGATACTAGAAAAATATTTATATTCCCAAATATATTTTACCAATTACATATTGTTATCATTTATCATATGCAACTTATTCAGTCACATTCTATTAATCTATTGACTTTCTTCAAATTGTTCGAATAAACTTTATATTAACTTTTTTTCTTTGGTTTCTATTTCTTATCTGGTTACAATAGACTTAATTGTTTCTGTTTGGTTTTTTTCTTTTTCAATAAGTAATTGTAATTTTAACTTTTCATTATGATGGTCATCGGAAAACATATTTGGAAATTTTTGTTTTTATCTAGAAAGAAGATAGAAAATACAGAATAGAATTAGTATTCAATGTTTCAGCTGTGATCATGTATATTTCCTTCAGCAAAACTTTTCTTTTTCATAGATAATAAAAAAATCAATAAGTTATTATGTATATTTTGATTCGTATTTAAAAAAGTATCTATTTAATTTGAATATCAGTACAGTAGATTTCCACTTTTTTTCGATCACGAAAGAAAATCTTGTATGTGATTAGTATTATTTCATACTTCACAACTCATAATCGAATTTATTTATTATTTTCTCCTTTGTTTTGATATTAAAATCTAGTCTTTATTTCATATAGTAGAAGTACATTTACTTACATGAACAAAATTATGAAGACGTCAGCTGATAGCTCATCAATGTCTAATATGCCATTTCATTGCTAGAGTAATACCAATTCTATCTGAAAGATTGGATAAATTGACTAGTTGTTTGTATGTGCATATAAATATCTTTATTTTTTATTCGATCAGTATTCAGTTAATAATGATAATGAAATAGATAACGATAACATTATTCCATTACGGCGTGGTCAGAATGACTCAGACACTCTGAGTCAGAGCAAATGCAATATAAGTAGATTAACCAACTAATAACAACTAAGATGCACTTATATGAGCGGCTTGTCCACGTAACGCGACACTTCGCTGATCAAGTTTCGAAAAAATTTTTTTTTCGAGTTGAATATATTTCAATGGGTTACTAGGCGCAATTTTTAACGCTGATTACGAATTTGATATTTATTTTGTAAAAAAATCAGATTTTCCCATCAGAAATCGTATTTTAAACTTTTCTAAAATCGTATTTTGAATTTTCTGACTAAGAAAGTTTTTTCAAAAAATGCCAAGAGGCATACCATTCGATGCAGAATTTCATTCTCTACAAAATGGACTATTTAGTTTTGACTTTGGTAGCTGTGAACATCTTGTAGATTCTTATATAGTTTCCCACTTATTATTCAATTTTTGAGCTCCCATATCGATAAATCATTCTCATTCTTTCGTAGAACGCTTAGCTACATAGAAAAGACTAACCCTTACAAAAATCAAATCATTCTGATCATCTTAAGAACCTCAAAAATGGCTGACAAAAAACTGTGTCACACCGTTACGTTTGTTTTTTGCATTTTTTACCTAAACAAAAGATGTTAGGACAAATATTTTTTTATCATTGTGAAACTCGTTAAAAGCTCTACAAAATTCGTTCTTGCGGCATTTTATTTGGACAGCGACTTTCGCAGGAAATCACAGCTTAAGGACAAACACTTCAAATTTAGGGTCCTTTTATGTGACTCCGTTACGCGATCAAGAAATCTTTCCAGAGACTCGAGAGGTCGATGGAAACTATTCATTTTTATAGCATAAATAGAGCGTGACGAGCTGCGTCTAATGGTGCTTGAACGAGCTTTCTAGCGCCTAAAGTTCTCGATATAATTGGAAAATAGTGTAACACCATTACGCTTGGACAAGCCGTGAGTGTAAGTGCGCTTTAGTCAATCCATACGTGCGCCGTGAAATACATTAATGCACTTTCGTAATTTTCCTATTTCCTTATTTTTTCAACTAGTTCAATCATTCCGTGCATGAATAATAAGGAGGCTTGGTGTTGATGCTTATTTATTTCATTCATTTATTTCTATATAACAGATGTTATGATCTGTTCTATATCTTTTTGGTTGAAATTCTTTAATTCAATTTTTCCAAAAAAAAATTACCCTATAGATTCAAAATACGCTGAAATGCTTGTCATTTTGTTATCAGAAGATCATATCATTGCAGAATTTTCTTAATATCGTTCATATTTACTTCTGCTCATGATATAGCGTTCAAACTAATGCACAATTAGAGTGATGCTCATAATCAGCGAAAACGGTGTGAATCCGTTGGAGATATATTCTTGTTATTCTAACATGTTCATATCTAAATTTTCAACTTTTATAAATCGTGTTAATCGGTATTTCATGTGCAGGGAGGCATAAGAGTGACTTTACCGACGAAAAAAAACAGAATATTTCCGCCATAGCGCTGAGTGTTCATAGGTCTATTCTTCGGAAAAAATGTTGACACATATATCAAAGCAGTGTTTGTCAATATTTTTCTTATTAATAGGATCTGTGAACTTTTCTTTACCATTAGTCAAAATAATCGGCTCATTTAATCAAACTATAGCAGAGATATTCAGGTTTTTTTCTTCAATAAAGTGACTTTTGGACTACTGTCTTATGTAGTCGAGAAAATGGCATTTTGTTGTTTAAATCAGTATGCATTGTCCGAAACTTTCGTTTATCGAACCCAAACAACAATATTTTAGAAGAGAAAATAGCATTAAAACGTCTTTATATGTAATCTGATTATCATATACGTATAATAATGTTTTTCTACTTCGAAACGATGTTTAAGTATAATAAAAGGTTATTTTTGACAATACATACTGGTTTAAACGACAAAATATGTTTCCTGAACTATCTGAGTTATGCTTATATTTTAAAAATATTTTCTAAAGGCAGAAAATTTTGATTTAAAAAATATCGATACATTCATAGATTACTTGTCAATTATGTTTTATATTCTCTAATGCAATATAAACTAGGCAGTTTTCTAATTAAAATTTTAATTATAAGACTATAAAACTAACATAATAAATCATTGAATTTTCGTTTTAGTAAATATACTTAGATGTTAATTAATACTCATGTCAACTTATAAAATAAATATTTGTTTTAACTAATATTTTTCCGTATTTATCTTCTTATAGATTAAAGCTTTTTCAAGAATTCGGAATGTATCAAAATAAATAGAACAAAGTTTAAAATAATAGTATAAAAAAAAGATCCATTTAACTATTAATCTATCAGAGCAATTATTTCGATCAGATTGCAGATGTATAACACCCAGAAAATCATTTAAATTTAAACTTTATCTTCACTTACCAAATTATATTTACGACAAAAAAAAGAATCGTCTTTTGATTAAAATGTATTTGAATATTATATATACGAATTTCATATTATATAACCACAATATTTATATCAATTTGATGTTTCATATGTAAAATGTCAATATCATATTGTCATCACACATTGAATAGAAACATTTCATATATATAACGTAGCAATTGTAGATAAATTAATTTTGATTACTTCATATGTCTAAAATTGATTGAACAAATAGATATGAAAGTTAACATTAAATGATAAACATAATTATAATGTTTCCTACTTGCTTTTACTTTCAATTAATAAGACTCTTTTGTATTAAATTCAATTTATCGAGAGATAGTTAAATTAGACAGATGATTATTGAATGTCAAAAGTGATTTCAAAATTTTTAGCATTGTTGGAAAGTCTATGTTGCTAGGGAAGCACTTGTATTTCAAGTATTATCAAAATATTCAAAAGTTAAACTTAACACTACGGTTCTTAGACGCTCATATTACTCATTCCTAGGAGTGGCAGTTCATCTTGTGTTTCCATCGCTAGACAGGAAGCATATTTTTAAATGCACTTCCATTCTTTAGGAACAAGAATGTTCACACTCACAGGAGTCCCGAGGTCGTCAGTAGACTAATTGAAAGATTTTTCCTAGCTGGTAAACAATGAAATTCTGTAAATTGTTGGACTAAAAGGAAAGTTCTTCAAGATATAGAAGAAGAAAGAGTTCGACGGTTCATATTTAGTACCCAAAATATCACATGAAATCGAAACTATTAAATCATCATATAGATACAAAAATTTTAAATCTATTTTTAATAAACTTTCCCTATTAAACTATTGAGATAAAAGACGACAAATATTTTAGTATTTAAACAAAACAATATTATAAATATGTATTGAAATATTTAATCTAAAGATTGAAAAAATAAAGGTTTTTTTGACATAGATTTAAGAACTATTATATCTATCTAATGCCTTACATACCTAAAAAACAAATATTTAAACCAAAACTAAATTTCAATTTTACTTAGTATAAATGATATAAAGATCTAATGGTTAAATAGAATATTTATATTATTTTACAAAGTAGACATACAGTCTTAATGATATTGTATGCTGAACTAAATATTGAAATAATTCATTGATAAGAGAAATTAAATCAATGATAAAAATTTATAGTGATGTAATTAGTTGCAATGATTGATTTTTTAAATAAATATCTAAAAAAATAAAGACTTATGAATATTCTAATAATAATTGTATTGATATTTAAAAACGATCTTACAATTTTTTGGTTTGCGATTAGGATCTTAAAATTTTTATATTCGAAAAGTTCGAATTAAAAATTCAAGTTATTTGATCTAACGCAATCCAAATAAAACTGGTCGGAATTCAAGTGAAGACATAAAAAATAATTATATTCTTCGCACTTATTGAGATTTTAAGAGTAACGTTCATTTGTAAATATTTATTTTACACAAGAAAATGTTATAGGACACTGAATTAATCTTCAATTTGATTTAGTTTTGTCGAAAATTTTAAAACGTTAATAAAATGTTTGTCAATCAAAATTTATTTTTCTCTATATTTTTTTTTTCATAATGATTACTAGTAATTGACTCTATTTAAACAAATGAATTTGTCTTTCGATTAAAATATTAAGTAATTTTTCAATAAAAAAAAATAAACATTATATTTGAAATAATTTTCGTTTTACTGATTAAATTAAATATTCTATAAACGTCATTTCATATTAGTTTTGTTTATTTATTACAAAATCTTATCAATAATATGTTCATTTTCTATTAATGCAAACATAAACTTACTCAACGATATAAAAATCATTCTAATTTTATATATTTGTGTAAATAGTAAATATTGGTAAAATATGTTTAATTATATTAATTTCCATTGAATCGAAATGTCACTCGGTATAATATACAATACTAATAAAGTTCATTGTTAAATACGAGGAAAAAATACTTGTGATGACAACGATCCATAATTGTTCAAAAAAAATAACAAATGATATTTTAATGAGAGTAAAAAGCATTTTTGAATAATTATTAATACAACATATAGAAGAAAAAAATCACTACGACACTACATTAATGAATGAATCAGAAAGACCTTGGTTGTCATACTTCAGTTGGTTCAAAACGATAGATGTCACTTATTATTTTATTTTAATTTTTTTATTGAAAGTTTTTAAAATATTTTGTTTTATTGTTAATGACATTTAAAAACATGTTCCTTGAATAGATCAGTTCACGAAAAAACAAGTGATCTTTTTTTGACACATTAAATTTTAACGAATGAAACATGTTACATATAGAAATTCGGTACTACTGCAGTTTAGTCACACTTTCGCCCTCACTCACGCACTGATTGTTGTGTTCAGTGTACGAATCAGTGTAAGGGTGTGACTAAACTGCAGAAGAACCCGCTCTATTTTTGGTCTGTTCGGGGCCTAAAGTAAAGAAATGTTTTTCTTTCTTTCAATTAAAAGAGAAATTCTATGTCAATATTCATATATTCGCTCTTTAGTTTTCATTTATTTGAAATTAATTGTGTGAGACATTCCGCCATGAATGAATAAATGAAAGCTTGTATAGAACTAGGCAATAAACAGTTACATTTTATATATAATATCTGATCAAATAAAAGGTGTACCCCGTGTGTTTTTTTTACATTTAGTTGCTTGTGTCGTGAGCATCAGATCATGTATGAATGAAATAAAGTCTTATTTTTTCTCATGATTTTTATCAATTAGCCAGCGTATAATAAATATGATACTTTAAGTATTTCCGAACATATTATATATCATATAATACAACCGATATTATTTCTTGTATCGAAAAACTTAGGAGAAATATCTGAACATATGAAAAGTTTTCTATAACATTTCTATCGTTTAATACTAGTCTACAGTAGTTGGATAGAAGTATATTTATTATTTTATAGACTTTGAAATCAAAAACAAAATCGAGACATAGTGTTTATTTCTTTACGTCATCCATAGGTCAATATGGCATTGGTTAGCAATGAAAGAACTCTTGTTTATATAATAATTTTATAATTCTATTTGATTTTATTTTTCGAGCTTATTTTAATCATGCATGATATCATAATTATTTTTATGATATGTAAGAGCAAGTTTCGTTTCGTTTCTTTTTCTTTTTCGTTCTTTTTATGGACAATACTTTCATCTTTACTTTGTTCTTCTTCTTCCCCATGCTCTATAGTCCATATAGGGTAAACGAGAAGAAAAAATAAAAGGCATTTACTTTCACTTTATTCGCCGGTTTTTGTTTTAATTTTATTCAGAACAGAATATATCGATTCTGTCTTTATTTTGTTTTGTTATAGACAATTCACCTTTGAACCTAAATCTTCATTATTTATTTATCAGCGTAAGGCTTCTTTTTTGAATAAATTCGTTTTTAGCTTAATGACACTATTGTAGTATGGCTCAATATTTATCTGCTGACAGAGAAAAAGAATTGGTCGAAACTGCTAATCATCTTATGACCAAAGGCAAAGGTTTATTAGCAGCTGATGAATCGACTGGTAAAACAAAATATTAAACTTGAATAAGGTTTTTTTTTGTTTTTATTGTCTTGTTTAATATTTAGGCTCAATGGCTAAACGTTTACAATCCATTGGTCTTGAAAATCATGAAGAAAATCGTCGTTTATATCGTGAAACACTTTTTACTGGTTCAAAAGATCTTGCTAATCATATATCCGGTGTTATTTTTTTTCATGAAACATTCTATCAAAATGATGATAATGGAAAACCATTTCGACAAACATTACAAGAAAAAGATATTATTCCCGGTATTAAAGTTGATAAAGGTCTTGTACCATTGGCTGGTACCAATGGTGAAAATACAACACAAGGTCTTGATGGTCTTAGTGAACGATGTGCACAATATTATAAAGATGGCGCACGTTTTGCTAAATGGCGTATGTATCGAAATTGATCTTTAACCTTAAAAAAAAAAAAAAAACTCTTTTTTTATTTAGGATGTGCATTAAAAATTGGTGATGGTTTACCATCAGAATTAGGCATGCGTGAAACAGCAAATGTTTTAGCACGTTATGCATCAATTTGTCAACAAGTAATATTGTAACTTCTTTGGTTTTTTTTTTAATGAATAATATAATTATACGTACATTGTCTTTTTTTATTTAGAATGGTCTTGTACCAATTGTTGAACCAGAAGTAAGTAAAAGTATTTGGATACGTAGAAAGTTTTTGTTTTTATTTAGATATTACCAGAAGGTGATCATGACTTAGATACATGTCAACGTGTAACAGAAAAAGTATTAGCTGCAACATATAAAGCACTTAGTGAACATCATATTTTCTTGGAAGGTACACTACTTAAACCAAATATGGTCACTGCTGGTATGTAAAAATTTTTTTATTGATTACAGTAAAAGAAAAAATCTTTTTTTTTTTTTTCGTTTATTTAGGTTTTGATTGTAAGAAAAAATATACACCAAAAGATGTTGCTCGAGCAACAGTAACAGCATTACAAAGAACAGTACCAGTTGCTGTACCCGGCATTTGCTTTCTTTCTGGTTCGATCCAATTTTGAATTAGGATAGTTTGCAAAAAAAAAAAAAAAAAATTTTTTTTTTTAGGCGGACAATCAGAAGAAGAAGCTTCACTTAATTTAAATGCTATTAATCAATATAAAGGCAAGAAACCATGGGCATTAACATTCAGTTATGGACGTGCACTTCAAGCAAGTGTTCTTAGTACATGGGCTGGTAAAAAAGAAAATGTATCTAGTGCACAAGATCAACTTCTCAAACGTGCACAAGTAAAAATAAAACCATGTCTTTATTACAGTTCGTTGTTTTTTTTATTTAGGCTAATGGTGCTGCTGCAAAAGGTGAATATAAAGGTGGTGCTGGTGGTGCAGCTGGTGATCAATCATTATTCGAAGCTAATCGAAACTATTAAGACTAAAATATTCCATTGATTAAGATAGTATATATATATATATATGTTTCGCTATTAAAATCTATTATTTTCTCTGTATTTATTTTATTTAATCTTCTGTCAGTTTTTTAAAGATAAGATCTTCAAAAGAGAGAAAAAAAAGCATCAGTCGACATATTTATATTATCTATCTAGTTAGTTACTCATTGTTCTTTTAAAATTTTGAATGGTATATCTTGTCCATAGAAATATATCAAAAAAAAAAAAGTAAATAGTTTATTTTAATAATTAAACTTTATATGGGCATGGCCAGCTAACGGTCATCTTCGTTGTCGAAAGTTCGAAGTCGAAAACTTTGAATACAAAAAGGTATTACTCGAAAGACAATAGTAAACAGTTTACAAAACAGATATAATTAATAACCCAGCACTTCAACTCTCACAAGGGAACCTTCCCAGGTGCCAGAGCGCTTTTCAGCCGGAGTTTTGCGCATCTTGTAGCCCATAGTGAGCTATGTCTGTGGTAAAAAAAGTTCGTCCCCTGGCTTGTTTCTGACGAGATATCGAGTTTTTAGTGTCTTTTTTCTATAGCACCCCACTTTTGCAGCAAAGCTATATTTTTGAATTTTGATCTGAAACCTGTCCCACATAAAGGCCACAGCTAGACTAGCTTGCATAAAAATTTTCAGAAGTTTCCGACAACGTCTCTCCGAGATANGCTAAAATTGCATGAATCAATAGAGGAATTGTTGTTCTATCGAACTTTATATTAATGGAAAAGATTGATATAGCTAGACAACGATAGTTTACTCGACAAAGACAAATAATTGAACTTTTATCAAAAAAATTTGTTAAATATTCACTAAATTTTTGGTCAAAGTAGAAAATCAATTGACAAAAGAAATATAGTTCGACAGAGAAATGAATTCTCTATCTAACTATATACAAATGAAATATATTCATATGTCCAATACGTTATAATTACTCGAAGAAAACATACCGAAATTTCACAAAAAAAAAAATTTTTTTTTGTCTGCTTCACGAAACTTACTGATTTTTTAACCAACACATGATATAAATCAAATGAAAACTATACTGTTGGATAGAGTAATCAACGCTCTATCTAATTATATAGAAATAAAAAATTTCTGATGTTTGTAGAAATACAATAAACTGAAGAAAACTACTAAATATAAGTGAATCATCCTATATAGATATCTTTCGATTGAAAATAGTGAGGTAACAAATTTTTTTTAAACATTTTATTTATCAGTTAGTCTTATGAAAATTATTAATAATAGGTACAAAACTTTATTTTTTTGTAGATGATTTAGCAAAAGTTGAATAAACAACATTCATTTAGTTTGTTAATTTTAAGCAACAAGAAAAACATGATAACTTGTATATGATGAAACAATCATTTATGAAATATGCATAAAAAATACTTCAAGATTTTATCTTTTGCTTTCCTCTATTATGATGACAGAAAGCCGATGTTATAAAGTAAAGAACGTAGTATTTATCCTTGCATGACATTCACATTTATGGTGTATGATTCAAAAATATATATATGATGACGTATAGAATAAAACTTTGTTTCTATCATTTACCAATTATCAAATAATAACATTAATCATTGAAATTATTCTCTAATTATAAAAATAATACTTGGCATTCATCAGGGTAGAAAGAAAATGATCAAATGTATATCACGTAAAACATAGCCTTACTGAAAAATTTATAAATATTTTTTTATGTAAAACTTCGAATGTAATTTTTTCACTTCTGACTATTTTTTATTAGGACTATTTAAGTACCTGACAGTTGAAAGAAAACCATCCCTTTACATTTGGAAATTCTTTTAGTAATTCAGCAAGTGCTTCAGCTTCTTTTTTTGATGGTATTGTTTCAAAAGCAATTAAATCAGGCTCAGCACGAGTTAATATTGCCAATCGAGGTCGATGCCAATCTTTGAATTGCTACAGAAAAAAAATCAATAATTAAATAGAATATCAAAAGAAAAAAAACAACAAGAGAATAAATCAAAATGAAATACTTCGATTGTCATCGAATCTGTATACCATCCATTGAATTCACTACCATCATTTAACGCAGCTCCATAAGGACCGACTGAAGCTGCTACAAAACATTTTGCTTTTTCCTCATCTATATTCGAATAAATTAAAAATTTCATTTTTAATTATAGTTTTACAATCAAACTGACCAATAACATTTCGAGCAATTTTCACTGAATTATAGATAACTTCTTCTGCTTGTTCATTAGATAAATGATGATGATTCATTAAATTTTCAACTGAAACTTGATATGTAGCAGTTAAAATAAAATCACATTTAGCTTGAACAAAACTAAATTTTGATCTATTTAGTATTCGTAATATAGTAATATATGTTATCTTTACGCTCGATGTGCTTTTGCAAGTTGTTCCGGTTCTTTTACTAATGCTTTTCCAGACCTTATAGCAAAGAAAAACGGAAAACAATTATATATAAATACATCAAAGAAAATTTCTATTAGAATTATTAACCATAAAGGATCATCAAGTACGGCCAGTCCATATTCATGTAATGTTGTGCCAAGACCACCATCAATTAATATTACTTTATTATATTTTTGAGAGAAACTCATCTAAAAATATTTATTTATGATTTGTATTTTTACCGCTTGATTTTTCATTTATCATTTAAAGAGAAAAAAAAAAAAGAAAATATTGAGACTTTTTTGTGTTTCAAATAAATTTACTTTTTTTTTCACATCTTTTCTGTTTTTCTCTTACTTCTTTTCATCTCAACAAACGAAGACCCATAATTTTAATATATAAGAAAAAGGAGAAAGTGAAAAAAAAATCATTACAATAAAGCAATCGTTACTCTGATGTTTCACAATGATGTACAAACACAACCCAATAACAATTCGAAACGGAATACTAATGAGCATCCAATTAATCGAATACTTACAGCTTATTTTAATACTAATAAACAGATAGGAAATTCTCAGTCAAGTACTCGATCAAACAATTACAAATCAGAAACAAGTCATATTATTCAACGTCAACGAGTTATACGTTCGTTTTTAAATAAAACAGATGAAACTGAAGTAGGTAAACAATACAGTGACTTATCTAAGAAAGAACAAATCATTTCATCATCTATTTTCTCACATATTTTCGATTGTCGGAGTACTTGTTTACACTATATTATCAATAAAAAGTTTCTTTGAAAAATTCAAATATTTAACAATTAATAGTTAAATAATTGACAAGAAACTAATCAAAGATCTGCTGCTCAACTCGTCTCTGTATGAACTGCGAATACTAACATTCTCCTTGGTAGATGTTTAGTTATATTTCAGTACATATGTAAAGTATTGGTTAGTAGTACCAGTGAGGTTATTATACTTGAAGAGAAACTCTTACGTTAGTCTTGAGAAGCGAACTTCTTTCGATTGACACATCGTTAATCTTTGTCACGACTGACGAGGTAAACTCTTCAACTACTCTATTTCGATTTCAATGATTTTTTTTCCCTATAGTTACTTATTAGTGTTTTAATAAAAACTCTAAAATGATTTAGGTTTCTTTTTAAAATTTGATTAAAGTAGTGAATTTTCAATATGCCTATTTTCTAGAGTTCCCAGATTTTCGAAGCATTCGTGTTTTTAAATTTTGATCTGAAACTTTATGCATATAGAGAATTTAGGCCACACTAACTTCTATAAAACAATTCAGAAGTTTTGAACAAAATTTCTTTGATATATGAAGCCTTCAAAAAAATCTTGTTATATACACACTCCCATGGACAAAAACAAGTGTCTTTTTCAATTGGCTCTTTTTTCCTTTCTCTTGTGGTATTATTTACAGATATACATGTCATTATATATATATAATACAGTCATCCACCTTTATATGTCATTTCATGTCTTTTTACGTGTTATTTTGTAATTTATGTCAAAACGACCCATTTTTGTACTATTGAGAGAGGACAAACAGTAATACAAAGAAAAATATCTTGTTTACCAATTTTCAGTTTTTCGAATAAAGGTACTTCTGAACTTGTCTTTTTTGAAAGTTAATTATTTTCTACAGGTGATAAACTTCGCAAATGGCTACCCGCTCTATTGTCAATAATCGATGAAGACGTAGCTCTAATCTGAAGCAGCAATCGTACTCAAAGTTCTTCTCACTCAAATATTCGAACTTTGTATACATACAGCAGCTGCCCCGTTATTATGATATACAATAATGTCATGTGCAAGGAGTATGTGTTTGATGTTATATGTGTGAATAGCTTTAGTGACATTATTGTTTCGGTTTGGAGCTACACCTTCATTGATTATTGATAATAGAACAGGTGACTATTCTTGAAACTTTACGGCTACAGAAAACAATCGACTTTTAAAAAGAGACACGTTTAGGAATATGTTCACTGTAAAATTGAAATAAATACAAAATAAAATATAATATGTACATATATAAATGTGGTTGACTCTGTTATTCATATAATGACAGGCGCAGGTGTATATAATACTTCAAGAGAAAAGGAAAAAGAATCAATTGAAAAAGAAACTTATTTCTGTTCATGAGAAACTATCCTTGGAAAATGGTCTGTATCTTGAACGTTTCATGTCTCGAAGAGAATTTGCTCAAAATTTCTGAATTGTTTTATTGAATGTAGTTTGGTTGACTTCCCTATTTGCGCAAAGTTTCAGATCAAAATTCGCTAATACGAAGTTTTCGAAAAATCTAAGGCATCTAGAAAAGAGCCATATCGAAAATTTGCTAGCTTGATCTAATCTCCATAGAAATCCAAATTCTTTTGGAATTTTTATTAGAACACTATGTAGTATCTATAGGCAAAAAAAAAAATCATTGAAATTCAACGACCATAATTGAAAAGAGACTAACGTGAATCGATATATGGCTCACATTTATACAGATCGAAAAGAGACAATCTCTTTTATTTCGACATTTTCTCCGACATTATCTTTTCTATTTAATAAAAGTATAGGATTTCTTTTTTTTTTTCTTGTTCAAACTTCTCAGATTTCTAATCGAATCATTTCAGTCATCTCTTCAAAAACCAACAACATTTGGTACTAAATTCAAAGTATCACCAACATCTATTTCATCTCCACATTTATTATTTAATGAATTAAATGAACAATCAACAAATAATAATAATAATCGTTTACAAACAATAAAAAAAGAACTTGACCGACAATCACCGATATTAATTCGTAATAATCGTCCTAGCGCTGGATATTCTTCTCCTTTTCAACTAAGGTCAGATGTAGCGAATGTTTCTGGACATAATCTACCGTTAGCAATTTCACCAAATTTTACATTTCGAAATAAAGTATCACAAGCATATCTATCGGATAGATCATCACTTAATAAAAATGATCGCATAGCTACACCACATATAAAACCAATAACTTATTCTAAAACAATTAGTGAAAATACACTTAAACAAAATTCATTAAATTCAACATTAATTCATCAAAATAATTTTCTTTCAATGCATAAATGGACACCAAAATTAACAGAACAAGAACCTATTCATAATCGAGCATTAAATAGTATATTACATCCAAAATCACATTTATCAAGATATTTTTTAAAACGTCATTATCATTCATTACAATCTGAAAGAATAAATACTAATACAAAAATAAATAATATTCAAGATTTATTTATTTCAACACGATCATTAAATAATCCACATCATGAATTAGAAATGAATAAAAAAACACGTCGAAAAAAATTAATTACTGATGAATGTAAGTTTAATAATAATTCAAAAAGAATATTTTTAGATTTTTATTAGTTTCTCACATTACATTTTTCATGTATTATAAATGACAGAAATTAAAAATACAGAAAACATTAAAAAAAAATTTTTTTCTATTTAAAGTTGAAAAAATATAAATTGAATGTAATCCTTTTTTTTTTCACAAGAGTAAATAAGTTACTTTGCTTTTTGGCTATATCAAGATTTTAGCCATTCAAATATATTACGTTACAATTTCCAAGTTTTTTAGATCCGAACAATTCTAATCATAATAAATCTATTAGATATTATATCGTAAGTTCTATCAGTTAACATATTCAAACATGAGAAGATTTACTTTCACAAACATTGGAAACAATATCAATAATGTAACAATTTTAGATATCAAGAATCACCTCATGACATTAGTTGAATATGTATGCTCCTCACAGACCGTGCAAGACATTATTGATATTCGATTAAAGATCGTATGTTAATTACGTCTCGTTCTGATATATGAACTACTTCATTGTTGGCTTTCTGAAAGATTAAGTAGAAAGATGATGAAGGCACGTGTCTGAAGCCAATCTGGCTATGATTAGCTAGAGTACCTACATCGTGTTTCACATTTTAATCATACAGGAATTATGCTAACAGCTTTATGATCTTATCTACAATGTAATAAAAGATCCTTAGTAAAGTTGTCCTTCGAAAATAATCGAATTTAAGATTTTCGAAAGTTACGCATACGTGACTTTTTAACATATTATCATAATTTTTTTCTTCACAGGGGAAGATTCTAAATGGAGCCATAGTGGTGTGTCCGATGAAGATGAATCGATCAGTGCTGATGGAAATAGTTCAACATCAACATGTCCATCTCAAGCTAGTGCTCAACAATATGATCATATATCATCTACAATTGCTGCTGTATCTGATCAATATGAAATGTTCTTATCTCCTAATTCATCTGTTGATAGTTCAAAATCAAAATCTCAACATTCACCAACCAAAAGAAGTATATTACGACGGCGTACATATAATATTGCTCTACCACCTGTAGCTGAACATGATAATGACGAAGAAGCAGGTGATGAATTTTATTAACTAAGTTTCATACATTTTTTTTTTGTTTTTTTGTTTTTCATTTTTTTGATTTCTTTTCCTATTCAAAAAAAAACAAAAATAGAATCTAATAATAATATTCATACAGATAATATGAAGAAAATACTTGAAAAAATGTATGCTCTACAAAACAATGATTTCAATGAAAAAAAATTCGAACGATCAACTGATGATGAACATAGCATAACATTTCAGTTATTAAATCAACAAGAAACAGAATTTGAAAAAAAATTATCGAAATTCAAACAAAGACGAATTTAAATCAAAACAATATTTATATAATTTTTTTTATATTTCTTTCTTTTTTGTTTTCTTCTGATCAAATATATATATATATATATACACACATAAGTATGCAACTGAATTTCTTTCACAAAACTTGTTTTTTCCTTTTTCCTTTTTTTTTTTTCTTCTTTTTATAAATCTCAAAACAGAAATAAATGTTTCTTATATTGATATATTGTTTTTGTATTTTGTTCTAAATCAAACATTCCCAAAGAAAATAAGTAATTCTTTGTGTAAATGTTTGTATAAATGTTGTAGAATCGATATCATTTCGATGTTTGACTAAATAAGATTTCTTTAGAAAAAAATAAAATAAAAAATTTCAATAAATTCAAATAAATGTTTTATTTAACTTACAAGAAGATTTTGATCCGATCGATAAATAAGAACAAGGAATGCATCGCATTGATGTGGACCTTTACATTGAAAGATGACCTTAAAATAAATTATATTTATTATATGGATGGTTTTATTTATAGGACGCAAGATGCTCGAAAGTTCATAATAAACAAAGCTAAGTATGAATAAGTGAAAGGAAAATTATTGTTTGTTGCATCGATACATGTATTTTGTTCTCTTTACAAAGTGTTATTGGCCCTTATTTTTTGAAGTGTTCTAAGAGAAAACTATGGACCCTACGAGGTAATCTTCATGTTTATCTACTTGATTTCGCATTTTAATTAGAGATTTCGAGATAAGCTTTTATCTTACCTTGTATCCTAGACGCCGAGGGAACGCTTTCAACTAATCAATTGCTTTCTCATCAAAACCTAGTGGATTGTAGGTTATCGGCTATATGAGTTTCGAATGTGATGATGAGAAATCTTCTTAGGTCTTCATGTACTGGTTTTATAGAAGATCGGTTTTTTCAAACTATCAAACTCTATGCTAAAATTTTCCTATTGATCAGTTCAAATTATAAAGCATATCGAATTACTTAGGCAATAGTAATCTTTTTAAATTTTAAATCTTTTTTTTTTTGCAGAAAATAGAGTCATTTTAATTTATGCAAGAGATACGCATCAACGTTTTAATGTAAAAATCTTCAAGATGATTCTATTGAACTAGAAATTTATTTTTGGGTAACAGAAAAGATAAATATACTTTATAATCTGAGTACATTATAAAACAATTTTGTCAAAATAGTTGTTAGTCTGGAAAACTGATTTTTCCAGAAGATCAGCATTTAAAGATCTAAGAAGATTTCTTATGATCATACTTGTGAGAGAAGTTTTCTAACCTTTACTCTACCCCCTACCTTGCAGTGTAGAGTAATTTTGCAATGTCTAATTTATACTGCAATTTGTTACTAAACGCAAAAATTAATGGAAAAGTTCAGTCATAGAAGACATTGTACAATACAATGTTTAGTCAATTTATTTATTATATGGAACAAATGATTATCGAGTATTTCATATTTTTAATATAACAAGAATTCTCGTTATAGAGTGATGAGTGATAATTAGAAATATGGATTCAAAAAGCACAAGTTTATTAGGAGCCCGACGGTAAATTCACTAAAACTACTTTGATACAGTATTTTTATTTCTCAAATAATAAGTTTGAAGATTGAAAAATAATTGAAAACTAATAAATGATTTTAATTTCCTTTCGAATTAAGAAAAATACAGAAGTTGAAGTTTCTTCTCATGTAACATGCGCACATTACTTTCTATTTGCTAAAGAAAAATAGAAAACCTAAACTTTTTCGTTTGTTTTACACCTAGTAGAATTTACCATTATTCATAAACATCGAAAAAAATATTCGCCTTGTCTTAAAATGATTTTCAATAAATTAAAAAAACAATTCTTCTCTCACTAGATAATGAACTGTTGATGAATTAATCGTATGAAATTGTGAACCATATCGTGAGCGTAAAAATCGATGCAATCGTTCGGCTTGTTCTTTATTAGTAAATACTCGTTGTAATAATGAAGTCACAGTTTTTAATTCGATTGTTTCATCACCAATACACGAATCCAATAATGCTTGAAATTCATTTATATGTATTGATATTACCTAACAAAAAAAAAAAAGATAAAAATAAAATATTTTAAAAATAATAAATCACTTCTTGACGTCCAGCTGTCGAACTGTCAGATCGAGAAGCAATTAATTTTTCCCATAAACTTTCACGACGATGTGATAATGATGCTTTATTTAATATAGATGTTAATTTTGATCTAAACGTAAGTTTTTTTTTTTTTAAATGCATTGTTTTTTATCTTTTATTTTTTTTGTTTTTCTTACTTAAAAAATTCAACATTTCGTTCAATGGGAATATTATTACCAGTATTTTGTTCGGAACCAAATGAACTTGATCGAATTGGTACAACAAGATTAGTTTTAGTAGATGATAATAATATAGTTGAAGCACGTTCTCTCATTTGATTATTACTTGTATTATTTTTTAAACTATTTACTATTCGTTGATTACTTATTGAAGGAATAGGAATTTTATTTAAAGATGGTACATTCATATTTGATGCAGTTTGTTGTTTTGGTGTTAAATTTGTATAAATGATATACATAACAATTGTTAATTCAGAAGATGATGCTGGAGTTGTACGAGCAGCCATCCAATAAATATCCTTGTGATCACAATCGAAGAGATATTCATCCTAATATTTAAAAGATAAAATATTATTTGCTATTAACGAAAAAAAAAATATTTGAAGAGTGTGAAAGATGAAATTTTATTTGAAAAAGAAACAATCTTCGAGATTGTATCATCCTATTTTTTAAATAGACAAGAACACTATTATAATTTGATGAAAATATGAAACTTGGTATTTATCTAATTTTCATGTTGTGACTTTTTTTGGATAAGCCCAAACTATTTTCTGTTAAGATTAATTAATTCGATAGCTTTCAAAAATTTTAGTGTTGATCCTGATTTAGAAAAAAAAAACCTATTTCAGAATTTATTAACGTTAAATCTAATTGTGTTTTGATTAATTCAGCTGATGAGTGTTAATTTCTTTTTAATCATCTATCTTGAATAATGTGATTTGTAATATAATTCGCTAAGAATCATAGAAAATTTAATTAGAACTATTTGTTCCGATTCGAATAAATTTTTCTTCGTAATCCTGATCTCAGTTACCAAGACTTAAACTTGTCTAGCACGTTCCTACCCAAGCAGACAAGAACTCTGATCAGGGTGTTTATATGCGTTCTCTATTTAAATTGTTATAATTCGATTTTTTTTTTCACATGGACGAAACTATTTGTATCGTCTAAATACAAAGATCTTAAGAAGACTGTAAATTCTTTTCTAACCAAACTAACTTGAATTTCGTATTTCTATCTTCCAGAGTTTAATAGACTTTTACGATACGTTTAATACTAAATAAAGTCTCATACAGTATCACTTTCTCTAGAAGCAAATTTGAACAATTTTGAAAAAGTTCTATGTTCGTAATTGAATTTGTTGAAACATTTCTTTAATACGAATCGATTTATTCAAACAATTACTATGTAAGAAAAGCCAACTATCAAACGTTCGATATACAGTCTATTGCTTCTATCACATATAAATATTCTTGAAAGGTAAACAACAGTCATGAAATCTTGTGAATTCTGTTATTTTCCTATAGAATATTTTATAGATAATATGTCACAAAGAAAAAGAACCGAGCTCAATCAAATTTCAATCAATTATATCTTAATTACAAAAATTTCTTGTTTTTTTTTCTATGTATTTTCTTTAACAAACTTACAGAATTTCGTTTTGCAATTTGTATATTATATGTAGCTGCATGTTCAAGTACATATTTGAATAAATAAGCATCAGCTAAACGTTTACCAATATCAATTTGATGATGAATAACATCTATGAAAAATAAATTATTTTTGTTTTTTCAAAAATATTTATTTCATATATAAAATAAAATATACTTTTAAATAAAGCTGTTTTTGATCCAATCGGTGGAGTTGGATAAAATTCAATAAAGTCTTGTAAAAATGTAATTAATGAAAAATCTGTTGAAAACATTTGTGCATCATTTAAATTTGTTTGATAACGAATTATTGTTTGAAGATGAAAATCATAAACAAATGCATCAAGTTCTGTTTGTTCAAGAACACACAATGAATCATTTGAAATCTAAAATTAACAAAAAAAAAGTTCATTCGAATTATAAAGAAAACGATGTTTTTTATACTTGTCGAAAATGAGTTGCTGCTACTGATTGATTATTTATTGGTATTTTGATAATATCATATTGAAGAAAACGTAGAACAATTTCAACATTATTTAATGATGATAATTCAGCGAGTAAAGTTGTACGTCGATTATGATCAGAACGATGAAAATTATATTCATTGGGTGATGAAACATATGATGAACGAGCAATTCTTAAATTTGGATAAAAATAAATTTAGAAAAAAAAAAAAATCTTTTCTTTGTTTTTACTTTCGAGGATTTAATTTTGTATTTATTGGATGAAATTTATACATTGTTTGTAAATAAGTAGAAAATTGTTCAATGAATGATGTAGTTATTTGACTATATTGTTGTTCAATATTATTGAAACGATTTGAATCAAAACGTATTAATGAACTTTGAGAGATTTGATAATCACTCTAAATAAAATAAAAATTAACAAATTTTTTTAAAATTTTTATTGTTTTTATTAAGAAATTAGCTTTTATAGCAGCTGTCAATAATATATATGTATTTCTGATATTGCAGAACGCATAGAATAGTGATGTTAAAAAATGCAACCATTGAAAAATGTATGAATAAAAAGAAGCCCAAGATGCGCAGTTCAACAAGCAAATTCTCATCGACTATTGAAAAAAAAAATCATTAACTGATCTATCAAAATTTAGAATATCTTCTTAATGTCGGTATGCATATTGAAACTATATGTGAATAGAAAACGAAAAAGAAAAAGAGACAAAAGTATGTTAAATACTATAATAGATAAAGTTAGTAGTCCACACCAGTCAACAAAATTCGAGATATTATGATGTATAAATATCATAATAATTGTGAAATTTTACAATATAAAGAATGTGGATTGTGTAAATTATATCTACGCTAATATGTATGTATGTATATATATATATGTATGCATGTGAGTTAGGAAAAGGAACACACGAGTAGCGGCCACATGTGAAAAAAATGAAGAAACCTCATCAACTGATTGCCCAGATCGGCGTAAAGCAAAATCGACGGGAATGGCAACAGATTTGCGTTTATTTGCCATTCGACTAGCCGGTGAAACTCCAACTCTTGCTGCTGCTGCTGGTGTGGAAGCATCCTGAAAGCATAGACATTTACATGAACATTGCGCATGCGAAAATTTTTACAAAATAAACTTAAATTATTGAATAAAAAAAAAATGACTTTCTATATAATATTCAGAATAAAAATTACAATAATAAAAATAGCAAAAACAAGAGAAGAAGAACAAGAAATCAATTAGACAATAGCTCACCAAACAAATTGTATTATTTGTACGTAATGTTGAATTATTTTGAAAAAATTGTCGAGCAATTCGGGAGAAAAGTATAGATGCAACACCTATATTTAATAATCGTGAACGATGTTTCATTTGAGTTAACACATCATCCTTTAATATTAGAAGAAAAAAAATGAATTTTATAATAAAGTTTCTGTGTTTTTTTTTCAATCAACTAACTGCAATCGGTAATTTTGGTCGGAGTAGCCAATTCGAACAAATTTCTTCTAGTTTAATACATCGATCCATATCTAGATTATTATGAAAAAAAGGAAACAAATATTCAAATAATTTCATTTAATTTTGACATAAAAATCATGGTAGAGAATGTATCGATACTATATCAGACAAGAGCATCTCTGAAAACTAATCTTAAGTGTTGAAAATTTTCAAAAATCTATTATTCGGTTTTATATTATAGCAGTAGCGATTCAACCGATCGAGTTACATTTCTACCTGATAATGATCATTTTAGCACTACTCAAACGTCGTATGGTTATGGCTAGTTTTGAAGCGATAATGTCAGTATAAACATGTTGTAACACCTGGTTATTTGATATTTTAACTGCTTTTATCAGAGAACTTTTGAATGACGTAAAAGTCGGTTATCATCATTGAGAGAAATGTTTGAGGTCGAAACTATTTGAATGTAATAAAGATTAGCGTATTTATCACATTGAATCAATCACACATAGAGTTCTCGATTGTTCTTGAGGGTAGAAGAAGTTGAAGATTCGATAGGAAATATTTTACAGTGGAAATCGAATGAAACATTCTAAAGTCATCAGTTTTCTGTCATATATTCTCTGAGAGAAAGCATCTTTGTATGAATATTTTCCACAAAGTTCGACATTCTTGGAAAGAAAAAGTCTTCATTATTCTCTCCCTCACTATAAAAATGTCCTATAAAACGCAGCAGATTGATCTAAGTATCCTGTACCGATAAGTGAAAACATAGTTTTTCAATGTACTAATCATGAATCTTAATTTTTTTTTTCAAATAATATTCTTTATCTTATCCTTTTTCTTTTTCTATTGATACAATATATTTTAATCTTTAAGTCATTTTGTGAATTCAATTAATAGACTACACAAAAAAAAACAAAAACAAAAACATACGAATTTTTTTATTTTCTCTAAGTTGAAGTAATTGTGTTCCATGTCGTTGAACAAGATCTTGATTTAAATCATTTGATAATGATGGATATGAACCAACTAAATTACAATAAAGTAAATCAGTATTCCATGGCGTGTAAATATTTTTTGTTTTTGGTGGTAAAGTTTCTTTAATTAATTGTTCAATATCACCATGATCAGTTTTTATAGAATGCTGAAAAACAAAAGAATAATGATGATATACTTCAATAAAAACATCCTAAAAGAAAAAAAAAAGCAAACTTTAGTTGTTATTCCATGTTGTGCATGTTGACGATTATATTCAGAAGGTTGATCATGATTATATGATCGATAACGAAAAAGACCCATTTTTTGTGCTACAATTGAATTTAAAAAAGTTAAACGTTTATTTGACCAATTAATTAAATTTGAAAAATAATTTGTTAATAATTTAGATAATTCATCCGGTGCATTGTATAAAACCATTGTTAACTAAATATGAAACAAACAAAAAAAAAAAAAATGAATATTTTTTTTTTTTATTTTTAAAATCAATAATCTTAAATTGTTTGTTTTAGTTTTTTTACCTTTTTATCATTTGCAACAATACATAGAAATATTTGTTTCGGAATATCGGAACTATTTGCTAATGCCACTAAGAAAAAAAAAAAAGAAAATAATTGTTTGTTTCTTTTTTCTATAAATGATAAAATTATTTTGACTTACTTGAATCACCAGATTCTTGTTGAGGTGATGGTTCAGTACTTTCAATAACTACGTCGTTAATCATTTTAGTACTTTGATATAATACAATAAGATCAAGTTTATCACCAGGAATACGTGCCGGCTAAAAGTAAGAGAAATGTTATATTCAAGGATATCTTTCATTTCTTTTTGGAATTTCTAGAGAAACATTCATGAAAAAAAATTGAAATTTTTAGAGCAGATAGACGATGCTATCTTCTATGAGATATTGAAATTACAATGGCAAAAAATGGTCTCGCTGCTTTCTCTGAGATGTTATGCTCGATCGAGCTGAAAATTTTTTACAGGTACTAGACACTGGGACATATTCGGTCGGAGAGATGAGAATGTTTCTACACACTTTGTTTCATGAAAAAGTTAATTTGAGAAAAACGAGATTCGCTATTTCCGTTACGTGAATTTGACTTTTTAACGTTTAAATACATCAGGCTATACAAGAGCCATAAAAAAAAAACGAAAATTTTGGATTACGAAAAGTGGAGAGGGAGGGGGGTGTCTTAATTATTTCTTTATAGAAAGCCTATTAGCACAATCCTTACACGATTAAAATGATTAACGACGTAGTTATTNATATTCAGTAACATAATCATCTAATGCAGATGTAAATGCTTGTAATAATGTATTTGACATACAAGTCGGATCAATTTCAGGTTGACTACCACGTGCCCAAACATGACAACGAAGAATATTTTCGGAAATATCTATTGAAGGATAGTTTATTTTTATTAAAAAGAAAAAAGGCCGTCAAATTCAACGAACTATCTTCACTTGTTGGACTTATTGAAGAAGAAAGTTTTCGTTCGGTAATATGAATTAAATCAATAAGTGATGCAGCAGTTAATTCGTCAGATAAATCTTCTGTTGATAACGGACTAGGACGATTACTTGGATTTAATATATGTAATTCAATCCAGGCAAGACCTAAATGAAAAACAATAGTTTTTAAATATTTTTGAGTTTGTTTTTTTTGTTTTCGATATAATTACCTGGTCGAGGAATTCCAATATTATATGAACGATTATAAACAATTAATGTTTGTCCACGATAATCCTTTATTATTTCCTAATTTTATTCAGAAGAAAAAAAAAAACAAGAAGAGAATTCATTATTTTTTTTTTTCTAACTTTTTTTTTTTTACTTTAAGATCTTTGGCAAGTACAGGTAACAGAAGAGGCTGATGAAATTGATTTGTTTTAACATAACGTCGAAAATAATATAAAAATACATTTGTATTAATTAATGGTGAAATTTTATATTCAAATATATGTTTTGGTTCAATATCAATAGGTCGAATGAACTAATTAAATAATCATGTTGATTAGATTGTTTGTTTTATTTTTATAATTTTAATTTGAATAAAATAAAATACTTACAGTAACATCATCAGGATTTAAACGTGTCATTGCAAAACGATATAAAGCATTGGCAAGTTCTTTAACAACTTCATCTTCTAATCGAGTAACAATCAATTGAACAAGATTACTTTTTACAGTTTCAAATTTAGGATCAGTAGCTAATTGATCATAAAATATTTATTCAAGAAATTAAATTAAAATAAAAACTTACTAGCACACTGTAATCCATAGAGCATTACATGAATACAAAAAGTACCCTAGTATAAAAAAAAAAATTTAAAATAATAATCGATAGGTTTGACGATAGTATTATTTAAAATAAAGAAAAACTTCTTTTTTTTACTGATTTTTAACAAGTTTATAATAATATTAATGAGTTATGAACACTAAAAATGATAGTTGCATGAATATGAGACTATTCTATATTAAAGTTAGTATACATTGTCTAAGATTTGTAGTAGAATGTAATAATTAACAAATTTTCTATTATGAGAATTTTAAAAAGATTGAAATTTGAAATTAAAATATTCAGTTTATTCTGCCTGAAATACTACGACTATATGTGTCTTCATAGATGAATTAATTTTAATTTGATTTGAATATATATGTTTATCTATGTTTAATTGTCAATAGATGTTTTTTTTTCTCAGTAGGATCTGTATATGATTATCTATGGCGAGATTTATTTACAATACTGAGATGAGAATCATCATAACACATACTTTTCCAAATAATTAAAGAGAAGACTTTATTCATTGGAGAATCATTGATTTCATACAAAGTTGTCATCAGGGTTGCAATGATAATGGTAGATCACTGGTGTATTGCTCATGAATGTGCTGCCTATGGGTGGCTGGTTTTTGTTTTGAAATCACTCATTTATCCTAGCTTAAATCCGTCTGAATAATACAAAATAATCAGTCTCATCGTGAGTTTCTCACATATTTATTCCCTTTTGCCGATCTTTATGGTGATTATTACAAGTGTATTTCTACAAAATTCCCAATCTTGAAAAATTTTTGTCGTTCTAGTGTTTTATTGTTTTTTTTCCTCGTTGATCGATTTTCTCAGTCATTACTCCACCTAAATTCTGATGACTTTGAGATACTCCTTGTTATATGCAATAGAACAACTTCTCATCATTATTTCTATAATTTCATTCATAATTATGTATATATGACTAAAGTTCAAAAGTAAAAAATTTTAGTTTAAAACATATAAATATATCTTACTGAACCATGTCGTTGACGATTTTTTATAATATTATTGAAATTTGGATTATTTTGATTAGTTATTTGTGGTGATGGTGGTGCAAAAAATGTATTATTATTTTCACTAAGTATTAAAGAATCATCAACATAATTAGGTGTTGTTGGTGGAAGAGTATCTTCTCGAAATCTCATATAATAATTATTACGTTCACCACAATAAACAAATAAATTTTTTCTATTATGTATAGCTAATGAACCAAAATGGGTTGTTAATTCACGTATAAGTGAACCTAAAATTATTTAAAATAAAGAAAATTTTTTGTTTATTCTTCTTAGTCATGTTCGAATTAAAAGTATCGTTTTTTTTTTTTCTACCAGGATACTAACCAGATGATGGTTTTACATTTGATGTTGCCTGAAGATGTGGACGAAGACGAAAATGAAGTGGAAATGAATGTCTCCATAATTCATCACAAGCAAACTTTATCGAATGATATCAATTTTAGATGAAGCAAAAAAAAAACAACAACAACAGAAATTCTTACTGTGCCAGGTGGTATACTTAAATTCGCTGTTAAAACTGGTGCATCAGCATCAAGACTTGTATCATCATTTTCACTGGGTGGTACTAATAATGGATTACATAATAATGTTCCTGCTAAATTACTTAATAATAATTTCTAAATAAAATATAAAGAATATAACAAAGAGAAAAAAAAAATTGGGATATAATCAAACTTGATTAATTGTACGACATAATTGATTAAATTCATTAATTAATTCTTCTAATATTGCTTGAGGTTCACATGAATTTTGTGTTATATCAGATGATGATCTATATAATAAAGAGAAATTTTTTTTTTCAAAGAAAAAATGATGATTGTATAAGAATAAATGTTCGTCGCAATATTTTTTTTCGTATGTCGCTCAATTTTAACTATGCAGACTTGATCTTTTTTTATTTTTCTTTTATCCGGAAAGATATGCTATTTTATTCTAAATTACGAAAGAGAAAATGATCAACGCATATCTCAAGCATGAACATTTTCAAATTATGATCATTCGATAGACCTTTTTCAAGAGTTACAATATGCCTATCTTATCTTATTATTATTAATTGTACATATTTTGAAAAAAAATCATTCAAATCTATACCATGAAGATTGAGTGAAATGCTAAAACAATACTATGATACGATAGGTATTTATTCTGATGCATTCGTTTGTATTTGTTCATGAGTTTTCTTTTTTTTTTTTGTATATACCCGCAATAAAGATAAAATTTCACTTCAAGTAAATCAAGTTGAGATGATGTTTTCTTTTTTCGTTCAATAAAAAGCCAAAATGATGGTTTTATATAATCATCAAGTTCATCTTCGGTAGATTTTCTTTCATCATCATCATCTATTAATGAACCATCAGAAATAGAACTATCTTCCATAGTAACTGATGATTGATCATCATTTGAATTAACGGATAAAGCTTTTTGAAAATAACAAAACAAACTTAATGTCATTCATATTATTTAATAAAATCAAACCTGGTTTACGTTTTTGAATAATATCAGTTAATGATTGTTGACTTGGTTCAAGTAAAACAAAATAATTTCCACATTTTGTTAGAACATATTTTTCTTGAATACGAATATTTCTTAATTCCTAAGTTTAGAAAAGCATTTAAAAAAAGTTCTTTTTTTTTCTTTCTTATGAAAAATTTTACTTCAAGAAATGGATCAATAGATTTATCAATACCAAATACAAACATAAGATCGATTGAACGACAAAGACAATTTGATTTATGAATACTAACTGAACTTTGAACATGTTCAATAACATTTTCAATTAATTTTTTATCGAGTGTACGACGAGTAAAATATGTTGAAAGTTGTTCATCACGTAAAAGCCATTCGGTCTTAAATTCAAATTTTTGTTTTACAAAAAATATTTCATTCCAATGATATTCTTCTCAATTTATAGGAAATTATTATTTTTAAAAAAAAAAGTTAGAAAAATAATTTATTTTATGACGATGAACTTTTAAAATGTAAACTCATTTAAATACAATCAATAAAGATTCATTGAAATTAATAAGAAAAAAGTTAACTTTTCTAAGAGGTCAAATCAAAGAATAAACTTTTGTTTTTTTAAGTACGGTCAGAAATTTATATAAATTGCTTTTGAGATAAATCTTATTTTATCTAGTAGACTTTATCAACACTTGAGAAAGGCAGAAATGATACGTATCTATGGTTTTTGTTTTTCTTAAATGATGACTATTTTAATGTATGTTTCAACAACAGAATGTTTCCTTTAGATCATCTTTAATATTATATGCCGATTTTTTAGTTCAAATTTTATAGAAATAAAGTTTTCAACGATATTCGTTCCTTATGAAAGTATGAGACTTTCGACTATCTGCTATCTTCAAATAAGAGATAATATAAAATTTCATACTTTTGCAATGAACGAGTTTCATTAAGAATTTTATTTATGCAAAAAAATTGAAATCGAAACTTGAATATTGAGGTTTGACGTTGATCTGAGGCGGATCAAGAAAATTTGTTCAAAACTTTACTCTCGTAGTCATGACGGAAGAAAAATATCCACAGGTATGAATTTTTTTAGTCTCAATAGAAACTATCTAATAAGATAAGACTCATCTCTAAAACGATTTATCACTTAATAAAATTCTTTCGTAAAATGATTATATGTTTTATGGCGATTTTATCAGTCAAAAGCAGTTGCATAGTTTTTTTTCTTTTCTTTCTCAATTAACATTCATAACTCTTCCAAAAAAATTGCTTTAACATTTTTTAGAAAGAAACATAACTGTCATACACTTTTCATTATACAAATAAAAGTCTATTAAGATTATTTGTTTTATTATATTTAAATCAATTGATTAAATTTAATTAATACAAACCTCTCGTCGACATGAAGAAATTGCACGCCTTTGTGCATCAGATAATCGAAGTTTCTCCAAAGGATGTCTATAAATATTTCATAATATAAAATAAAAATTTTCTATTATTTTTCATTAATCTTAAAATAACAAACTTATTTAATTCTCCACCCATAGTTGTGCCTGTACAAGTACTTGTATTATCAATAGCGTCAATAGCATTTAATTCTTGAAATCTTTTTCCTGCTAAATATGGATTATTATATGTCGGTGTATGTGTTGTAATACCACCAACACTAGCACCTTGTGAATCAACATCTTCACGTCCAAATGTTAAACAAATTAAACCAAATGAAACACGTAAACTATCATCATCTAATTTTGATTCACATTCATTTGAAACTAAATTAACTTGAAAAAGAAAAAAGAAAATCAATAAAATACATGTATATATGTTTTTCTTTTCTTATTTCTTCTTACTTATACATAATGGAATAGTTTTAACTGGTGAATTACAATCATAATCTTTTGTAACTAATCGACAATCAAAACAAATAAATAATGGTAAAACTTCACCTCCAACACATAAATCTCTTGAACGATTTGATGCTGAACCTGATGATACATCAGAACGACGACGATTTGTTGTTAGTTGTAATTCAGGATCTTCATCATCATTATCATGTATATGAACTGTTCCATTACTATCTCGATCATTATCATCATCATCATCATCATTATCATTTTCTTGATCATATCCATTTGTTTCATCAAATTTATATGGTCCTGATGTTGATTGTAATTCATTATTATTGATATTATTGTTGTTATTGTTATTAGTATTATTATTATTTGTTGAACGATCTTCTAGTTCAATTGAATTACGACTTTGTCGAAAACGTTCTTCATCAGTACAAAAATAAAAATAATCCGAATCGGGTGATACACGATGAAAAAATTTATTAATAATTTCAAGAAATTTTTCATTTAAATAAGAATTGATATGTTTTGTTGTTGGTTCACAAAGAGTATCAAGTTCGAATGATCTTTAGAAAACAAAAAAAAAAGAATTTTTCTTTGAAAATTTCATGTTTTCCTCTTTTTTTTCTTTTTTACTTTTGTTCATTATTTGATAAATGTGAACACATTGCTCTAAGGAATGGTGTTAAATCAATATCTTCATAATGTTCTTGATAGATTGTACTTAATGCGTAATCAACATCAGAACGATGTGTTGTTAAATCAAGTAAACAATTTTTATAAAATGCTTAAAAAAAAGAGAATAAAATAATTTAAAATGATAAAGGCGAAAATTTTTTACCTGTTGCAAAAGTATAATCAAGTGAATCACGCATATCTTCAGTTAATTTTTCAGGAGGAAATGTTGTTTCATCATCATGTCGACGAGAATTATCTAATAAAACGAAATATTTTATTAGTTTATCATATGAAATTCAATGAAGATGTACAAAACTAAGTTTTTAGTTAATGTGACGCCAAGGAAATTTTTTTTTTGTTTTTACTTTTGATGTAATTCACTTAATTGTTTTAACTTTCATAGTTTTCATTAAATATAAAGGGGAATATCGAAGTATTCTTAACAACATAAACTGGATTAAGAAAATGTTGTTCAATTTTTCTAAATCGAGTTACAGAATTTTTCATACATAAAATACTAAGGTAGTGGAAAAATACTTTTATAATAATGTATTTTTTCTTTTCTTTTTTTTTCTTTAGTCTTAAGCAATTAGTTCAAAACCAGATAGTGATCTTAATAGCCAACAAAGTCTTCTAGACTAAAATTTCATAGATGAACTATGATGGCAAAGTTTCTAAAAAATTTAAGACGATAATTATCAGGTGCCAGAAGACTTTGTCAGAGCTATTTTTCACAATTCCATTTTTGGATAGTACTAAAATTTGAACAATATGAAGAGCCGTCACATTTTCTACGAACTTCCTTTAAAAAGTTAAATGTATTAAAAAAAACTAAATCTACCATAGTATTGACTAAACAACGTCGTTTCTCAGTTTTTTTGAGATCCTTTTAACTTTTGAGGAAGGTCATAATAAAAAAAATTTCACTGACTATTAAAATCATTATCTGGATTTGAGCTCTGGTGCTTAACATTATAGAAAAAGACGAAAAGATACATTGTTATTAAGCTTTTTCTGCTATCTTTGTGTAGCAAAAAAACTGCTAAGTACACATTTTGATCTTTTATTTGGCACTAAACACTTAACGAGTGAAAGTAAAGTGTCCTATGCAAAATTAAGTTTAGGCAAAATTACAAAATAATTTTCGTTTTCATTAAGAAAACATAGCACGTACTTACTCTTTTATTTTAACAAGATAAAATATTCATTTTTATTTATTTATATTATAATATATGCATCGATAACGTGTTTCGTGTCTACATGAGAAAATGATTTTCGAAAGTATTTTTATGAACAAGCGAATTAAATTTTTCAAATTTTTTGAAGTATCAAATTCCTAATGGAGACAATAATTATTCTACCACAGGAAATACATAAGCTAAAAAAATCCTTTATTTTTTCTTTTGGATGGAACATAACGAGCCACGTTAAATCTGAAGACAAATATGTATCGATAAAATAATACTACTCAACAAGCATAAGCTTAAAGATCTTTTCTTTTTTGTTGTTTTTGCTTAAGGCTTGCTAAGATAAACTAGATTTCAATTTAAATACATTCGCGAGCTTCACAGTTAATTAATAAATAAAAAATTAAAATAAGCATTTACCAGCTTCTTCCATAGTACTATTTTATGTAGAATGTATTAGTTGTTTGATTAGAAAACCTGAAAGAAATGTTTTCAATCCTATGCTATTGGACAGGTTGACGCGAACACTTGAAATTTGTATAATAAATATATTGTGTTAGATATCATTTTTCGATCTATATATATATTTATATATCAAAGAACGTTTTTCACAATTAAAAAGCTTATGAAAATTTCTTTAGGTCCGAACAATAATCTTATTCATTCTATTCTGTTCTCTTCCCTTTGAGTAAAACTCAATTGGAATGTATTTTAATAATAAATAATAAAACACAAACTTAGCTGAAAATTTACTTAAGCAAATGAAAATAATTTCTGCTAAAAATCGGACTTAGTGCGTGTATTCCTGATTGTAATACCTCGTTTTCGAGGTTTTAAATTTTGCAATACTGTTGCAGCTGTCGTTGCTGTTCCATTTGTTGAATCATTATCATCTTTTGTATAATCAATATAAGTATCACACCAAAGATTTCTTAATTGTTGTTCATTAGATAAAAGTAATGATGATGCTAAACGTAATTTATTACAACCATATAAAAATATTGGAATATGCCATTGATGCTCAGTAATCTTCTTAAAAGCATCACGTACCAAAATTTCTTGTGGTGATGCTGGAATAATGTTAAATGCAGGTGGAACTTGAAGATTATGATGATGAGCTGAATGATGATGAAGAGGTGGTGTTACAACAGCTGATGCAGAATAACGACGATATAATGAATCAATATGTGTTCCGCTATTTGTATCAACTGTTAGTGGAGAATATATACGACGATAACCAATAGGTG
This sequence comes from Rotaria sp. Silwood2, assembly GCA_905329745.1. Lineage (NCBI taxonomy): Eukaryota > Metazoa > Rotifera > Eurotatoria > Philodinida > Philodinidae > Rotaria > Rotaria sp. Silwood2. The sequence continues at coordinate 996,025 of CAJNSZ010000025.1, forward strand.
TTGGTTGAGAAGATGACTGATGAAAATTTTGAGATATAGGATGACTTATAGGAATTGGTGCTGAAGATGTTGTACTTTTACCATTGGCGAATGTTGCATGTGTACCATGAGGTACTAATAAATCACCTGACGTAACTGTATCTCGACGTGGACGACGTCGTTGTGAATGTTTATCTAAACGAGTATAAATATTATTCGTATAAAATGTAATCCGAAACTTTGTTCTAATTAATCCAAGAATCTCTAATATGAAATAATTGAGAAGTCTAAAGTATATATGAAAATAAAAGTTTCATCAATATTGATCAATGTTAAAGAAAATGACATTGAGAAAACTGATTAAGTAACAAGCAAATAGCATACTTTTTTTTACTTCTATTCAATTCGAAATGTGACGCTTAAGTTTTTTTTTCGTACTTTGTACTGTAACTGAGAAAAATTTTCTAACTCTTTATCTTATCCTAGGAAGTTTTCATTTCACTTTTCTTTAATCGTAGCCTAGTTGAAAGACTCTAAAAATAACAAATAGCCAAAACATTATTACGTTAGAGAATGTGTCGGAGAAACTCTGTTCGTACTCCGTATTCTAACAAAAAGAAACTTTCTAATTTCTATGGTGTACGATAGGCTAAACATGCTCATCTCTAATACAAGAGTATAGTAAGTTTTTTCTTGAGGATGAGAATTATCTGATCACATCTACGATGTACTAGGTAATATAATAATGCTCAAATATATTTCTTATATATATTGAAAGTTGAAACTATTCAATAGTAAAAATGATTTCATTTATTTCACGAACTTGTTTGTTCTTCATTAGCTGGATTCTGTGATTTTTCCATTGTGGACAATAATAATGATGATTCCCTATTTTGTTCAATGGTATCTATTAAACCATCCATAATATGACGACAATCATCATAAATAGGCATTCCTTTATCAATATGAGTCATTGAATAATGTGCAATAAGATCATGCATAAGTATATTTAAATCAGTATTTAATAAAAGTAAATCACGTTCACTTTTTGGTAATAATATCATATAAACATATTCATCATTTTCAGCACAAACAAGAAAATCCCAACGTGGAAATAACATATCAATAAGATAACGTTCAAGATCAGTTAATACTGTAGTTGTTTGTTGTTGTTCATTATAATTAAGTAAATAAAGTAAATATGGATTTGATTTTAAAGTATTTAAACCAATTGGTAGACGATGAGTTTTTGAATGATTTGATCGTGATATTAATGTACGTGTAAATGTATTATTATTACTATTAAGTTCAGTAAATAATTGTGGTTTATTTTCATATGTTTTTGAACAAAGACGTTCACGCAATACACTAAGTAATGTTGAATTAAGACTTGGTGATACAAGTGAACCATCATTATTAATATAATCATGTTTTATTTTAAAATAATCTAAACAATAACAAAAACAAAAGAGAGAATATTTAATTAGTTTATATGATTTTTCGTCTATTTTTTTACCATCAATAAAAGCAGAAAAATCAAAATGTGTTTGATGTGAACGACGTATAAGATTAATTGTATCTTGTATAAATGGTACTCGAATTATATCAGATGTTAACGCTCGTGGTGCACGTAATATAGGTCTATTTATTAAAGAAAATTATATTTAAGCAAGAAAAAAAAACAAATGTATTTCATTGAATAAGAAAACAAAAAATTCTACCTTGGTAAAGATAAACTTCGTTCTTGTAAATATTTGACGAAATAAAATGAAACAAGTGTATTGAAACATTCACGATCAACTTCACCAATCTAAATATTTCATACAAATTTACTTGTATATTAAGAAATAGATATTTCTAATCAAATTTATAATGAAACTTCGATCATTTTTTGATCTATCAGATTTCTAATGTTGATATAATGATGTCGAAAGTGTATGTAGCTAGATTTGATCAATCAAAATAATGGCTAGTATTTAGTTTTTTACTATGCATTACAATGAAACAGACACGTGTGTCTATTTAGAATAGTGTAATTCAGATTAAAATACTCTGCATATTATTGAGAAAATTATTTGAAAAATTAAACTTCGACAAATCTTAAGACTGATAATGCTCTTTTATTCAATCTTTTTCTTTATTCATTATGATAGAATATCCTTTCAATCATTCATCATTAGAACACATCACACAAATAAAAGTATCTTGAGATCAATCAAATTCAATTTTATCTTCTATTCATAGAAGTATTAGTGAATAATTCTTACTGAATAAGATCAATGAAAATTTTTCTTTCCGATACTTGACTTTATAAACTAAGAAGCCATTCAATATACAATCCGCGAATATTAACAAAATTATTTATTTTTTTTTACAAAACAAAAAAAAAAGAAAAACTTTAAATTAAATTCTATTCAAAAATAAAACGAAGTAATTTTTCAATTGAATTATGTTTTATTTCGTTTGATTATATTGATATTTATAGATAAAAGATTCTTTTTTATATGAAATGATACTAAAATCAAATCAATTGATATAAATGTTTGAATCTTGGTAATAGAAGCCATAAATGTGTATCATTGTTCTTCATTTGTCAGAATGATGAAGCCATTAATATATTGACTAAAGAACAGTCGTTTATTTCTGCATAGTCATCATTACACTTCATTATCATCATCATCAATAAAATAAGAAAAAGATGATACGAACGACTACAAAGAAGTGGAGGAGTTGAATCTCACCAATTGCTGGTGTTCAGGGTGAGACGAACTGCTCCACTTAGTCGAGTCGAGTACGCAAATAGAGCAAGAAAACATAATTGTAAATATAATATAGCAAAAAAAAAAAACAATATTGTGAGCCTAAAAAAAACAACAAATGGGTCTATTCGCACACGATAAGGTTTGCTCTATTCGATCATTATTATGATCAAGCTCAAACTTACGAACGAACGGCTGTTGTTCTCACTCAAGAACGTGAAGAGTAATCAAAAAAAAAAAGAAGAAGAGAGAACAAGGAAGAGTCGTAACATACATTGCCGCCTTCATTTACCACTTTTTTTCTTCGTTTTTTTTTCGTTCGTCTAGATGTGCTTTTGTTTTCTCCCTGAACTTTACAGCTGTTGATAATCTGTTCGTGTGTATGTATGCTCGCGTAAAACGTGCTCTGTAGCGAAATTTGACTACACATATAACACGAAGAACGATGAGGGAATTTCGAGTGGAGCGTGCAAGAAACTCAATCTGAGCTCGATTCTTTCTCTCTTTCTTTCTCTTGTTCGTTTTCGATCATCGAAGGAGGGAAAGTAAAGACAAATTGTGCGTATAACATTTATATATATACATCGTCAATATAAAATTAGAATTTGATTTACTATTACTCCTCCCTGAACAATGTCATGATGATAAGAAAGAGACTGTCGATTATACCTGATGCCTTTGAAAATAAAAAGAATGAGATAAAAGAACAAGAATGATTCTAATTGAAAAAGAAAAAAGAAAAACCTACTCAATAAAAATGATATAAGGGAAAAAAAAACAACGAAGTATTAAAAACTGATTGAATTCGAATTTTACTTGAGCTCTCGGCTTAGTTAAAGGTCGTGCAATAGAATAAAGAATGAGACTTACAATATATATAAATATATATATACATACATGTATATGTATATAAAGAAGAAGAATTGATGATGACTAGTGACTTATTGATATGAGCTGGAAGAATATAGATCTGGCATTCAGAAGACATCCATGCGAAATCCATCTTCCAGCTAATATACAATTAAGTGAAATGAAAATTTTTTTGTTTCTATGTAAGTAGTATGTTTGACGAACAAGAAAAAATGAATATATGAAAATTTGCTTGTTGTAAACTGCTCATTTTATATACGAAACAAAAAGAGATGATAAGAGAGAAAAAAAAATGAGAGAGTCAAATATATTCAGCGGGTATGCGTATTGGTTGAAAAATTCTTTTACGCGTTTTTTTTTTTTTGTTAATGCAAACATTGTTATCCGTTTTCGTTATGTTGATATAAGTTTAAAGACAAAAAAGAGAAACTTTGACGACAAAATGTCTTATCCAAGAAATGAAAGATAAAAGTAGAAACTCAAGTGTTCCTATGTATACGAACAGGTAACTTTTATCCCAGGGAGAAGAGGGCCCAAAGATAATGATGATAATAATGATGATGATGATGATGATGATGAAATGAGAACAACCGACATGATCAGTAGATGAATTTGAAAATTTCTTTGCCAAAATCAAACTTTCGATAAGATTACATTGTTATTAAATTCGCTTTATTTTCAATGATTAACGATTGATATGTACTATCTTTAATGTTTGATATTTTATAGAAGCGAAAAAATTTCTCACATACGTAAGAGATAAAAATTAAGATTATTGTTTATTCACTTTCATTAATGAGTTAAGATGAAAAATATTCAGTTACATCATATTAACTTTAGACTTTGTTTATTGATGAATTACAAATGATAATCATTCATTTTTTTTTTTAATATTCTTTTGTTTTGTTTTCAAGTACTTTAATTTTTTATATCTACTGTTTGTATTAAGTCAACATACATGTACTTGTCGTTTGTATGTTGTTTTACACTACTATACAAAAGAGATGATGATTGACGTGTTCACTCTCGTGATTACTAAGAGAAGAAAAGATTTTATTCTTTTTTGTTTTCAATCAAAAAACGATCTATGAAAAGTCATTTGATTAGACAGACGTACTTGAAAAAATGTCCTTAAATTAATAAAAACATGTAAGCTAACCTTATCAACAATTTGTTTGTAAGTGCATTGATTAAGAAATTCAAGTTCAGGACAATTAGTATCAACAAAACCATCTTGTGGTTCAACCCAACATTGAGTTAGAAAATAGTAACATGTTGGTTGATCACAATAAATACTTGATGAACGTCGTACTGATGTTGAACGATTTTCATGTGAGTTATTTCTAATAGAAAAGATAAAGAACTCTATTAATTCATCAAATTTTATAGAAATTATTCAAAATATTCTTACGTATCAGCTACACGACTACATTCAACTGGATAAATTCTATATTGTACAAGACATGTTCGTGCTCTTTCATCAGGATACAAATTAATAGTGGAGTTTAATCGAAATATATCATTTGAATATTCTTCTTTTGGTGTCTGAAAAAAATAAGAAAAAATTACTTTCCATAAACAAAAAAAAAAAAAAAAGACAAATTCATACATTCATTTTAACTTCAAGGACAAGATTATGTATATTATTATGTGTTGCGACAAAATGAAAACCTTCTTGAAGTCGTCGTCTAAAAATAAAAACAATTTATTTAAAAAAACAATATATTTGATTTCTATTTAACCTTATAAATGTATCAAGTATAATATCTGCTATACGTTTAGGAATATTTGATGAATGTTTTATACTTTCAAATGAACGTACAAATGTACGTATATAAAAAAATTTCGATAAAGCTTGTCGTTTTGAATCTAAATCTGTTCGACTTTTATTTTGCATATCATCTTCATCAGGTTTTGAAATACCAAGTGATTCATATGGAAATGGATCTGATCTGAAACAAAATTTTTTTTTTGTTTGTTTTTAAATAATTCTCTTAATCTATTTGAAGAAGAAAATTACCTGAGCATTAATCGTTCAATATTTTTATTTAGAACAACACAAGATGGTGTTGTTGGTATTCGTTGATGACTTGAAAGTGTTGATGATGTTAATGATCGTTGACTATTATTATTAGATGAAACAGGTGTTGATGTTTGTTGTTTACGATTATTTTCATTAGGATTTCCAGATTTCATACGTGAACGTGGTCGAAGACGAATAAGATTACATCGAAAATCTTCCATTATCTAAACAAAAAAAAAAAATTATAAAAACATAATTTTTTTTTCTTTTTTGGATTATTTGTTTTACTTTATGTCGTTCAACAGTTGTTGCTTTTGCTTGAAAAGCAAATTTAAGATAGAGTAATGGAGGTTGTCCCATAATACGTAATAACATAAAACTATATGGAATATTATCATTATTATCACGTATAAGAAATTTAATATAAGCTTGACCATCAAGAAGAACAAACGAAAAATATTCGGATAAAAATGATTCAAAATCATTTTTTGCTATACGACATGAAAATGTTGAATGATGTTGATTGTGTGATTGTGATAAATGATTATTCATAAGAAATAATGAATTTGAAAGTGGATCATTTACTAAGATTATTGTTAAATTATGTGTATACATAAAACGTTGCCTATAGAAATGAAAAAAAAAACAGAGAACCGATAAATCAAAATAAAACATGCTTTTCGTACCATAATGATCCATCAAGTATAACAATTGGACGCCAAAAATCAGCAAATGCTTGAAGTTCTGTATCCCTAGAAGAAGAAGAAAAAAAAACAAAGAATTTTTCACGTATATAGCAAACGAAAATAAGATTAAGAATATTTCTTAGGTGGTCAGTTTGAATTTCAAACAAGAAATTCATCAAACTTACTTAACATTTAAAAGTGTTTGTTGTAAGTCATTTTGTGTCAAATAAAAAATAGGTTTTCCACGTTTAATCGTTTCAGGCACACGATAATAAGATGAATCTCGAGCAAAAGTATTAATTAATGTTAGATGTCGATCGGCTACTGAGACACTAAATAAAAAATTTCAAATATCATATAGAAAAATTTGACAAAACAAAGAGAAATCCTACGTTTGAATAACATCATTATATCGTCGAATAAGATTATTACGCATAATATTAAGAGCTTTTGATGTTTGACTATAAGATAAATGATTTACTTCTTGAAGAAAATAAATAGGTGCTTCTTTATAAACTCGTATATCTGTTCTTATACTCTTTTCAAGTGGCCAAACAGAACGAGCTGTATAATAAATTTGAATATCATAACGCCATGGTAAAACAAGATGAACTTCAATTTCATCTAAAGTAATAAATTTACAAAAAAAAAGAATTTATACAAAAAAAACAACAACAAAAACCTTTTTGAATTTGAACACGTCGAACTGCATAACCTTCACGTAAACGTAAAGAAAGAACGTTTTCTAATGATGTTTGAAGAACAGTTTGATTAACTAATCTGCATGATATTGGTAAACAAATTGCATTTAATTTACTAGAAAAAAAGGACATAAGAAAATAAATTTCAACTCAATCATTGAAAATTGATGATCGTACTTATTTCGATTATTTTCATCATCAATACTAGATGTTCCATTCGATATACGTTTTGATAATGATATATTATGTTCGCTAAGAGCTTTATGAAAACCTAAATCATGAAAAGAAGTTGATTTGTATAAATAAAAACAAAAAACACCTATTTCAATTTTACCCCATGATAAAAGTTCATTTTGAAATTCATTTAATAATTTGCATTCATGAGAAAATAAACGTGTTAATAATGTTGATTCACCACGACTACTATTATTAACATCAAAATATATAAATGAACCAAATGTCGATAAACTAATAAATTTTAATAATTCTTCATTTGGTACATGTCCTAGACTAGCTATGGGTGCATTTATAACTTTATTATTTGTTGATTGTTGTCGATTATTATTTGAACCAATTTGAACAAATGAACAACTTATTATACGTGCTCGTATTTGTCTCATAACAACTTCAAATGCTGATAAATTTGGTACGTCAAGTATACCATCAGTTATGATAACTAATACTGATGTTGATTCTTCAGGCATTAATTGTAAAGCTGTTATACCATAACTAAGCATATTTATAATAGCACATGATGATTCACTATTTGAATAAATTGTATTTAGCTAGAAAAGAAAAGAAAAGATTTCAATATTTAGTATTGTTTTTTTTTAGTAAATCATAAAAATTTTACATGTGAATTAATATTATCATCGGAATCGATTGTAGATGATGTTGAATGTGTATTAAATGTTTTATTAATACTGATAACATTATGTAGAAGTTCAGTAGCTTCTTTTAAATTATTTATTATATCAAGACAAACAGTTTCTAATGTTGACCGAGTTAATCGATACCCTTTTATTTAATAAAAAAAGTAGGAAGATATTATATTTTCTAGGTTTTTGTTTTTTTTTCTTTACCATGTATCAATACTTGATGACTTGGTGTACGATGTAATGGAAAATAGACATAAACAGATATATCTATTTCGGGTTGAAATTTTAAATCACAACCCGGTAATGAAAATGTTTGAGCAAGAGAATATAAAAGTGTACATAGACAATTTGTTAATGATTCTAAATAGATATGATCACCATCAATAGATACTGATGCACATGAATCAGTCATATCAAGAATGAATGCAAATTTATAACGTGTTGTAAAATAAGAAAAACGTGTTGAACTAGTGCAGATAATATTTGATGATGGTGGTATTGGTGTACCATTATTGTCTAAGGCCGAGACAAGGACTATTTCATCGGATGATTGTGTCTAAAAATAAAATATTTTATATTTGAGAATGAGTATTTAAATAACTAACAATTTCTTCTGATGTTGGAATGCACACTAAATTTGATGGAGAAGCAGCTATTTGTTGAAATTGCCAAAGAGCTCGAGTATTTCGTGAAACTCGATAATTCCGACGAAGAAAAGCATATACTTGACTGGCATGAGTTGGTGTCGGCATATGAATTTTAAATAATATAAAAATAGATAAATATTTGATGAAGTTTTTAATACTTCGTAATATTCATATTATAAAGATACAGAAAAAAAAGGCATCTATTCATTTATTTATCTGACATCCGCTTCATCAAACCAATACGAGTCTTTGAGTCCATGTTTTACTCGTATTCTTACAAGACTGAATTTACTATCTGTAGCTGTCGGTAGTCATCAGTAGATCAATGATCTTTTCTTTCGGCTATGATAACAAAGAGTGTGGGTGTGGGTGTGGGTGTGGATAAATAGATCAGGACATCAACACCCACTCCCACATACACGCACTTCCCACTTACATCCTTCAATGACGTACTACTGAATTACTAATTCTTTAACGAAAGATAGCAGCTCGTTTTTATGAAAAGAAAATTAGTCTTGGACGTTGAGTGGCATAATTTATTGCCGAATAGAGTATCATGCTTCAAAATCTACATAACATACTTGTGATTAATCAGTCTCAATAATCAAAACAATGTCGAAGAAATTCATATGATTACTTTTTAGTTACGATTCAATCAGATCAACTGAAATTTATTTGCTCTTTAAATAATATTAGAAGGAGAAATTATGATCGATTATTAAAATGTTTGACACACAAGTTTAAATTGATCAATACAGTAGTTAGAAAGATTACTGTAACAAAAGCAGATACTAAGAGTAAGAGTAAGAGTAAGAGTATATGCATATAAATGACTAAATCGGATTTTCTTTTTCAAATTCTTTGCAATCGTATAGTTGTCCAAATTGTCATGATTGTTATGATCAAGCAACACTGTGCGAACAAAATTCAAAAGAATTGATTTCACAACTAAAGTGAAGATGCTGTCACATAGCTTTTTTTATGTAGGACAGTGTCATTGTTGAATCAGCGAATACTATTTGTTCTAAAGTAAACAAAAGTATTTTACAGAAAAGATGAATTTTGCTAGGTTTATTCAAAAAAGTTAGAAGTGTAGATTCTTGTCGTGATTTACAACTACATAGTACAAAAATCAAGCATTAATGACCATCGATTTGAAAAATGGATTTATTTCGATTGTCGAAAATCGGACAAAAAAATATTAGTAAATAATCTATAGTTTCTACAAAACTCAAAACATCATTTTTCTTTATGCGTCATCATAGGAATCAATGTATCAAGAACTGGTGAGTATTCCAAAACAATTTTGTGAATCTTTTCTTTCGTTATTTACAATTAATTATCAATTGGAACATGATGATGAGTTGTTTCAACAGAAACCAGGTCTTTCGATGTAATATATAACTGACTGACTTAGCTGAGCTACTTTATTTCTTTAGGTAAGAATGCTGACGATTTCCCATTTCTTCGTTAGTCTTGAATTGATGTCGATAGAGAGTTTGGAGAAATAATTAATGCGAATCGCATTGGATTCGAAAAGACCTTTGTTACTAGTATACTACTCAACGTTATACATTTGGCAAAGATTTCCGGGTACATCTATTGTCGAATCTAATAGCATTCGAGAGCATCTATTTATCTGGGCGGATGTCAGTATGTGAGTGGAGGTGTGCGAGTCTCAGTTCAGCTGTGGGTTCTTCATCTCTTCATTATCCTTACACCCATATCCACAACCACCCACACCATAAGTGCAGTTTTATGTAAATTATCTATATCTAATGAAATGTATACCGGTATCACATGATAAAATAAAATACATAATTATTATTACATAATAAAATTATATAATACAATGCATAATAATAATCATAATATAGCTTTCAGATCCCAAGATGTATCATCCAGAGTTGTAACTGCTAATCGTAAACGACCATCCCAGCCCGGTAGAGACTTTCTTGCCGATCAGTCTGGATGTTTTAATAATTTTTGCAAACTTTTTATCAAAAAATTAGCACAAAAATGGGTATTTTCACAAATCAAAAATTTTTACTGATGTCGAAGATTATATCCGTGATGAAATACGCATCAAACTATTGTATTTAGTTAAAATTCATCATAGAATCCTCATTATACTTTCTCAACTTGATTTGATATGAAGTCAAGTCATTGAAAAAAAAAACTGAATCATTGTTTTGCATGGTAGATTTTCATACATTTTTTTTTGTGCTTTGTACTTGTATAGCACATATTTCACACAATCATAAGACGTAGAAAGGCGAGTATAACGTGAAAGACATGTTAAGTATATAGTTAATGAAAAGTGTGAATATCTGAAGACTAATTAAGTAAAGCAAAAAAATTCATATGGAACTTGTAGTCCTTTGATGTTTTTTCCACCAATAGATGCCTATAAAGAGAAAACACGAAAATAAATACTAACAAATACTGTAGTCTTGAAGCAGTTCTTTTATACCATTACCATATTGATTAGGAGGAAGGGTTAACTAATTCAAGGACTTATTTCACTGTTATAAGGTCAGAAAAAAAGAATGATTCATGCCGACACCAGTAAGAAAAAATCTTAACGCTTTCAAATTCATGTTCTGGGTACTCATGTACATGAACAATGACACCATTACATGGCAATGCAATCTATTTCATAAATTTTAATGTATTGTTTTGCTGATAATAGGTTCTAGTGCATTATTTGCAAACGTAATGCATTAAAGTCCGTGACATAGGTTGCATTGTAGAGATCAAAAGAGAATCCGAATTGAATTTTTGAGAAAGCATGTCTAGTTGAACAGAATAGAATCTGAATGAAGGTTTTTTCATTCTTTTTAGTTTCTGTTGCATTATCATGTAATTGCATCTATTATCTTCATGGTGACTACATGGATAGTCTTTTTAACCAGATAGATGTCGAAGGTGTCTTCGAAATTGCTTGCTAAAACTCTCAGGAATAGGAACAACTTGCAGACTATACTATAACCATTTTTATACCACCCTTACACTACAATACACTATGGACTTTCTACCTTAACTCTACCCTGAAGAACTATGTTTTGTTGATCTTGAATTTTTCTACCTCAACACTCAAAAGAAATCATTCTCATCCAAGGGGGAAACGGCGGATTTCGGATTTCCGGGATTTCCTGGGATTTCCGGGATTTCTATGGAATTTTTGGGATTTCCATGGGATTTCCGGAATTTCCATGGGATTTCCGGAATTTTATGGGATTGCCGGGATTGTCACGGGATTTCTGGGATTTCCATGGGATTTCTGGGATTTCCATGGGATTTCCATGGGATTTCCGGGATTTCCATAGGATTGCCCGGATTTCCGTGGGATTTATAGAACATTTATAATAATAATTTGCAGTCCCGAAATTCATATAGGATCTGTAAGATGTTAGTTATAGTTGTAAAAATCTCATTGGAGTCAGAGTCAGGGCTTCGTTGCTCTATAATACAGTTTAAAAAGCTGTATTGAGCTATTGAGACAATATTGTTTATCTTGAAAGTTCTAGACATTTAACTTTATGAGATGATTATAAAGTCAATTTTTAAAATAGAGTTGGTTACTTTCATATTTTTCTCGCAAAAATGCATCAGGCAGAATAACAAAGAGCAACGAGACGTTAGACAAATCAATGAGCAATAGAAGAGATGCACTGTATCTTGTGAATCTAGAGCATCTCATCCGTAACTGTTTATTCATTTAGTAATCTGATGACAGAATATGCCTGAGCCAATTAGATAGCAGCGCAATCGTTCTTTCTGACATAAAACAAGAGGCTTTCTATAGAGGACTGTATTGTTGTTGACATCAATTTCGACACCAGAAAAAAAGAGTTTCAGAGTGAAAGAGAAAGTATCTCCGAGACTCTTATGAGCTGAAGTTAAGTTTTATTGCTAACTGACAAAGAAGAGAAGTCATGAATTATGCCCTACGATCAGCTATATTTGTCTGATTTCAATAAAAAAC